>JAQSVV010000282.1:600000-1063375 GCA_036375495.1 Agrotis segetum | reverse complement strand
GTAAGGCTCCCGATAAATTGAGATGTTCTTACTGTGTGCTTGAGAATAACAACAAACATGAGGATGTTAGAAATTACAGCCGTTTGCCCAGTTAGTAAGTTTTATTTACCCGTGGTTTGTAAGTGTTGGGTGGAAAGTCGTTTATTTTATTGACGAATGGTAATTGAATAGGCATAGACAGGGAAATTACTTAGCTCCACAGAAATATCTTACTAATAAAATAAATGAGAAATTTTATGAGGATGGATGTATGGATGTTTGTTACTCTCTCACGCAAAAACTACGGAACGGATTTCGGTGGAATTTGGTACACAGGTAGTTTACAAACTGGATTAAAATATTTTCATCCCAATTTTATGTCTCTGTGGGATAATCATAGAGTTGGAGCGGGCGAAACCGACTCCAGAGGAAACGCTGCAACAACGCGACGCCTGCGCCGCGTTGTTGCGACGTCTGCGCTGCGCATACGTTTATTGAACGCTTACGCCGGAAAAACGCTAGTGTGAAGGTGCTCTTAATGAGGTGGATGAGAAAACTCTCTTGGCCAAGCTGACAATAATTATGTATTTTCTTACGTGGACTGACAAGTTTAAAACCCCTTAAAATAATGTCCCCATGCATTTAAGTAGGTAGGTACTCCATACATCAAAAATAATCAGATAAAACGAAGTAAGCATTCAACTTAAAAACATGTACGAATTACTTGAGAAACTTTATTATTTCCTCTTCCAATTATATTCCGCTTATTTGTCAATCCGTCGCAATCTTTTAAAAATTAAGCAATTTAAAATTTGGCATACCTAACAAACTCGTTCCACACCCATTCAGATTGCCCGCATATTTCCGCCGCAGGGTATTTCTGTTATATCAAAAAATCGTGTATGTAAACAATGCTAACATTTCGGAAACAAACCTTGTGTCTTTAGCTTAAGAGTCATAAGTAATCATAATAAATCATCATTAACATTAATTGTTCTAAAAAAAATACTTGTGACAGTTTTAAGTTAATAACTCCTGTTACCATGACAACTTTAAAACAGAAAATCTCTAGTTTTATACCAAAAGGACAATGGTCATTTTTGTATGGATTCTATCTTCAGTGATGCATCAAGTTGAGGTGTGTTTTAAAACGTCATACATATAATTAGATTAATTATTAATTTCTTGTATAAAATTAACAGTCAAATATGTACACTTGTACAGAGAAAGAATTGATTGATTGTTTTTTTTTTGCTGTAATTTATATTTGTCATACTTACCTACTTCTAAGAGTCTGTTTAATTTAATATTTTAATGGCCAAGATGCTATCAAATTACCTACTTGTATATAATAATATTTCTAAGTAGGTATCTCATCATCTGCCTAGCCTTTTTCCCAACTATATTGGGGTCGACTTCCAGTCAAACCAGATTCAGCTGGATATCAGTATTTGACATGGAGCGACTGCCTGTCGGACCTCCACAACCCAGTAACTAGGTAATACGATACCCCTTGGTAAGACTGGTTGTCAGACTTTAGAGCTTCTGACTAACAGTAACGACTGTCAAAGATCTACAAATGACAGCCGGGACCAACGGCTTTACGTGCTTTCCGAGGCACGGAGGAAACTCGCTATGATAGATGGTCACCCATCCACAGACCAACCTCGGCAAGCGCGGCTTAACCCGGAAGATCGGCCTGTGCGGCTGTGATTATTTAGCCACGAGCTCTCGTTTCTAAGTAGGTATCTACTAGCTATATTTTCATTTACAATCAAAAAACAATAACATAACTAAGTATAGTGAATCAAAAAGATTCAGATGCAGCAATTATTAAAATTAATTAATTTATTTTAAATCTTTTATTTCATTTAAATTCCTTATCGACCACAAATCAGGCTTGACCATGTAAATCCAAATTGATTATTAATTAAAGTAAATCACTCACTCCAATTAAGGCGACGCGATAATGTAATTTGCAGCGTGGTGCATAAAGTACCAGTGATGGACTAATCCCCGAGTCCTCACGGCTACATGCCGAGGGCAAGTTGTAAATAACGCCATTGCCAGCCACGGAGACAAAGCCTTTGGCTTATTCTCACTTTTAATGTGCGTTTTAAAGTTAAAAGGCGGTTTTAAGTTTTTGTTTGTCGCAGTTTTAAAGCTGAGGTATTGTTCTGTACTAAGAAAGAAAAAATTTAAGTGATCCACGATTTAAGATTTTAAATATTGCGTGGCTATACTGAATCACAAAAATATTCTGACAAATGAGTTGGTTTCTTGATACACTGATTTTGGTATAAATTAATGAAAAGCATTAAAGTATGCCTCTAGATTTATATTTAAGGTTGTCATACATCTCCACTTCTGCCCATTATAAATAAAATATGGCGACTATAAAAACCGTTGACATCGACCGTCAAAAAATTTGTTGACATTAACATTCGTTTCCGTTAACCAATGACTAATATATGACATATTTACCTAAAATGCAAATATTAACGTAAGATCGAAACACAAATAAATTAGACATTAGAGAATAATTAAGTAGACTTAAGTTCGGCATAAATTATTATCTATGAGTATAGTTTCTTGTTTTCATATACTTCATAATAATATTATGAATATATATGGTTTGCATATTTGTAATGTTATAAACTTCTTAGCTACAGATTCGTTTAAAATAATTTTAACTGCTATATTATCATCCCAGTTGTCATAGGTTTTAAGAGGTCATCCAAAAACAACAGACGACAATAGTGCGATCGAAACCGCAAGCAAAATCATAAAGTCAATAAACTTGGATGTTAATGAGTTGGTATCGGTTAGGTTGGCCCACCGTAATGTTGGCAATACTGTTGATCTCTGAACCAGCACGTGGTCGAAAGTTGATTTAATAATTGTTTACTACTGTTGGCAACATTTAATTTACAATTAAGGAAGATTTATGTGCATGACATTTGAATTTTACGGTGTTTTGATAGAAGTATTTATAAAAACGAAGAAAGTCAAACAGTTTTAATTTTTCTTAAGAAAAGGGCTAACAATATACCGTACTGTGTATTGGTGTTAAAAGAAAATAGGAATTAATGATAAAAAAGTGTACTGTATCCCTCTATCTATATTTTAATCAAATGTGTTGATCAAAAATGGATAGTGTTCGTTGAAACAGATGATCCAGAAAATATTTTAAATACAAATACAAAATGTCTTATTAAAAGGCGTCCCTCTATCTTTCAACCGTGTTTATCTTCGCCCGCAGAACTGAAACAAGACATCAAATAGTTGCAGAATACGCCAGCACGGCCGGACATGCGCTCGCGCACTACAAATTACAATCAACACGGCGACCATGTTGGCGATGTTCGCACGTGGAGACGAGCCTATCCCTATCGACTTACAACAAACACATATACACCAAGATTATTTTATAGTAATTTCTCTATTACGATATCTCCTTAGGTGTTTCGCACGAGCCCTGTTCGAGATAACAGCGATTTATATCTTCATTATATTATGTTTGTACGAAACATTCCTTTTTTTTCGTCGGTTTTGTTTCGCTACAATGTCGCTGAAATGTTTATGCAATGTACTGCTATATTGTGGTGATGTCAGGTGGAGTTTTTTGTGATACTTCTCTATATTTAATACCGTCGCGTATATAATGGATGGCTTGTATGTAATCGGTGAGAGTTTAATAAAATAGCTTTTTCAGAAACAGTTTTTGCCGCCAAAGTACGAAAATTTTTTAAACGATCTTTTTGTCATTTGACTGATTTGGTATTGGTCTATAATACTAAAATATCGATACCAAAATTGGTACGTCAATAAAATTATTCGCACAACAGCTCCTAACAAAGCCGATCAGTTAACGGGACCAAACAAAAAACACCAAACATTGTGACACCTAGAAAGCTGTAGCCATTAGCTAAACATGAACAATGTATGAATCAGAGGTGTTTATACTAAGACAGGGCATGTCGAAATGTCCGTCAGCTCGGGACGGCCTCGAGACGAGCGGGTTACAAGCAACGGGCGGGACGGGCCCCGCCACTAGTGCACGTTACATACAATTGACACTCGCCTTTTTTGTCATATAATAATGTTCTAATTTTAAATTAGTTTGAATGTATTTAGATTGGAATGTACGCTCCAGGCTAAATGTACCATGTCGTTGTTTTTTTTTTTGTTGTGTACGGTTGACTTTATCTATCTAAAGAAGAAGAAATGTAATGTTCATCTAATACCAGGATAAAGACGCATTACTTCGTAATATATGTATATCAGGCTTTCGTGCCCGCTCAATTCGAAGGCCCGGCCTAATAGTTTTCCAGCCAGCACTGATTTACAATCAGGATAGGACTGTCGATCTGTAGCGTTGCGCCTACGCGCATTCACTGTTATAGCTAGCAGCTACACGTATTATTTATGGTAAGAAGCTTTCCTAAGGATTATGGAGGCCGGGCGTCAACAATGCAACTAATAATTTTTAGGTTTCTATTGTTACCGTTGTATCAATATTTTGTTAACTTTTATTTGGTTGTCTAAATAAATTTTGTATACACATTCTCTATTCGTGAATAAATTGTGTTCGAATATTTAAATTTAACTGTAATAAAATGTGAACTTAGTGCGACATAAAGTGGCGGGCTGACGGTTCGCATTTCTCGTTACGTAGGCCGCGGGATCCATGAAATACATTCACAAACAGATGGCTAAACCTTTGATTACTTTAGAATTACGAGTGGCGTGGCGTACTTGATTATAATTACGTGGACAGCGCGGATCTGATTTGCGTGACCAATCCTGCTCAGGTAATGACGCGCGCCTACCTCCCGGCTTCGCTGCGTTTCAGCTTAAAGCTTCGGTGGTATTGCTTGGGCGAAGCGATCACGGAGATTTTTTTTGGGATGTAGATTTTCGATCAATGATGAGTTAAATATATTTAAAAAAATACTGATGAACGTCTAGATTTTGGAAACGCTGGATCCATTTGTATGTTAGCTATTAATCACCTCATAAGCTTTTCTCTATTAATGCCTAAAAGACCCCCATGAAAGAGAAATCCGACTGTAAGACCCGATAAGGATTAGCAATACTATTCTGCATACAATTTGTATAACCTTTTTTAACTTTGAAACTGTCTCCAGTCAACCCTTTACACTTCAAAGAGACTCATCTCCAAAACATCGCTTCATCATCTCTTATCGCTGGCACCGCGCCCTCTGCCGGCCGCGTAGTGCGACCGCCTCACTTTCGCACTTAATCGAGAAATATGGTTCGTGCTCTTATGCCTTTATTTATTACCACAGGCCTCGGATTAAGAACATCGATTTATATTGTCCTCATTAGTGCTCCTAAATTGATTAGTGTAAGCTTTCGTTATGGTGTTACGCTGGCTATATTTTAAATAACTATAATGTGGATGGTTTCTAAGATTCGTATTTTGTAGGATAGTAAGGATACTGTAAGGTTTTGGTTAAGCTGCAGTCGGAAAGATCTTGAATTTTCAAAAAAGAATCGGGTCGCTGCATTTCATAGTGACATAATTAACGATGTCACAGTTCACCTTCCACATACAAGCAAAAAGACACCAAATATTCAGAACAGTTGCATAATTTACAGTCCAAAATAGCCTGAGGAAGCGGCCACTTCCCGCGGCGTCACGGGCACACGCGACGAAAAACTTCGCGTGATCCACTCGTCTACCTACTTCATTATATTAATTACCCCATGTTAGTCTAGATTACACCGACACCGCCAACAACAATACAGGTATACAACAGATAAGAGACACTCGATTTATTGCTTGCATTTCTTTTGTCAGCTTTGAAATTGTACTCGCATAAGTTAACCAAGATTAAAGTAATCGAACTTATAAATTTTGTCGCCTCACCTTTATAAGGCCAACGGCGGTGTCGACGCGAACTTTGTTCAAATTAATGGGCCGCATTATCAGATCGAGCCTGGTACATGGCGTTTATGCTGAGATAATTTTGTGTGGAGAATATTTTTGTGCGTTTTTTTCTTTCTTTCTTTCTTTTGGCGCTTGTTCCCGTGGGTTGACTTGTGATGTAAGCGCGATCACGATCCGTGGGCGCTAAGATCGTTCGCGTGAAAAAACGAATAAGTATAAATTAGTGTCCTACACAAATAAGAGCACATTTGGGGCTATAGCGTGTGTTCTGGTATAATAAATCTTACGGGACTTGGTATGAGGAAGTGCTTAATGAATCAGCTGACCAGAGAGTCTAGTGCCACGGATAAGTCAGAAGTGTATGAAAGCTTGCATAATGCCGAAAAGCAGTGTCAATCTTGAATAAAATAGTTGCAGAAAGAATGTAACATTTATAACCACATTTCTAGACCCTTTAACAAAACTTGAATAAATTGACAAAAGGCTATCACTTTTCTATCAAGATGTCGTTAAGTATGTTTCGACATTCATTATAAGCTTGCCCACCTCGATAGGAATCAAAACCGAGGTGATGTGTATCTTATGTAAATCCCTACCAAAGCCGATATTATCACACATTGTCAAAATACAAGTATTTCTATCGACTAATATAACAGTTATATCTGTATATAAATATCAGAGATTTAGTGACACCGACATTTTTCTAAACGCTGCTATTTCGGGTGTCAAATATTTGTATAATGTATGATAAAATTGCTACTGAATGTCAGTTTAATGTTGATATTGTGAAACATAATATTGGTGTTAGTTTATGGTATTAATAAACAAGAATTTTGTAATAAACTAATCGATTTTTCCTTAAAATAGTTTTAGGGCGTATCATTAACATTTCTATGTTACGTTTTAATATAAAATGGCCAAGCTCCTTTGAAATGGACAAACACAATTAAAATAAAAATGAAAAAAAAAAACAATCAAGCTACTCCACTCCACAAAAAAGGACCAAAAACGCAGACCATAAAACAATGAAGCATCATAAAAGGCCCTAAACAGAACCTGCCAGGAAAACCCTAATCCGAACATGTCGTGTTGAAAACGGTAACTTGTATGGATCCTAATTAAATAACTAAACATTAAACAAGCTCCAATAGCCATGAAATTCCTTATAGAAGCGGTAAACCAATTCCCTGGCACTTTAGAGGCGCGCGCGCACTACCTAATTGACAAATAAAGGTAGGTTACATGTTAATGTAAAGGCACCGTGTTGACGACACTCAAGAAATATTTAGTTGTGGCGTGTTAAAATATTTGGTGCGAGGAAATTGGTCTATGATTTGTGTGGTTTGATTTTGAAAAGTTGTTTATTCTTTAGCAATGACAACATCGAGGATTGTAAAAGTGCAATGTTTTTGTAATGAGACCTTTTTACATTGAGTATAATAACAACGTTTTAATTACTTCCTACATTCTAAATCATATACTTTTTCTCCGCTTTAAAAGTCAAGAAAAGACAATTTACGAATCTCCTTCACACTCAGTTGACCCTTACGACATTATTATATGCTTTACTGTTATAATAAACGGAGAGAAAGCTATAAAGTTCACTGAGAACTCAACATTAATTCCTTTAAAAATTACAACGAAAGCGTACTCTCTTACAATGACATTACAAATCGTCACCCCATAAAATCTCGATGTCGCATTCGAAATGAATAATTAGCGGTGTTATCACCGAAACAAGGGACTTTGTCTTAATTATTACACCATTATAAAGTACTCCCCTCGACCTCTGGACCCCTGGTACCCATCAAGCAAGAAGCAAATGAAACTTGAGAGGGTAAGAAAAACTTGCAAGACAAGTCGAAGTATTAATTAATTCTAGCCACCATCGGTCGGTTTATTAAACGCTTAATTTCCATTTAGTGGGCACGGTCTGCAAGGAAAAATCTTGAATGACTCGGATTTTCCTTGTCTAAAAGGGAAGCGGGGCGAGGAATGTAAATGTTTTGTCGCGGTTTCATTTGAATTAATTAATGGATTTAATGAACGCGAACTTTTTCATCCGGCCTCCGTTTTCTGTAACAATGTTTATGGTAAATAAAACTTGTCAAGGAAATGCTTTTTTTGTCCATCTGTCGGTTTTTTCTTTTTAATTCGCTCGGTTTGTTGGGGCCGCGAGTTCAGCGCTGGATTGTTTGGATTTATTCGTGTAATTAGTGAAGTTTGTTCCGTTAGGATTATTTTTGTTCTTTTTTGTGTAACAAATTGGGTGGAATTCAATTTAGAGGTGAGTTGGATTGTATAAAAAGCGCTCGATTGTTTCAAATTAAGAACTTTTTGGGACCACTAATTCTCTTGGAGCGTAGCATAGCTAACGAAACGAACGCAAAAACAGTCGCTTTTTGCTAAATAGCTATTCCCTAATTCATTTGCTTGCACATTTCGAAAACAAATAAATAGATCATACGAATGTATATAGATAATTTTTTTTACAATAAACTTTAACTTGACCTTAGCAATACAAATAGTTAGGCGTATTATGAGGAGTACCTAATGATGAGTGATGAGTACACACTGTAAACCACGACAAAAAACATTAAATTAAAACAACTTATCTAATAAACAAATTAAAACTGAACAAAGTTATCAACGCCTGTTTTTCTAAGCATGATTATTAAAATCTTTCTTAAGAAAGGCGGGAAGAGAGCAGTCAAGAAATAATGATAAATCGCGTCAAACCTCCCCGCAATTATGACGGACGCCGACTAAATTAAACATAGACTAAAAATTTCAAAGCCAAGTCTCCAGTCACTAATAAATTACGCCAGCGAGCGAAGGGTTAAAGAATAAAAAATGAGATAGCGCTTGTTCTATAATAATTTAACCCGTTTAGCGCAGTCGTCGAGTAATAAAGATTAAAAAGTTTATTTTTTAACACTTTTGGTGCTAATGAGGGGGCGTTGGAAACAATTTGAGGGATTACCTTCTAAAAGCTTCCGTCAGGTTTTTAATTGAGACTTTTTTGTGGGCCGGCAGGCTTTTAGCCCCTTTGACTCGACTCGCGCCTTGCCTTTGTGCCTTCCACGCCGGTGATCTATTAATGAAGGAAAATATTTCCTTTTTTATCTATACAACTGACGTGTTTTTTGATGTTTTTATAAATATTTAACGTAATTTGATAGCCGCTGTTTAATAGATTTTGATTAAGATGAGGTGTGGCTCTTTATTGAAATTGATTAAGTAGCTTTTTAATTTTTGATTAAGGATAAAGATATTAAGTAACGATTTAGTGTTTTTTGTTAATCTTCATTGGTGAATAATTAATTATTCATTTAAAGCACACTTGGCGTAAGTATCCAATTACAAGATTAAGAAGATAAAATGGTTTTGACATTTAAGTTTGGGCTTTCACGTTGTAACATTTCTATAAGCAATAGTAAAAACGTCAAAAAATCATACAAAGCACACGTGAATCACACATTGGAACTACAAAAGCGGAACATAAAAAAGCATAACTCTAATCTCAAGTAAGACATTACGAGAATACCAATGCATGCGCGAAAAATCGATCGCGCGTTGCCGTCTTAAATTCCTCACCCTTTTCGAGGGGGCTCCCCCAAAAAAACGAAAGAATAGAAGAGGGAAAAAATCTAAATCGTCTCATATCTCCCCCGCGACCCACCCCCGCCCCCGGACACCTCCGCCGTCAAGCACCCTCCTTATTTCGTATGCGAGCTCCTCCAGCAATCATTATAAGGATATCGATTAGGGCTACGTCTCTAACCTGCCCATATCTTTGTGGAACACTCATGTGTACATAGGATTACTTTTGGAGACTTCAAACATATCTTTTTTTGTATAATTTTAATGTTTTACCATTTGTGAGTAATTGGTTTAACATCTCGTGGACAGCAATTCACTTTTATCAGTCACAGTCTGTTATATTCTACGAAGGAAACTTTTGTTCCTATATTCAGTAAAAGAACCGAGTCAAGGGTATGAAATAAACTGAGTGCTTATGATCTATAAAACCTCTTATGACACCATATCACATTTACAAGGTACCTTTAGAACTTAGAAGCCCAGCATCAAAGATGCAAGTACAACTGATTTCATAAAAAAATAAACGAGCTCTCAGATTCATGGTAAACAAACATTATATCAACAACTACATATTGAATATTGATATACGATTGGCTCTGAAAAGGTAAGACGAAGGAGACTAGTTAACAACCAAGGACGGCCCCCGCATAAGCAGATGCAAATTGTTCCCGTTAAACTATTTCGGAAGGTAAACATAGAGAGGGGTTGTGGGCCCACGTGCAGATCCGACCAACGAGATTAAAAATGCTGGATGGGAGACCGCTGGGTCGAGTACGAGCCAAGAAATATTGGAGTTCACGAAGAAAGCCGCTTTGGGGATATGTAAATAGGGAACTACAAAAGTAATGTTTGAATTTGGGACGTCGCGAGAGTGAGTGGTCGCTGGATTATTGCCGCCGATATTGTGCAAGCTTATCCAATTTAAATTGAGATCAATGTTTGGTTTCTTTAAGGTTATAAGGTACGAAATGTTATACAGGTAAACTGCAGATACTGGGAGAATTGTGTTTCTGTTACGTGGTGATTACCTTAATATTAGTATCGTCGCAAATGTAGATTTGGAGCCATAACAGAATATGTAAAGAAAACTCAAAGAAAATCTAATGATATGCTCATTACCAAATAATACACAACAATAAAATATTCTCAAAGTTTCTATTTACTAAAACTTTGAAACCTTAACAGGCACTTGTAAATCCACGAAACACAAACTGTTACTATCGACAACACAATTGAAAGAGACATCTACCCACGGAGACACAAAACTAATGACGACTTGAATTCTAACAAACACAATGGTAAGAAAAAATACAGTAAAACTGCTCTCGACTCGTCTCAGAGACTTGAATAAAGCGAAAACTAGGATCTAAGGAATCCTACAGACGACACTTGAGTGTAAACACGCGACTGACCACTGCGGGGTAATAGGTAAAGTTAAGTTGGAAAAAACCTTATAAAATCCTTGTGATAAGACTGGTTGGTCTAATTGTATTCATATTTTGTTTGCCTTTTTACGTTGTTACCGCGGTTTGTTGTGCTTGGAAGTGCATGAATATCTGTTGTATTATTTTGCTTATTAAATTCTTCTGTCTCTCATAATTTTATATAGAAAAAAATTAAAGTATAGCTTTTAAAATAACAAGTTCTGAAATCGTAGTCTTTTCTATAGCGTTTTTGGGTCCATATATTTTTATATAAGACGTCTTTTTTAAACAAGAATGTTGTGAGTGGGTTATCTTGATCGCCTTACGTCATCCGACGTTGGAATTACCTTTACGTCACTTTTCGGTAGCGTCTCTTCAATTGTTAGGACTAAGAGTGTAATATTGTATGTTTTGGAGACACTATTGAATTTTCAACCAAACAAATTTGACTTCTAACAATAAATGTGATCGAAGTTTTTTGATTTCACTGCCCAATTTAATTTGATCACCAAATGCGTACCGACCGTAAAACTTTATTAAGGGCAAGTATACATATAGTAACAGCAATATCTACGTTTTGTAAGTGCCTAATTCCGTTTGGCTGAATCTAATAAATCCCGACCGCTGAGCGGAGAATATCTCAAAGCTGTTTCATTATTCGGCATTAGTCGGCGGTCGGCCACGCAAATCTTGGCGTCCCTCAGCCCCGGCCAAGAGCCCCCAATTTCCCTCATTACTTACCTCCCGTCCGAGACAATGGCAAGACGACGACAAGAAAAAAAATATAATAACTTCAAGTGGAATAACGCTGAAAATCTTTTCACGGAAAGAAGAATTATTGTTGTTTTGCAAGCGAGCTCTCAGAGACAAAATGCACCATCCTTATTACGCTATTGTTCGGTGTTACGGGCTTTATTCATTTTTACTTGGCTCGACTTGAATGCTTATTAATTTAAGACCGTGATAAGCTCGGATTCTTTTGAATGTACGAAAGAAATGTCTGGCTATTGTGATGAGTTATTTTACATCCTATTAGAAGAGGAGTTCGCGAAATGTTTCGATAATGATGTTAAAGCCTCTAGGCCCTCATTTCTGAGATTTATTCTTCTATAATACTTAAAAAAATCTTATAAGAATGTTACGAATCAAGCCTCGTTAGTTAAATATTTAATGAACTCATTTTCTTTGCGGGTAATTTTCTAATAAAAGTAATTGTAAACACAACTGTCTGTGCACTCGGAGTCAGTTTGCGCCACGTAATGATTTAATTTCATTACGTCTAAAGCGATTTTTCCTGACAATACTCGAAGGCCAAGAATTCGCTAAAATGAAGCAGGGCCGGTCATAGGTAAGTTATTACAATGTTGCTTAGTTTCATGTGATGCTACAAACCCCTTGCAAAAATGCATTATTTAACCACCTGCAATTATTTCATATAATAATGCGGCACCTAGGTATATCATGGCTAACCGGGCCATATTCAGGGGGTTATTAAAGGTTATGTTATACACAACATAGTAAAGAAATTAATGCATGTAACCACTGAAATAAGTACACATAATGAAACGTAAATATACATCACACGAAACGCTTTATGGTAATCGAAATATGCCGAAATATGTTGTTAAGAGGGTAGAAAACTACCGGTGAACATGCAAGGGATGAACTAAGCTTTCATATTTTGCGGGTAGACGTAACGAAGCGACTCGGAAACTTTCCTACCGTATGTCGTTCGAGTTTTTTAAGACGTCCATAAACATTCCAACAAGGCTTTTGTGCCACTATTTGAACAACGCCACGATGTGAATCGTAGCTCGTAATAAAGTCATTTTTACAACATTCGAGTAACACAAATTACTTAAAATGTCACATAAACGAATTTGCGGGGATGTTCGTGTCGTTCGATGTGAAAATCTCGAGTCGAGTCCGCTTCGCGGTCGGAAGCGAGCTCCCCCGGGGGGTCGAGTCAAGAGTGATTACGAATTTTAATTATTTTTTTAAGCCGGTGGCGGCGAGGTGATGTTTCCCCGCCGAGGCTTATGCAAACAATCGACTTGCACTTGGAATTAATCCGCCTCCGAGTTTTTTCCTTCGCGACAAGGAATTAACAAGCAAAGAAGTCATTAAGTCGGAAGATATTCGAGGATTCCTTTTAATTGCGGCTTCCTTGACGTCCGTTTTCTAATTGGTTCGTGTCGGCGCGTTACTTGAAAGAATTGAATTTATTTTCATTTTAAAACTGTTTGCTGTGCTTGTTGGGTAAACATTGATTTTACGTTGTAGTCGTTTGGTTAGCGCTATCTTTGTTGCTGGCGCGCGACATGCATGTAACTACGTGTCATTACGGTGCATAACACACCCCCTATTATCCAATTATTTCTAACCTTTCAGCGTGGGCCGCTTCAGTGCAGTAATTACTCCACTTGGTAAGTTTAAACGTGGTGCATGACAGTCTAAGTGATTGTATGCGGTGAACTACGGCACCGCTAATGAATTATTTGTGGCTCGCGTGCAATCGCAACGTCTCTAATTATCCTGCTGTTGGATATTATGTTATGACGTGGCATTGCTTTTGATTTCAGGTCTTGAGGGTTTTCCTGCCGCTTGGAAGTAAGACGTGGTAATTGGGCTGTTTTGTTGGAAAATGTGGCCTGAAATGCGGTTGTGGGTAGCGTCTGAATTCAGAGTTCAGCACGAGAACTCTATCACCTTCCTTGAAAAATGTGGGAGAGTGAGGGACAAGTATATGATGAAATTGTGTTATTCAGAGCCAAAATTACTTACTTTTATTTTATTACAAGAAGGCTCATTAAGAACTCCAAATGCCCCAATTCCAACATGGCCTACGTCTACCCACTTTAAATTGGCACATTATCTAATTCACGGCAATCAGACCAAAAAATCGTAGGCAAATAATTTGGCATCTTCCAAACAAGAGAACAAATAAAAAGGCTGATTGAGCACCCCCGCTAAAATGACTCATTTATATTAACGACCAAACTCATCAATACTCATTCACTCGATTCGGATTTTTCCACGAAGATCCTGCTCTAATTGAAATTGAAATCTGATTTCCCTCCCTCGCAAAGCCCGGTGATTAAAAGTATAAGAAAAAAATACAAATAATCAAATTACAATATCGCTAACGATTCCTCAGAATCCTTTTATATTTTTGGGGAATAAATTAAAGGCAGAGAAGGGAAGGCACGCTCCCGCAAACAACGGGTAACGATTTTGGTTTTTAAGCAGTTGTTGGTCCTAGTAATGATGCTTGGTTACCGAAGCAAACATTTTTGTGGAGAATTGTTGTTGTAAGCTGACAAGGAAAAAGTCGAAGTACAACGGTGTTTGCAAAATGTGTTGTAGTTTATTAATTTGGACTTGTAGGATTATCTAAGTGTATCTTAGAATATACTAAAGTCCATCGGCCAGACCAACAAATGTCGAACACTATGCATCAAGTCACAATTATATCAATAATTATTAATAATTACGATACCGAATTACTTATTGTATCTTATTTCCTAATTGTTAATTTTTGTCCCCTAAATTTCTTTTGTAAGGTACGTAGGCCATATTGGCTAGCCATAACACCAATTTAGCATTAACAAGAGTTCAGTGGCAGAAAAAATCATTAATCAGCCATCAAAAAAAATCTAAATGCTACTCAAGCAAAACCTACATCAAATTATGCGAAAATTTTATATTTATTTACCATCAATCCTGTAAGGTAGACGTGTGTATTTTTCATTGCCATTAAGTGTATAAGGGCCGTGAAGCTGAATGAAAAATTGCCCTATTTTGTGGATGGATGACGCGAATTAAAGAAGCAATTACTCATCAGAAAAGCACGGAGGCGGAATGTTAATAAGACGAGACTATGGGTGCGAGATATTTTTCATTTGGTCTCCTCGGACAATCACGAATTCGTAATTAAGATGCAAATGTTCAGACTCTTGTGGAATAATATTTTAAGATAGCACGTGATCAGTGGTGGCTTTCTTTTTGTTGGAGTATTATCTTTAGTTAAAGCAGTCTGTTTTAAAATCAGAACCCAGAGTTATGGTGCGATGACGTGCTCAACTTTTTGGGGCTCTGGGTCACGTCAACGATTATTCGTTGTATTGTGTTTGACATTGCGAAAGAAGGTGATACTAAAATTTTGTATAAAGCATAAAATACTCGTATCCTTTACAGATTGTTTCGAAAAAACTTTTGTAGGACCAAACTACATAGCGTAAAAGTATTGCTGTCACCCAACAAAACCCTATAAACCGATTCTTGTAAAAAAAAAGAAAAGAAAAACTTCCAACACAATCAAAACAGTTTACCATACTAAAAGTCCAAGGTCGCTAAGTCCAGACAACCGTAGTAAGAACGTGCAACTACCCAACGTCTGGGCGCCTCACGTTCGCCCCATGTTAAGCCCTCGAATTTTCTCCTAACTTTTTCCGCTCCTGGCCACTTATCACCCCACCCCACCCCCCACTGGTCCATCGAGCTCGACCACTAATTGCGTCCGTTAATTAGGAAACGTCATGAGTGTTTACCGAGTAGCTAAGTGTGAAGTTCGTTCCCCACTAATGCTTTGGCGTGAAATTACTTCCGTACCAAGTTGAAACTTTTTGAGAAATAAACTTGGCAGGATTAATTAGCTGATGGGAGGAGGATTAGCCGCTGCGTCTGCGTTCTAACAAGATTATAAGAGTTCTGTTTCCACAACTTTTCAACCTTACTTACGTTAATTTTGTTTGTTCCAATGTTTTAGTGCTAGCTTCCATGTAAACACTTGATGAAAGTTCGCCACGTTTCTTTCTTTTCTCGGACTTAATTATGGTTTAGGTGGTTGATAAGATAACTTGTCTTTCCTTTGCTACTTTTCTTTCTCTGTTAATAAACGATCGTAATTACGTCTAACGTATTTATTCTATTGTCTTTTGTTTCCATTATCATAAAGCGTTCCTGAATAAGCATCAAGTAAATGGTAAAAGGAAAACAAAGATGGCGCGGGCGGTTCGTCGAAGGAAATGAATCGCGGCGAGGTGTCAGTGGGCCGGTAATTATCACGTAGCCGGCTTAATTACGGCCGCATTCAGGCTAAGTGAAATGTGTCATCTGGCTGTTATTGGCCGCAAACGGTCTTAAATCGTCACTGCGTAATACCTCATACATTGACGGGGTTAATGAATTTATTAGTGGTGATTGGTATTGATTGGACGAACTGGACGGTTTTGATTAAGCATTGTAGTGTTTGTAGCTGTTCATGATGTTGTTTAGTAGACGTGCATTATAAATGAGCGTATGGTTAATTTTACCGAGAGTAGATACAAATTAGAACAGCGAAAATGGAGTAGAAGTTGGTGCTCTATGAATAATTTCAGTTCAGTAATAAACGCCAATCCACCCACAAAAAATATTTAAAATGCATAGCACGCCTCTTTAATCATTTAGATCCTTAAAAATTCATAGTAAAAAAAAGGCGATGTTGCAAATTACGTGGGTTCCGTATGATTTTGTTTTGTTATGACAGCGCGAGTTGGCAACGCCGGGTTCGGCGACCCCACTCCGAGTTTTAATGATAAAAAAATTCGTACAGAGGGGAGGCGAGTAAGTGCCATCGAAGGAGGGAAAAAACTACGGAGGAAAATATTTGGCGCGACAGGTTGCCTCTCCCCGCGTGAGGGGGACCTTGATAAAAATTAAATCTTAACGACGGAAATTTAAAGATGACGCTCGAACGATCAAGAAGAGTGTACATCTGAGCCCTGGGGCGCTTTAATTGGGCTGAGTACGAGACGAACATTCTTTTATGTACTCCGTTGATTGATTGGTACATTTACGGCAGATCCCCTGTCAAACGTATTAGGCAAGACATGTATTTGTTAATGTTTTTAATTTCCAGTTTTTAGCCACCCTGTATTTCTTGTTATACCATCTCGCAGCTTCTGCGTTCTTAGACGTTTTGCATCGAACATTTAATGTGAAGTTTATTATAAACCATCCAACGTTTTACTATGAATTACATATTCATAGAAAATTATGAAATACGCGTTTAACTTAGATAGTAAAACGATAGTGTGCTGTGAAATGTTAGCGGAGAAATTATGATCTGTCGTGGTAATGTTGTTACTGTTCTGAGCAATATACTGCTTTAAAGCTTGGAAATTGTAAACGGACTTTAATAACGTCATTGTGATTTGATAATCGTTTTGTTGAATTTACATAATAATGCTTTTTAGTGTTCAAGTCATGTTTAAGTTAGCATTTATCAGAACTCGGCGAATCGTAAAATTTCTTATAAAATTCTTTGAAGAA
Source organism: Agrotis segetum (assembly GCA_036375495.1). NCBI lineage: Eukaryota > Metazoa > Arthropoda > Insecta > Lepidoptera > Noctuidae > Agrotis > Agrotis segetum. The sequence continues at coordinate 1,046,137 of JAQSVV010000282.1, read as the reverse complement.
AGATACCCCTTACTGTAATTGTCCCTATCCCTACATTTCATACTACTTAAAACCCTAGACACGAAGAAATTACATAAAAATAAAAGCAGTAACTCAAATTCGCGACCGCATTGAAATTCAAATCGGGATGCAAGGAGATTTGCATCGGACGGCATCGAATATTGATTTTTCCTACGTCTTGAGGGCCAAGTATTGCAATCCTACTTGTTTAAACTTTTTATTTTCACTCTTCACTCGCGTTTTTTGTTTCAACCACTCGCCCCAGGCTTTCTCCCCCTACGCACTCCCTCTTGCATAAAAAAGCTTCTAATCGATAATTTCTGTGGGGTGCATTAAGCATATCGTCAGTTTTGTGCCTCGAATGTTTTTCTCAATGCTTTCAGATTTCACCCTCAAGGCTATTTTTGTTTTGGTGGCCATTTCCGAGATTGGAAGGAGCTTATGTTGTGTTTAATGAAATTTTATGTTGCGTACTACATAAAACAGGTTCTCAGTTTATGTGGATGATTTTATGTAGGTAATTTAGAAATATTAACTTCATCTTCCTTGGATCTTACATCCTTAAAGTTCAATAGACATCATTTGAACTCTATTTCTTATTAAAACAGATGACCAATTTGAATTAACTGCTCTGATGTTTCATTACAAAGAAAACCGATCCAGTATTCTAATAAAAAACATAAAAGCAACAGAACTAACGGGTTTACAATTGAAAACACCAATAACAGAAACGTTAAGGCGATCGTAGTCATCGGATCTAATCAGACGAAGACGCATGGCATGGATGTAGCTAACTGCCAATATCTGATGCACTGTGAGCCCACTGGCCCATTGTATTTGTTCTTTATGTTTTTTTACGGAGGGACGCAACGATAATGTTTTTATGGCCAGAGGGTCCGCCTTAATCAGGGTACGTTGTGATTAAGCCGAGCGTTTTCGATACTCTGACACCGCGATGTTGCCTACGATTGTTTTTCGGACAGATGGTGATGGCAAAATTGTAAAGAATTTTGTACGAGTTATATAACGTGTGTCTGAACAGTGTGATAACTTTAACCAGTGTGGGTCCTAAGGACCATCAATCATGATTTTTTCCATATGACCATATCAAAATGGCTAGAAAAATATCAATCAAATGTCTCGAATTTTTTTAGATACCTACAACTGATTCTTGCTTAATAGTTTATGTCATGAGATGTTCATCAGTTTGATAGTCTGTACCACTCTCAATATGACCACACATTTCTTATTTATTTTATGCTGTAGAATAGAAAGTTTCAATGTCAACAATATTACATCACGTAACACGATATCCCCCAAACAAAATCGATGTTTTGTTTTTTACAACTCAACTAATACTGTCTTAACTGTTACAATTTAAATGCAATAGATTCTATAATCCGATGAAGTTTTAGAGATTGTCCATTGAGATAGTACATTAATTTCGAGCATGGGAAGAATTTTTATAGTTGTATCTACATTAGAAGGCGTGTCAAACGTACTTAAAGCCATCAAGTGACGAAACTAACTACTTAACTAATCTCGAACTGATTAAACTGCTTTCCTTAGATACTTACACTTACATATACGGAATGAAATACGAAGAGACGCATAAAATGCTAATTTGACTCGGATCCGCGGCCTACACATTTGGAATGCCTCCCTTCCACGAATACCGACACACGATAATGACTCCAAAACGGCAATTCGAGGCAGAGTTTTTCATAAAACGAGGTATATGAGTCAAGAACATAGGAGTCATAAACATGAGCAAACCACCCCACGCGTTCACCCCTTGCTCGAAAAAGTCACCCCCGCACGTACGTAGGAACACAAAAAAGGGCACCGAAGGGACGTTACGCATCCCAAGTAAGCGAACTCATTGCTGGCTCTGCAGATGTCTTTAATGGCTTTAAATTATATGTAGAGAGAGCTAACTGCCGCGACTCCAGTAGGTGATAGATCACGTTTTGGCCGTTTGCCGCTCTCTTGGCTTTATTATAGTTTGTTCTTCCTGTATTCTTATAATTTTGCAGTTTGCTAAGTTATTTGTTTGTTCCTTGTTATACCTCTCCCAGGTTTCTCAACATTTTGCACTGTTTTAGAGAGCTGTGTTTATTATTACTATTTTCCAAATTTTTTAAAGAACTATCATGGAAACCTCAGATCCTTCTTCGTTTTTAAAAAGCTGTGAAAGTGTGTGGCATCTTTAATAAGTGAAGATGAGAAAACTTTAGATACTATGATTTTCTATGTTTTTTATTAACATCCCATAAAAAGTTAAGGGGTTTTTTTAAATATTTTACTACCCAACTCTATTCCTGTATCGATAAAATCTCAACAGATACTTGTATGAAAATACATTCCTTGTTAAATTGTAAGTGAATACGATAGACCAGTAAGTAGACAGTTCATAAACGTTATTGCGTTAAATTTTATAAGCAACGGCTGTATACGAGCGACTGAGCACGACTGCGCGATTTCATTACACAGGAAAAAAAACGCGGAGAAATTGGAAAATAATGTCAATTACTGTGCAAACTGGAAGTCGCAGCGACTAACGATCGTCATTACGCATTGTCGTGATTGCGTAAATAGAGACGATTTCTTGGCGAAGTGAGGCAGGGCGGTCCCGCTGACGTTTCCGCTTCGCTAAATCGCTCGCGCTCGTTAGTGTAATCGCGGCCTTGTTTTATATTAAATGACGTGCAATTTAATTGCGAAATATCACCTTTAGAAACTGATAGTTGAAAATGAGCGGATTTGTGTTAATACTGCTTAGAGCTATTTAAAAGAGAAACTATTGGGTAAAAAAATATTTAGCTTTAACAGTTACTGTCGTAGATACTCGTAAGTTTTACAACTTAAAGACCCCGTCATTATCGGAAATCGAATTTTATTTGACTCTTTCCCACTTTAACAGCTTACCTATGTAAATATTGGATACTAGCTTCTGCCCGCGGTTTCACCCTCACTGCTCGACTCCTTTTAATCGTAGCGTGATGTTATATTGTCTATAGCCTTCCTCGATACATGGACTATCCAACATAGAAATATTTTTTCAATTCGAACCATTATTTCCTGAGATTAGCGCGTTCAACCAAATAAACTCTACACCTTCTTAATTTTACTTTAGATTTGTTATAATCAAAGCACGGAGTAGGTAGATCGATTTTATGTTCTTGTACCCCGAACTATCATAGAATTCATAATATGGATAAGCCTTTTTCCTTGTAAGTTTTCAGTAAAACCGGGATTTAAATAAAACGGACACGGGCGAAGTCGCAGGCAAAAGAGAGTGCTTATAATGTCGTCATTCTACATGTTCCTAACAATTCTCCTAAAAATCTCTTTAAAATCCCGGAATCCTGGAGCCATGTCTATATTAATATATACGTTTCAGGTTATTAACCCCAAATCAATGTAACTACTCCGTGTGAGTTGAAGCATATTACCCTACTGTAAAGTCAGCTAACTGTTTCTTAATTAATTTGATTACCAACTTAATCATCAATCAATAATCATAACTGTCATTATTTGACAGTTGCATGAAATGATATAACACGTCAGATTCAGGTCGAGGCACAATTAATTTCGATTTAAAAGACTATAATAATATCAAGGCCATTTTTGTTTCAAAATGACAAAGTTAAGCTAAACACACATCGTCACATAACGTCCATTGAACCGGACACGATACAGAGCAGTTATCACATTGTTTTATGCGACACAAAGCTACGGATGCGAGTGACATGGTCGATCGCGCGTCTGCACCGGCCTTTATATTTTATATCGATCATTTTGGTCGATGGTGTAAAAACAATGGCGTTTCCTGCGCGGGGGCATGTCATGTGTTTAGATCTGATTGACGGTCAAATTGTTGTCAATATAGTTGATTGTTGTACGACATGATATCGTTTTCTATTAACGGGATTTTAAAATTACCTATAGGTCGTTTGTTACGTTAATTTTTGACCAGAGTCGTCAAATAGGTAAAGTCGACTCTGTCTAGCATAAGTCTAAGTATAATATAGTCATAATTAATAAATTATGTATATGATTTTCAGAACTTATTTTTTTTATTCTGATAACAAAAAGTACCTTCTATAATTCATACAAGGAATGTTTACTTAATATACAGTCAAGGAGCTTGATTGTTAAACAAACTAATGCCAATTTAATTTATGATTTTTTTTGTTTCCATACAATAGCATGTAGCCATACTTGAAATTATTAATACTCACGGAATTCATAAGAACTGTCTTCATAAACTTGTTAATATCTATTGTACTTCGAATCCACTCACCTTCTGTAAAAAAGAGAAAAATATCACATTAATTCAAAATATTCTCACAAAATGTTAAATTTCACAAAACTTCACAGAGATACCGTATATTGTTCCCAAAAATAATAGGGTCCATACCATACAAAAGGCATTTTATATCTATTGAAGATATTTTTAAAATATGTGCGACAATTATCGGTACACGACATTAATAGTCTACTTATATTGTCGGAAGACGGTGTAAGGAAAAAAAACTCCCCTAACATAGAAAGATTTATTCGCAAATTACTTATAAATTTCACCTCTAAACTCTGACGCTTTGTGCCGAAAAATGGCGAATTCTTTCACGCGAATTTAACTTTTACCTTTTCAGCTTAAGAGCGAGAATTCTTTGTATCGTTTGAATGATTGGGAATACTTGTGTTGACGATTGTACTAGAACATTGGGCTCGCATATAAAAATGTATTTAAAATGTCGGTAAGGAAAATGATTTATTGAGTATGGAGTGTCATAAATTTGTCCACTTTGACTTAGAATAAAGCAAGTAATAAATACGGTACATTCCGGTCTATGGCATGCCATTTTTTTGATTCGTTATTGAGACATTTCCTTCATAAATGCATTTGGTCCAAGCCTTGATGAATTTCCTTTTCAAAGGCATTTTTCATAAAAGAAAGCCGAAATCAATACTGGTTGAATTTACTTTTAAAAGGCATTTCTCGTAAAATAAAGAAGTTTACAACAAGTAGGTATAAGGATTTTCTTTAAAGCACTTAATATTAATAAGTAGCAAGTTACATTGGAAAAATTGTGGCTACACTACGTATCTAGTTTTAATAAACCTTTAATTGAAATTGTTACTAGGTGGTCCGACGACATCGTGAGGGTCGCGGGCAGCCGATGGATGCAAGTGGCGAATTGTCGTTCGGCGTGGCGGTCTAAGCGGGAGGCCTATGTTCAGCAGTGGACGTCTTCCGCCTGATGATGATGATTAATTGAAATCACAACTGTCAATCTTTGACAGTCAAATTAAATTGCTATAACACGGCCAAATTGCGTACGTGTATCACACTGTTAAACAATTATTTTCTCTTATTGTACAGACGTAGACGCCCAGACACCAGTACATCGAAATACCTTATTGTGTCAATTTTCTTTTACCTATAGATTTTTAACCGTACTACAATAGTGAAAGGTTAATCTTCAATTGGTATTTGACAGATTTGGGTAGGTTGACCTGCCGGCTGTACATAAAACTTCTTAAAAATTAACTTGATGTTGTACATATCTGCATCTACTTACCTACATTTAAGAAAGTACATGTTCCCAAAGCTAGTTTAAGCCCATTCAGACGTCGACAGAGAAACTCATACAGCAATAGAATCGATATCATGTTTATTGTCTTAACTTTATGGGTTCCATAGAAACTCAATGGTTGCAACGTGTTAATGGAGACTTGAATGAACTGGACAATAATTTCCTGCCTCGTAAAATTATATTCACAACTTGGTCAGGAATGGTCTCTAAACGTTAGACTTGTTTGGTGGAGCTATAATGCTTTATCATCCATTAGAGCCTGTGGACTTCCTCGTGAATGTATCAAGGATTTGCTGATGTGGAAAAGAACGGGTAATCTGACAGAAAGACTGGATGGAATAATACCCATGCCTGTTTGCAATGTCAATGATTAACTTAGACTTTCCCATGAGCACCGGTGTTTCCGTCGTATCGAAATGATGAAATGATATTTATTTTTGCACACTTTTAGACGTCGTCTTTTTACAAATTAGATGAAGCCGGTGTTTCGTACCTGACTACCTCTGAGAAGAAACAGCCGAAACAAACTCAGAGGTCACTGTCTCTTTAAGTCCAGACATTAAATTGGTAGTCATACGAGGGCCATGTAGGTTAAAGTCTGAGATGGTCTTTTGAAGAAAAAACCACACAGATTTGAGTGGACCTGTCCAGTCAGTGCAAGTGTTTGTCAGTTATCGTGTAGCTCGACTCATAATTCAACTTACGAAATGTAGGTCGCAGGTTCGAACCCAGCCGCATTAGTTTGGGTAATTTAGAGTCGGTATTTATGTTTAAAATTTTGACATCTTTTACCGACGTTAAAGTTCGAGTGAAACCGCGAGCAGTACCTACTTGATTATCTATAAATATTTGCGTGCCTTTTATAATACTCAAAAGCCCAAGATATGCTATATGTAAGCAGGGCCCCCGCTACCATATGTGCAATGTGTGCAATGCACACGGGCGCCATCCTTTAGGGGCGCCAAAGCCATCCTTTAGAGGCGCCAAAGCAAAGGTAACAGAAAAAAAATCAAAAATAATTTTTAAATAAAAGTTGAGAACTTAATTAAATAGGATTAAGTTTAAATACCTACTAAAGACTTCAAATATTTGATCTCACTTTTAGATTAAAACTTGAAGCTCACTGCGTTCTTCTATGAAAAATTGCCTTTTTCTATTCCAAAAAGCTAAAAAATTTCGCGCTCGCTCCGCTCGCGCTTCAAGTGACCTTGATGTTCGATTTTCTTGCCCTCGCTTTTGAAATTCCTTCTCATTTTTCAATAGCAAATGCTTCTTATGTTAGTTACATTTTTATTATTGGTACACAAAAATTCTTAGATGGTATGGAACTCTGGGTGTGAAGTTTGAGTAGCACTTGATGTTTTTTTTTTTTGTATTTAAGTTCCGAAGCGGCAAGCTTTACATCCTCAGGGCGCCACTGACCGACCTACCATAAAAAAAAGATAATTCAAAATACCATAAGGGGCGCCAAAATCCTTTTTTGCACACGGGCGCCAGTAGACCTTACGGGGGCCCTGTATGTAAGTACGTGTAGTCTTCTAATTAGTCAACAGTTATAGTCAGGTCAGTAAATGTATGAGTGATATTAAGTCCTTAGCGGCCGCTTATTTGCTACTTAATAGGACAGATTAAAATAGAAAATAATGAAGCAATCAGCTGCGCAATAATAGCCCTTATTAGCCGTTCTAGGTAGCATCGATAAGGTGATAATTAGCGTGGGATGTGCAGCACGTGCTCCATACAAGAACTCTTTGTTTATTACTAAACGAAATAAAAAGAAAACCATTTTACCTCGACATAAAACTACAAAGTAAAAACGGTTAAGAAAGTCTTAACATGCAATCTGAATTAAAGTCCTATCAAGTCGGTTACAAAGGTAAATTAGAACTTTTATTTCTCATTATCTTCAACATCAAATATTACGAGCCAACAGATTACAAAAATCGTTTAAATTTCTTTAATGCCTATAAAAATGTCTTCACATTTCACAAGAAAAACTTAATCTAAAGTCAGCTCCAGACGGTCCATATTACTTCAATGTTGTTTTTCAATTAAAATTGTAATCACACACACATCAGTCGCACAAAGAAATCGACGGCTCGCAAAAAATATAATAGACATGGGAATATTCATGTTCTACTACGCATGCGTTAATTTATGCAAGACGACACTACTTTTTTTATTTAAGAAAAAAGTTTACAAAGGCCTTCGTCAAAAATTGCGATCACTAGTGTCACCTAACACTTCGAGGGGAGAGAGCCTTTCAACCCCAACCTGACATGTCATTGTACTTCCTATTTTGTCACTTAAAAGATTTTTTTTTGCCGAGGCAAAGGAACAAAAACTGTCTAATTGTAACAGTTTTTTGTGCACAGATTTTAAGCTCGATTATTTTTTCTTTTGTGCCTGTACAGATTTAAGAAATAACTTTTTAAGAACAATTTGAACCGTTAGGCATAGTTTTTTGGACAGCTTTAGATTTAAACAAGTAAAAAACGGGATTGAAAGGCGATAGTTTAGTAATCATCAATCGAAGATTTGTATTACTTTTGCGATATCGTGAGAATATAAGAAACATAAATGAAATGAGCAGGTGTCACGCAGTACACATACGAAGGTTTGGAAAGAATATTCGTTATGTTGTGCATTTTAAACAATTAAGTCAACTTAATAGTCTTGTACAGTCAGATAAATTAATTTAATGTTTTCTGCAAGTAAATTTAATTATAAGATGAAATTACACAGGACAAGCAAGCGACACGTACAGATATTTCACATGGCTTGCACACCTGTGGGACAGGAGGTGAAAACACGCACCATGTTATTAAACCAATCCGATCGATTGGAAAGGGTTAAGAAACTTATAATAATTGCGAACAAAAGAGATCCGCTTCGATCCCAAATTCTATTATTTATAGTTTCCGATCACAGTCTGAATACGCCTTAATTATCGGCTGTGTATGTCGCACCCTTAACGTGTGTTCCTTTTTTAAACTTTCTCGGGAGCCAGAACTTTCACGGGTTAATTATTTTTAACCGATTTTGTTTTTTTTCTTCGTTTCTATTATTGTGTTTTGTGGTAACACCTCGTTGGTTAGAAATTATTTTCGCTACAAATTGTACCCTTTTTGTTGTTTAATGTTCAAGTATTGTTACTTTCTTTTTTGAACAACAGAAATAGTAGAAAATAATCGTTCGTAAAGTTTCCCACCATTTTGACCATGAGCAAAGTAAAAAGTCTACCATTTTTTTTTAAATTTTAAAACAAGAACATTTTTTCTATTTCACATTCCAAAATCAAATTCAGAAGCAAAAAGGTACGGCCAGTTTGACAAAAAACAAGCTGCAGCTTACCCACGAATGTTTAAATAACCCATTAAAAAAATCTCGTCAGGAACTACTCCAAATATTGATTGAGGTATACCGTAAGGGTGTTCAAAGGTGCCCCATAAGTGCCATAACGGATAAGTTAGTACCTGGGGATGTCTTTAATAAGCCAGAAATTGTTTTGAACCGTGCTCGGTAAGCGTGAAGATTTCGCTCGGATTAGTTTTGTGATCGGCAACGTATTTCTTGGGTGCGTGGCGCTCAAAGTTTTTTTTTTTGGGACGGGTACTAAAAAATATTGTAAGTAATACTGATTTGATGAAAAAAATGTGTGATGTAGATGGTAACATCCTAATAAAGACTTGTAGACAAAAGAAAAATTAGAAAATATAAAACAAATAAATAAATGCTAAATGTAACTACTAGCAACCCACCGAATAATCAAATTAATTAAACGAAAACGCTTGATTTAAAAATAACATTTTATTTTTATTTCACTTGATTTATCCCACATAGAAAATTACGAAAATAAATGGTAGAAACTTATATGCTAACCCTACAAAGTTCTCTATGTTTATGCAAATTATAAATTTTAATGTTCCACAACATTTTGAGAACCATAGGCCACAGTGGTACTTTTGTTACCATTGATTGGTACCACAATGAGTTACAAACTTTGCTTTCACATTGTAAAGTGATATATTTATATTATTTTTACAGCCCCCTGTCGATTTTATTGAACAATACATACATACATAATCCCATATGTATATAGAGGGCCTTAGGGTTGAATGTAAGTGTGTAACTACATATAAGTTTGAGAAATGAGTTTGTTTGAAAAATTACAATTTGGTTAACTTCTTAGCAAATAGATTTTTGAAGTTGTTGGCTGTATAGGATTATTAATGGTGTTTGTCTTGTACTTGGCTGTTAAGAAATAAGTTGTGCGTGTAATTTATTTTGATTTTGATGATTTGAGAATGTGCTGTGAATGATTGGGGTTTTAAGGGTCTGTAGAAAATTCTCGAAACTGTATAGGTATTGTATTGTTTTTTTGCATTCTTAAATTTTATTTTTAATATTTTGATATAGATGCCATGACAATTATTTATGCAAAATTCATAATGAATACAATACTGTTACTTTGAGTTCTGTGTCTAGCCTAGATATGAGCGCCGATGGCCAATTCCACGGCGGCGGCGTGGCCTGTATATTTTCACGGCGGCGGCGGCGTCGCGGCGGCGCGTCGCTTCCGGCCGTGCGCCTTAGTTTTTTTTTACTAGGGAGAGATTTCTTATGAAATAAACGAAGAAAATCATGTTGTTGTTACGTACCAAAATAGTTTCATAAAGAAACGTATTTGTTAATTACAATTTTAGTCTTCTATAATTAGAGATTACGTTTACTAAATACAATAATTGTTTCAGTATTTTAAGATGCGAGACAGAGTTTTTAATTAAACACTATCTATTATTTTTTATGTGAAATGGGTTTACTCTTGACCCTAGTTTTTTTTTTTTAAATCATCAAATGAGTCCTCCTACTTAAGGCAGGGCGGGAGGGACTGTCAAACTGGTCCTGACTAAAATCCACGGTGTCCTTCAGTAGCCCATTGTGTACCGGAGTCGCGGTATAAGTGTGTCCCACGATCCCGGCAGGCTTTGGCCCTCTAAATGACGGGGCCTCCCCGTCATTGTGCTGACGCTCTTTGAGGCGCGCGTGGAACACAACGCGCCGTCGACCCGGGCATGGTCCATGGTCGGACGGCGAGTCTCCCATTACTCGCCACCCGTATGCCCACGCCTACGGTGGCCGGAGGTCGTCCCGCGACGTTCGACGCCGTGGGCGTCTACCACTGCGCTGTAGGCGAGGGTTCGCCCTCGCGCGTCCCGTCTCCTCCTTCGCGAGCATGACTGCTTCGCAGAACGAGGCGACCGCTTCCCACTCCGTCTCGCCCCGCAGCATGGCGGCGACCAATGCCGAGGTCGTCGCCTATCGCATGCGTGAGGACACGACGGTGCTCTGCCCAAGCGGGGCAGTCCTGCATCGTATGCTCCACCGTGTTCTCCGGGTGGTCCTCGCAATGATGACACCCAGACGTTTCCTCCTTCCTTATCCGACACAGGTACCTCCCGAAACATCCGTGTCCAGTGTCCGGTGAGGACCTGCGTGAAGCGGTAGGTAAGGACGCCGTGGGACCTATCCGGCCACTCCTCAAAGAGGGATCTTAGGTACCGCCGCGATTGCGGCGAGCCCGTTGACCCTAGTCTAGGTCACGAATGACTAAGACAAGGTTGACGATACCCGTCGATTTCTCTTGTGAAGTAAGAACTAGTTTTGCCTAGGCCAGACTAGTTTATCCTGAAATCGGGTTTGGCCGGTAATTTATACACTTGACTGTGTAGAGCCGACTATACACGTACCAATATCCTTGTACAAATCGAGACTTGCACAAACATAGGACAGTGACCATGTTAGGGACTTTAACCATGGCGCGATGTGACGCGATTTGGTCGATTCCAACCACAAGTGAAAATCAACCTTGCCACTAAGAAATAATGATGCAATTCGATTGACTTGACGTCGATGTGTCGTCCCTTTGTGCAAGTATCTTCCCACACACGATTCAATATACTTGCGCAAGTCTGTATTACCGCAAGTACTGTAAGTGCCTTTTCGCACGGTTGCCGGGTAGCCGGTACCGGTATGGCAAATTACGCCGGTACGTGTGAACGTACATGCCATACACTGCGCCACCGGCTACCCGGCACAGGCTACTCGGCAACCGGAACGTGTGAAAAGGCACTAATGTGTGTGGCATAAGCTACGTAGTGAGTGTAGCAAAGAGGCTAGAGCGAACAAATGCCAAATGCCATCAGGACGCGCGTGCGAGCGAGAAAGCAAGTTGCGACTTGTCGTGGCGGCGCGCCGCGCGATTCTTACGGCGGCGGCGCGCCGACCAAAGTCACGGCGACGGCGGCGCGCCGGCGCGGCGCTCATATCTAGTCTAGCCTTAGATCTAGCTTTTTGAGCTTCTATTCGATAACAATATCAGTTTTATCTATATTTTTTTAAATCTTTTCCCCAGAATAGGAATTTCTCCTGTGTTCTAGTGTTTACAAACATTTAAACTCACTTAAATAAACACCCAGACTTGGAACCACAATTTGCAGACCATACAAAAAATATAGGTATTAAATTCATTCAAAAAACAAGGGAACGATATAACGAGAAATTGAGCTTTGTGAGTAGTGGTTGCGATGGCTTAGTTGGTTAAGGCATCTGGAGTACCTATCCAGAAGACGCAGGTTCGAGCCCTGCTCGCAAACTGAGTTTTTCGTTTCTTTAAAAAGATCTTTGCGAAGACGCAACTCAGGTGTTATTGCGTATAAAAATATAACTTCAAACAAAAATGTTTGCTCCGTGCCATATTCGAATTCGCTACCAGCGCGTCCATTAAAAACTTTAAATAAAAAAAAAAATTCAACATTTTCCAAACAATTCCACAAAATACTCAAAGACACTAACCTAAAAAACAAACCTCATAAAAGCACCATAACATCAAACTTTACGCCGCAACAATGATAACTAGCCCTTATCACCATCACACGGTGACGTATCGAGAATTCAAAATGTTATGACATCGAAATCTGTACCGTAACTGTGTTGCCATAAAATAACCATTCCTTTCGTGTTATATGAGGGTGTAAAAGGTGCGTAAGGGGTTAAATAGATATCTCTGAGCGTTAAAATCGTAACGATACAAACTACTAGAGTGGAAACCGTAAAAAATCAAAGTTAACGGTTGGGTATGATCGGGGATTTACGTGTGAGGAATGTATTATGTTTTAATTGTTGGAGTTTTAAAAAGATGTCTGTGATGTTTGTATCAATACGAGTACGTTTATGGACGTTAGTTGTGGCAAAGGTGGTGATAAATTTGCGTCAAATCAATAGACGTCAAAATGGAAAGACTTAATTTTAATAGTATGTAATTTTTTTTCTGGAAGAAAAAATACTAGAGCGGTCTATTAACCGTATCATCATCTTGTCAATAGCTCAGTGTTATAAAAGAAAAAAAAAAAACGTTTGCATTGATTCCTTATTCAAAAAATACATAGAATTTTCCCAGCCAGTACCTATAAGTAGTCTTGGTATTATTTTTCTATACCCACAATTTTAGAAACTGGTCAGATAATATTTTTTTTGTTCTACTTACTTTTTAACCAAACTACATTTCGATACTTCAACTGCCACATCTATCCCCAAATCATTCTACGTCCCATGAATTCGATATTCAGGTAGCAAACTTAGATAAGCATGTGAAAACTGTCTGTTACATACTAAAGCCCATAAATATGACATTAGCACGTCGTATGGAGCCGCCTTTAATTGCTTGCACTCTATTGTGGAGTATGCTTTATGGTCTGTACTTACTTCTTAAATAGTGTGTAAGAGTTTGACAGTTGATTTAAGATGGCGTCTTGACAAAGGGCTGATAGAAGTTAAAAGGAGACATTCATCATAAATAAGCATCGTATTTCTAGGTTTGATAAATAAAAAACTTTTAATTACAACGTGTACTCATTTTTTTTTTCTAACACTGAATAGAATAACGTAAACGACATTTATTTGTGCCGTTCCATCGATAAATTAAAGATTTTTTTAATAATTATTAACATGTCAACCAAAAAAAGCAATCAATTAACAGAACTAGACACCTACCCAAAGAACTTACAACATAATAAAAAATAAATACAGTATTACATCAAAAACACATGTTATTATTATCTTTTGAATATCTATCAAATTGTCACTACGGAGGGCTTGTGAAGTGTCAAAAAATGCGTTTGAAGTGGTCAGTAGATGTCAGATAAAACCACCCCACCTGTGAACCGACCCTTGGGGGACACTGGCGTTAACTGTGTTTAACATCGACACTTGCTTGCTTTACGCACGTTTTCATTTGGACAGTGGGCTAGGAGAGTGAAATCAAGGAGTTTCGAGTGGATTGAACGGAGCATAATACAAGGTGTACTTAATGTGGACGTACCTATACTATTTTTCTTTACCTACGCTGTCACATTACTGAGCAGAGAACTCCTCTAATTCCTATGTATACAATATATATAATTGTAATTAAATTAACCAATTCAGGAAAATCATCAAGAGCAAGTCTTGTTTTTTTTTGGGTGATGAAAACTTCAAATAAATCCTCCCTACTAACGACTGTTCGATGTTTATCAACAAAGAGGATTACTCCTGTTAACCTTTGCGTTCCACGGCTGTGCTATCCTGTGTACATAACCCGGCGACATGCTGCATTATACAAAAACAATCTAAGTTTGAAATTAACAATCTATAGAAAGTGTCAATGCATGTTTTCTTAGTACCTATTACAGGATGCCATTGTTTTTCTTGCATTCAGAAAATAATTACCTGTGATTATTATTGTAATTAATCTGTCTACTAAGCATAGTTTCCGACGAAGGGGATGCCCACCATTTCCCAGTACAGAAATAAACGTAATTTAGTCAAAAAGGGACTTTGGGGAAAATAACAAAAGAGAACTGATCCGTATAACTTGTTGCGTGTCTACATTGGGGCTGAATGTTGTATGTTACAAAGATTCGCCTTCTGTAAGTGTGACTAGAAAAAATAAGTAAATAAAGGGAAATCTACAGAAACAGATTGAGTTTCATAACAAACATCATAGAAACAACGTTATTAAGACAACGGTTATCGTACAAACTAATACTTACTTAAATAAATATAAATTCAATTTACTTTCCATTCGCAAACAGCTTTGTTTACAAAGTTAAAGGTTCTAGTACAGCAGTAAAGTGTCAAAAAGGCACACGAAATGGTTAGTAGATCGAGATAAGTACACCCCTACCTGTGTTGACCATGCCACCATGAATCTATAGACGCAGGGTGAATGTGTGAGTGACTCTTACACGAACGAATGCCTCACTTTACACCGTACTTTTAGCCCGAAATCACGCACACTTACAAAGACTCGTGTACACGTAAATCTAAGTGGATTTCGAGAGAAAGTCCCCTTTATTTCCTGCAAAATTTTGAAACACGACAGTTTTTTGTTTGTGTGTGTGAGCTGATGATGAATGTTAGGAGTGATCTGCCTGTGTTGATCACTGTTACTGTTAGTATAGGCCTAGTTCGTTCGTGCGAGTGATATGTCCAGTGGGGTAGAAGCAGTGGTGGCACACATAGAAGTCGATCATATGGTCGCCAATTGTTTGTTTACAATGTTGAAACTAAAAGTTGGGAAATTTTCCAGCTGTGTCGTTTGATTTTTTGGTTAGTTAGTTGGTTAAATGGAAATTGATTGTGACTTAAAGTCATTTGAATCTAGAGACATTTTACTAATAATAAAAGAACTCGATTAGTCAATCCTAAATATAACTAAAGGCGACCAAGAGACGACTTACTAAAAAAAAAAAATAGACGCCTCTAATGTTCACACTGCCTCCTTAAAATGGGATATGGTAAATATTCTATTATAATTAAGTAGGTATTAGCTCTGAGATTCTGATATTTCGACACTTGCAAGCACCATGGTCACGGATCTTAACGATTTCAAAGTTGCAACACTATCCTTTAACTTAAAAAAAATCTACGACTGGGTAATTTATAAACGTCATAAAACTTATCCTAATTGCCAAAATAATTGGTATATGCAACCATTTCACTATGTCTTAGCAACAGTCTCAGCAAATCGTAACCATTCGTCACATGTTCGCACGATCGATATATTGAGCGTGCACATTAGGCCAGCGAGCTTCCGTCCCGGCGCCGGAGCGGGTAGAGGTGACCCGTGTTACATTGACAACCCTATTGTTCAGCGTTGCAACCCTATTGGTCATTAGGTACAGTTTAAATTGATAACTGTGTTGTTGTTATCATTTCTTTCGTATAAGATAAGCTCTTTACTAGACATTTTAGATTGTTTTTTTTTTAAATTAGGATCCTTTCCTGATTTAAGTCATCTCTTGAAATAATAAAGTTTCTACCAATAAAAAGTAAGTATCTTTATTTTCTCTCTTTTGTTGTTTTGATGTGTGAGACGCACAATAGTGTTTAATATTGTGTTAAACTCTTCTTTTATCCAATCCCATCGTCCCATCTTATAAAATCGTTACAGAAAGATTTGCAAATGATTAAGTTTTCTCAAAATGCTTCGATTTTTAAGAAAGTCGTTATAGCACGTGTAGGTAAATATTAAGTATTAACATGTGTCATCCACATTTGAGAAGACTACTGTTTAATATCTTTATAATTATTAAAATTCAACACTGCCTCAATATGGTCGCATTGAAATAAATGATTTTGACTTTTGACTTCTATATCGTTTTGGTGACTATTTAGGTACCGTAAACATCATTATTTTTTGTTTTTGCATATTAAAAATTGGAAAACCATGTAAATTGAATATTATCAAACTATTAATGTATTTATGGGTACCGCACGCTGTGATGCTAGAAGATAAATTGTTTAACGATCTATATCCAGAAAAATATTAAAATAAATATATCGTTGACTTTGTTGGACTTTCCCAAAGAGGCAGAAGTATGAATAGAATGTCACCATCTGGGCTTAAATATTGTTATTAATAATTAGGTAAGATTTTCTACGGTATTTCGACCATCTGGTCGCTAATATTTGTGTAGGTATGTGAGCCCACACATGCCACGAGTTGACAATAAAATCGACACGGAAATCGACTTCGATTTATTACATAAAACATAATTTAATTGTTGCGTTTAATATTCTTTTGGGCCATAAAAATAGATCTATGCATAATTTATTTCGGATTAGCTTTTGTTTGTGGGCATACTTTAGTAGCTATGTCATAAGAACAATTTTAAAATGAGAACATCTACCTTTTTTTTTAAAGCATTCGTGTATTTACCTATATACAGCTAGTGTTAGAGATTAACCGTTTCATGTACACGTGTGTTAAGATAGGCGACGACTAAAGAAACAAGAAAAAGAACCGTATTGTGACATCTATTTCAAACGCTTATCAAAGACGTAAATCAGTGGTCAGACGATACCAACAGATTTATTATAAGTATATGTAGATAATTAACAATCAAAACATACACCTACGGCATCGATTGTAATGAATGACGTCAGGGTCCGGCGTCAAACGTGTCCGGCCGGACACGACCCACGTCCTTCACTGCTTTCAAACTATTTCTACAATAATAAAATAATGCCTACGTTCGCCGGACGAGCGGACACCACGGTTGTCGAATCCAAGTGGGCGGGTGTACAAGTTCCTTTATTGAAAATGATTCATTTTATGGTTTTTGGAAGTTACATTCGGCCTATTCAATTTTCTATGTTAGTAATTGATTTGTCGTTTTGATTTAAATATTAGAGGCATGCCGTGTCATGTTGCCTTGTTTTACTGTCGCTCTTCAGCTAGTTTAATTTGATGGCGTCGTAAATCTAAATTTTATGATTGCTAATTGACTTTTCGGCATCGAGACATTTATTTGAATCAAAGTACCGAATCGTTTCAATAGACAAATCAGAGAATTTATATTTAGACCAGTCTAGAATAAAACAAAGTCACATGATATCGATGTTTCAAAAGTATTATAGAAGGCCCATTTTCCGTAATTGCTGTCTACCGGGTGACATATTTAAATAAACAATAAGTTAAAAGCAAACCGCCCAGCAAACGTAACCTTCGAACATTTAAATCCATAAACAGATTTACTAACAAGAAAAAAATTACACTCGTTAGAAAATCGATTCCTATTTCCACAAAGCGATTATTTCATCGTTCCAAACGTTGTTTGTTTTGTTAGTACCGAGTAGCGTGCAACAATCGATACGAGCTGATTGCATTA
Source organism: Agrotis segetum (assembly GCA_036375495.1). Lineage (NCBI taxonomy): Eukaryota > Metazoa > Arthropoda > Insecta > Lepidoptera > Noctuidae > Agrotis > Agrotis segetum. Next base: position 1,028,322 of record JAQSVV010000282.1, on the reverse strand, counting down.
AGCAATTACAGTGTATTTAATTACCGAGCCAGTTAATTAGGGAAACCTTATGTTCGCTGCAACGGTAGGGTTTCCATGGCCTCTCCCTCATTTACACTTGCAACGACGTTTGCATTTTTAACATTGTACTACTTGTCGCTAAGTTCGTTAAAGGATTAATTTCATGTAAGCAGACGTGTTCGCTTGTTATGACATGCACGTGTAAAGGCGATGTTTTTTTTTTGCATGATGTGATGCAGTTTTGCTGTGGTAAGTAAAGTAAGTGTATTCTTGGGGTTTTCGGAGAATATATAATATGTCAAAAATTACAAAAAAAATATAAAAATTTAGGTCTCGATGTCAAAATTAAAATTCGTTTACTAGGTAAAGTTTTCGCAACCCTAGCACGAATTTTCTAAAGTAAACTGGAACTTTGACAATTTCAAATTGACAATTTTCAAGGAAAAAATTAGTTCTGTCTTCCTACACCAGAGACACTGTTCTTTTTTTTTCATACAAAAACGCTGTAAATACTGGAAAGACGGTGTAAAGTAAAAGAGTGAAAATTCGTGCTAAGGGTACAGATTGTACAAAGCAGTACTAAAATAAGCAACCAAAAATAAGATTAAAACTAAAACTCCACAAACCAAAATATTCCAACAAAGAACACTAAACAAACAACCAAAATTGTTTTGTGAAACTTTTGAATTTAAGCATCTCTCGCCACTCATAAAGTTGACATAATTTTGGCAACCCTGTTCGATCGCTGTGGCAGTTAATTCACGGCTTGCATTTCTCACGAAATTTTCTCGTATTTAATTAAGTTCCATGAAAAAGTACTGCAATGGAAAAGTTTAAAGTTTTCTCGTTAATTCTGCCTAAAATTTGTAACTTACTATTTCATTGCGCCGCAATTAATTTCGCGAATTAAGACTTGGAAAACGAGGGTTTAAAAAGCCTATGGAGTTGAATTATCAAAATTTTTGTTGACGTTTCCTTGTCACGCGAAAGTTGTTTTATAAATTGTTTTCTTTGCAAATTGAAAATAGGATAAGGAATTTACCGGGAAATATTCTTCACATTTAAACCTGAACTTCAAACTTTGACATGTTAGTGAAGTTGAAGTGACTAACGCTTCCAGAAACTTCAAAATATGATTTCTCCATTAACTCCTATACAAGATGCATAAAGGGAGATGTATCATAACTTGTGAATGCATTAAACCTCTTTTGTTCGTGCTAATTACCAACAGCCAGTACCAAATGAGCCCTTGTTTCAAACTGCATGTTTGGTCGTTGAGGTCTTTATAAAGTAGGTAGTCATCAAATGAATGCTCGTCCTTTAGTTGACATAAACTGACTGATTCTGATTAAAAACGAGATTAGTTTTTAGTTATTAGCATATTTAGGGACAGGGGGGGATGTTATTAGGAATTTACTTTTGATAGAATATTGTGTATAATTTGTAAGTCGGAACAATGGCCATGCAATATTCAGAATTACTCCTAAAATCGTAGCATGCTGTGTATATTTACCAAGCTTTAAAAAAAAAAAACTGTGAAGAAATAACAAAATCGGTTTTGTGCTGTGTTTAAAATTGTCACAATAACTAAAGGAGACAATACGAAAAGTGTTAATGGACACATTCTTAGGTTTAGTCTCCCTAACAAATTAAGTTAAAATAGAATTACTCATTAGCTTTAGTATTAAGCTAGATTGAATTTTTTTGATGTAACCATAAATATGAGGACACATCATTTAACAAAAAAAAAAGTAACTTAAGGAACTTTTTTCTCACTTCCTAGACATTCATTTGTTTACTAGACACATAATAGTCAAACGAACAAGTCTTAAGTACAACATAGTCAAACAAAAAAGTTTTTACGAGTATCAATTTCAAGTAATTTGCATAATTGTTTTGTTACATTTTTTCTTCTTGGATAAGCTGTTTTGCATACCACACGCCAAAGATCCAATATTATGACTTATACAATGTAGCAAGTTTATGGACTCTTTTTTGGTTATGCAAATCTCTTTAGTAGGGTGTCTCCTAATATGCAAAGTGTCTCTAATTGTATGCACTACAGTGTAAGATGGCACGAGTTTTAGCGACAATGTTAGCACGAGCTGCATAATCTTGGAGATGAAGACATTTGTCTGTTGGAACTACCTTTGATAGGTACTTGTTGATTTTGAAAATGTTAAAGGAATATTAGTGAAGGACAAGACGTGTTATCGTACTTTGTGCATGTGAAAATTATATTTATTCGAAGCAGGTGAAGTAAGTAGCCCTTCAATCCATTACTTAATTGCCTATCTTTAAATGCAAAAGATGTTATTAATATTATAGATTGGTCTATTCTGCATTCTTCTTTTAAAAATACTTAACTTGTTATTCTGTTTTCTGTACAGCTATCTCATTAATACATATTAAGAATTATAATGATCTTCAGCTTAAATTTCTTTTGCTTCTGTGATTCTCTAAGAAGTATCGTGTAATATTTTTTATTTGTATTATGTAGTTGTTTAATATTAATTTTAATTTTCAACAACATTAATTTTCAATTACGTTAGCCTTCCAAGATTCTGTTTATGTGTATCATTCACAATTCCAGTGCAGGTGTTTACGTTAATTTTAAAATTTGAGCAAAAATCTTAAACACTAATAACGACATCCTTGTCATCATTATTACATCACATTTTTTCCCGTTATGCAAATCTAACAAGGGCCTAAGAAATTCATATCGTGGTAAGGGCGTCTTCTAATATGCAAAGTGTCTCTAATTTTATGCACTACTTTGTGAGATGGCACGAGTTTCTTTGTCCAACTAAAATACTACCAGAAGTCAATTTACCTTTATCCACACCATTGTAAGTTTATTGAAGATTTGCATAGTCTAAGGGTACAAAATACTTAGTGGCTACTCACATGGTAAGGGTGTCGTCTCCTTATATGCAAAGTGTCTCTAATTTTATGCACTCCTCTGTAAGATGGCACGAGCTTCTTTATGCAACCAAAATACTACCAGAAGTCAATTTACCTTAAGCCACACCATTGTAAGTTTATTGAAAATTTGCATAGTCTAAGAGTACAAAATACTTAGTGACTACTCACATGGTAAGGGTGTCGTCTCCTTATATGCAAAGTGTCTCTAATTTTATGCACTACAGTGTAAGATGGCACGAGTGGAAGTGACAATGTCAGCACGAGCTGCATAATTTTAAAGGAAAAGAAGTGTTTCTTTACAAACTTACCTGATGTATATTATGTAAGTTGGATTTGAATATATTATAAGTAACACTGTGAAACTTATTTTTATTAGATTTTAGGTCTAAGCTTCAAAATGTCAATCATATGTTGATGAAAAATATCTCCTTTGTACCTACTATGCATTTATTTAATTAAATTAGACTGTAATTGTTAAACACATGGTTTATTGGTTAAAGTTTAGGTTAAGCCTAGCGTGGACTGAATTAACCAGCGTACTCCATTAACTAATTATCAAATCGAAGTTGATTAAAGCACATAGGAATAACGGAAAGAAAATATTCTTCAGCGTCACTACAAACACAAAATGCAAAGTGAATGATCTTATTTCTGACAATGAGACAGTCGCCATGTCTCTCATGCTCCCGGAACATTCCAGCTTGCATATAAAGGCGACAGCACGCGTCGCTCTGATCTATTTAAATATATGCAAAACACTTAGTACCTGGAAAAAGATAATGGTGCAAAAGAAATATTAAATTGTCCGATTCGTATGTTAATGTATGTGGGAAATAATCTAGATATGTGCGCCCCGTTTTAGCGCGAGCCATCGCACACGACGAGCGTCACGTGCCTTCAATTATTATAGTAAATATTATTTTATATATTTATTGCCACCCAAATATTATGTATCTAAGACATGCTCTTCCTTACTATACGCGTTCAAATATTAAAATTCAGACATTGCAGGCCATGCAAATCCAGTCTTTCACATGAAAATGAGAAGTAGAATCATTTCAAACAATTTATTTTGCTCTAATTTTCGTATCTAGTTATCAACTCCATAGTTGCGGTATCTCGTCATCATTGTACAAGTAAGAACAAAAGCCATTCAGAAATATGCGTCCGAGCGCCGACAGGAAACAGTGATGTGTGTTGAAGCAATGTTTTCACAACGAACACGTCGCAACAATTAGGTTTTCACTCACTGAGGAGGGTAGCTACAGTTTTGTGCCGGACTCGTGCACAACAATAGATCCTCATTGTCTACAAAAGCGAATGCAGTGAAAACTTCATTTTCTAAATAAACTTAAATTACTACCAATAATAATAATTTTTGTTCGATGCAAATTAAATTACATAATGCACGAAACCATTATTTAAAATCACAAATTCTATTGTAATTGCAAATTACGAGAACCATAACGGATCGATCGAGTGACTCTAAAGTCTAAATAGTGCAGATTTGAATATTTTTTCAATCAATAACTGATATATGCAAATGTTCGACAAAAGACATTATGCATGTTGCTCTTAACAATGAACCGACCGTTATCGCAACAATTTTATATTTCGTCAAAGGTGCACCAGAAATAATAATTGATCGAACACCATTGTTGCGAATGATACCTACAGGGTACCCCTTGGAATATCGAGAGGTTGGGAGAATCCAAAAATTAACCAATGATAGGTCTAAATTAAATTTTACGATCTGATACCTGCCCTTGTCTAACAAAAGCTTCGTAATCAAATTATGCAGCCGATGCTACCATTGTCAGGCTACATGCATAAATTTAAGGCAAGTTATTGTAGATACAGCGAAGGGTACGCAGGAAGAAGCTCACAATAATAGATGAGTTGCATCGAGGTAGTTATTGAACGATAAGTTCGTGTGGGAAGAAGGGTTAAGATGATACTTATCAGATAATTGTTACGAATTATTGCATCTGGAGATTAGCTGGATGATTTGAATGACGACGTTGGAGATATGAACGTTAAAATATCACCTGAGCTGACAGCTTACATTTTGAATATTTTAACAAACATGAGACATCAAAACCGTAACCTTGGTGCCGTGGGTTCGTTAAGGACAAGTAACGTTACCATCAAAGCGTCAAACGCCAATCAAACGTCTGTAACAAATCCCACCCTTAGTGGAAACAACGCGAATATCGCATTACAAAAAAGTTCGTTATGAAAAGAAACCGTTACTATTACCAAAGGGTATGACAACGCGCGAGAGGGCGATCCAATTTTAGTGAATTTCTTATAGCAGTAATGATATGGAGCACGGGCGTTGCATACTTTAGCGAGAGAAAAGAAATTTGGGAGACGTTGCGAACATTGATATGTAGATGAGATGGCACAGGTAGCGAGGGGTCTTATTGAAATTAGAGATACATATATGAAATTCGTGAATAGAAGTATTACCGATCGAAATACAGATAGTGGGAACTCAAACGTAATTCTTGCAGTAGAAAATAACGGCTTTTCCGTTATATCACGTGCATTAGCGAAACTGTTGGGACGTAAAATTTGCCTACATGTAATATTTTTGCGCAATTTCCCATTCGATTGTGTTATGCAATAAATCGTTTTAGAATTGCGGTAGCAGTTATATTAATACGAATAAAATGTGTTATGATAAAATATGTAATGTGTTTTCCTGAATAGGTTTCTGTATATTGTCAGTAGTAACAAGTCGTAATCAAAACACCTAAATAGTATAGAGGTGAGCCGCTGATCAGCATAAGAAAGAGCACAAAGAAGTCGCGAGCCATCATGTGCTTTGCATATGAAGAGTCCACGCGCGAATTTGCATACCCACCTCTAGTCCAAAATCTACATTTATCTATTCTGTCTTTTTGGAGTTCTGTCACAACGGAAGCTGTATGAAAGAAACCTTTTAGTTGACAGCGTTGGGGTGCAGAATGTAGAAATGTTTACGTTTTGTGGAATTTATTTGATATCAAAGTATTTTCATCACTGAATTTTTGATAATTAGCTCCAAGTGGAATCACAAATAATACCAGAAGTAAGAGAAACTCCTTAATCAATCAAATCAATGTTATATAAAGCTGATTGCCACCTCTTCCATTAACTAGCAGATAAGATCAGAAATAGAAAATGTTATTAGAAGGAACACAGTAACTTCACCGTTACAACAACTGTTAATGAAGATCATTTAAACTAGTGGAAAACCAACAACAAAAGAAGCAGACGAAGCTCCACTAATATTTTAAGAAGCAACGGAACCAACACAACACCACCACACTTTTTACACTCCTATATTAGACAACCCTCGCATAGCACGAGACACAAATTCATGCCTTATTTAAGAGCCGTACACACGCTTTAAGTAAGGTAAACCAAAATTTGCATAAAGTCAGCCACGAGCTAATATTTTTGCATAAGAAGATAACACTTCTTCGAAAACGCTTTATATTAAAGTATCAGCCAGAGGTGTTAGGCTGAGTAAAATGTTGTCAGGCCCTTATTGATTTGATTGTAAGTCGTCTTATTTTATGGTAATGAATGCATGAATTTTGGATATGTAAGAAGGCATAAATTGATGGTGAATTTAAGTGTGTATTCTTGGGTTAAGAATTATAAGGACGGCTCTGATAATAAAGTAACTGTTCGTAATATATTGTGACAAGAAATGATTATATGAAATGATTTGGTTAATTTCGCGTGTTAAGGTGATAATGATGTCGAAAAATTTGGGTTGTAACGGTTTGATGTATTTTTAATTTGGTGTAATGAACCAACAGGTCATAACTTTGGGAGGGGTAAGATAAACATTTTTGGATGGCGAGGAGTTAATGGATGCAATCGTGAATGAATGTGGAATGCGTCATCCATAATACAGAAAAGTTTAATACAAAGAAGATTTATATATGGATTAATGGTACAAAACATATGTAAACCTGTACTAAAATTGTATAAAATATACAATAGAAAAAGAGGAAGTCAACGTTGAAGTTTGTTACTTTATTTAACGTAGGCTAAACAGAAGCCATAATTTCAGTTCATAAACAGATTTTCCTTAATTTTTCCAGCCCATACCTCCACAATACTGGCATTGACATTCTTTACGACAAAGTACTCAAATTCCAACTTTGCACACACGACCCTCACGTGAACCGAACCAAACTGCAACATAGAAGCATAAATTGCACCGTTTCTCATATTTAACTCAAGGAGGAACAAATAAAAATTTGTTAAAAACCGTAGCAATTTGTCAGTGCCGTATCAGGCGAGTTCAGTCAATAATGAAAAATAAAAATCGGTAAGTTTTTTTCCCATCGTTTTCGGGTAATATCCAACACGCAAAGCTTCGTGGTACACGGGCTGCCGACTGTATACATTTCATTATTTACTTATGACAGAGTAAAACAACGTTGCAAAAAACTATATTAATTGCCGAAAGTTCTGTTGCGGTAGTATAATTTAATTTTTAGGAATACTGCAGGAAGTTCTCTATCTTTTATTCTGTGGTGCATTGCTTGATCATCTTTTCCATTCGATTTTAAGTCTTATCCCACAGTGTTTTTTTTCTCTCTTTGCCTCCTCACGCCAGTTTTGTATTTCTCTTCTTGTCTCAGGGCTCTTTGCGTTGTTTCTACTTCTCTTTTAAATTTCTCTCTTTGATCAAATATTACTATTACATCATTGTGGTCGTCAATAAATCAATGTTTAAAATGCCATCTACGTCTAGAAGGTCTTTAGTATAATAGCGTACATTCTTGCATGATTTATTGTGCAGTTGGTCATCTTCAGCACAAAATGTTACTTTTGAATAAATTAATTCTTTTGGCACATTCACAATAACCGATGTTGGAAACAATTCAAGGATTGCAACCGTATGATCAAGTGATGTGTAAATATTTCTTAAGTAATTGAGTGATTGCTTTAAGATGTGGGTGTTGTTTTATTTTAATCTAATTAGAAATAAAATAATTGATCTTTTTTTGGACTGTTATATTATTGAATTTATTCAATTACACCAAATTTCGCATTCAACAATAAGTGTTTTTCCTTTGAAAAATTGCCTGATTTATTTTCTAATTCCATTCGTTCAAGCACAACTTAACAATTTAAAGTTCCAATTGATCATACATCAAAAATACGTGGAGCTATGAAAAATGAAAACATATTAGAATAGAATTGGCATCGTGCGCTATTTGAAGCGATTTGCCGAGTGCTCGCCAACGACTTCCGATGGACGAATACTTCAAATACTTTCCTTATTTGGGGAAATTGCACTTTTGATTACTTCATTCTGAATTTTTCTTCCTTCTTTTTTTCTTTGAATGTTATTGAGCTCGGTATTATTGAGGCTATCCGTATTACTAATAGAACTTTTTCGTTTTCAATTTCATGGCATATGGGAATATTTTTATAGACTTTTTCTACTTCTAATTCTACGAATCCAAGTAATAAATCTATCCATATCCACACGTTCATTTTTAGAATTGAATTCTTTGGCAATAATTCCATTCAGCATTATCATGTAGTGTAGGAATATGAAGAAGACGAAGGATTCCTAAGTGGAATGTTTTACTGATAGGATCTTTTTAATAGGAACCCAAACGGGAATCTTATTGAATACCATTATTTTACAGGCTGTTATTTAACTTGCTATAAAAAAATACTAGAAACCTAAGTTTGCAAAGGGATTTTGATTGAAAATAATAAGCTGATCATTTTAGTCTTGTTTGGAGCATTGAGTTTTATACACGGTTACTACTTTGGTGTACATTTTTAAGCTCATCGATGAGGGTACTTAAATAGTTCCAAGCGGTACCAAGACACCCCGCATTACTGATGCCTGGGGTGATCTTCACCCCTAAAAAAGCGTAGGCTATTTACATTTATTATGAACGTAAGAATGCTTCAATATAATCATGTATTGTCTGAGAAATCACCAATTAACGGCTAACTGGGCTCGATGGAGAAGGAATATTCCAATGTTTATGGCATATCCAACTAGGCCGTCGGCTCCAGCTAGAATTAATCAAATCAAGCAGCCCCCTACCCACCACTTTCCGATATAATTAACGCATACTTGTATGTGTGGACAATACGTGAATGGAACGTCCATGTGTGCGATAATGAACGATTATAGGAGACCTAGTTTACTTAATAGTGAAAGAACTTCATTTGGAGCGAAAGGGAAATAAAACCTTTTGCGGTTATAATAAGGTTGTTAATTTCAATTCATGTGTGGTTTTTACGCTGTTTTTCTTATGTGTGCGTCGGTGTGAGTTGTTGTTTGTTGGTGTGCGTTGATGAGTCACATTTTTTTTTGTTTCGTGGGTAAGGCGCTAGGGTGATCGCGTGGGGTGGTTTGGTACCCCTTGCTTGGCGCAACCCCATCTTATTAATCAGTGAAGTACCGGGCGTCTCTTCACATGTCTGTTTGATGCGAACCTTATTTCTTATTAGATATTCAACATATCTCTAGGAGAAACTTGTTGGTGAAGTACACCAGTTAGTTTGTTGGTATTAATTAATTATCCAAGTTTTAGGTATGTAGGGCCATAATTTGATTGGATATTACTCGTAAATGTAGGTAATGTCTAGGTTGATAACTTGTTCTATTATTTTGATGGGTTTACTGATTGTGTTTTTTAATTAATTATTCAAACAGAAGGTTCGAAACCAGAGATGAGTGAGTCAGAGGCAGATGATTTTTTTTTCTTTTTAAAAAAAATATGAATAGGTTTGCGTTTGATCACTATCTCGCCTGATGGTAAGCGAAGATGTGGTCGACGGTGAAGCACGCTTGCCTAGAAGTAACCTGTTCACCCTTTTTTTACCATACTCTATATTTTGTCTGAGAGATAGCCAGTTTGGTTTATTTCTTTACTAAGACACAGTTCATGATTTAATTATTTTTATTTCATTCTTAATATGCAATCACCAAACAATACTAATTAACCAAAAACTACAAATTAAAACATAAGCTATCGAACAAAACTAATCACAAACTAAAATAACGAATTTAATACCAATAAAACTTGATCCAACTGTTCGAAGTTGTCCAAATGAATAATTACTGGAAAATTATTACCGTCCCCACGACGCCATTACGGTGTCAAGAAAGGTGTGCACGTCAGTTAGCCAGTTAGCCCCTATAATTAAAGGTTGGTTAAAGTATCGACTAAACAATCGATAGCCCACCATCTATAGAAAAAGAACACAAAAGCTTGAGTAGATAACCATCCCCCCACCGGGGTGTAGGAACACCCCCCCTCATTAATAATATCGACCCTATTCACTAATTATGTAGTGTGTGCGAATGCAGCGCACGACAATACTATTAGTGTACACACACACTCATACACACACACACACACACACACACACTCACATGACCGTTAATCACCCGCATTAAAAGTATTAAAAGAAAAAAAATCATTGTATCGAAGTTTTATACGGAATTAGATATAGTTATTTCCCTCGGCTTCGTTCGTGTGCCCATCGCGTGTTGCCCGACTGTTGTGATTGCTGAAATGTTAATCGGTGTCGAGACTTCTGGAGATTTTATTAAGGGAGACTTAAATTTTCTTCGAATTCGAATCGACTGACTATCGAACAAGATTTTAGTCGATTGAGAAATATTTTATATTGGTTTTTTCTTTTAAGGTTTTGTTGTAAGCTCTAATGGGATTAGTTTTCTAATTGGAAATTTTTATTTTCTTTGTTTCTTATTTCCGAGTTTTTCACAAATTAGAAACTATAATTTTCAATTCACTTGAGATGGAATGTAATAGAAGACTAATGTTTATTTTTTCCAACTAAATTTTATCTCAATGCTCGCACATACGAGTACATATTGATTATTCCTCTTTCGGTACTTGAATGACACAGATTTACTCTTCTTTTAACAATCCTAGCTTTTCTAGACATTTATGTTACTACAATGCAAACTCATTCAAATTAAGAACTCAACATTTTTTCTTTAAACCAACACTAGACGAAAGCTTTGCTAACATTTACTTACCTCGCAACTTTCAAGCCGCTACACATTTTTTTCAATACAAAAACGTTACGTAAGCAAGTACCGATTTGGAGTAACAACAGTTTTCGCGTAGTGTGCAACGGCCTCGCGTGCGTGTGGAGCGTATGTGTGCCGTTGGGCAAGGTCAGGGTTGTTCTATCTGATCAATGGTCAACTCGAATCGCGAAACGGCCAGTTACATATCGATTCGGTTTAGTGTACGCGAATTTTGAATTTGGAATCGTTTTAATTTTGACATTTTTTTGACGTTTAGTGATGTGAAATAATTATGTGTGAGTTTAGTGATAATTAGTTTCGTTTTAATTGATAGGTTAGATAATTATGTTCTTGTAATAGAATGTGTTTTCGACCTCATTAGTAACAAACGATGTTAGTTTTTTCTTTTCTATTTATTTTAACCACAAGGCACATTAAACAAGCATTCTATTCAAAGGTACACAAAAAAGCGGCAACCCGTCGTGTCCTAATAGAAACTATATAATTAATCACTTGATTAATCAGTGTGACGAATAAAAACAGTGTAATGACCCGTTTCCTTGAATCGATCGACGTGACGTCATCAACATTTGAATGCAAAGTCACTGTGTGTTTATAGGGAATGTCGATTTTATCGATAAAATGCATTTTGGTTATCGCTCAGCATTGGTTGTTAATGTTATAAAATTAAATAATAGAATAGGTGAGGATAAATCACTACTTGTCGCTCTGAGGATTTTTTTTAAAATTATTTGACTTGTAAATACCAGGAATTAAGCCAGACAACACTTAAAATGTAATTTTTAAACTGGTTGTTCTACTATATTTTTACTAGAATAAAAATAGATTCCTTGATTGCTATTTCAAACAATACCCACTGATTTTTCTAGAAAAATCCAACAAACTTCCCTTAAATACCTAACTTAAACAAGCACCCAAAATGAACAGCAAACATCCTAATCAACATATTTTAAGAAGGGTTGCAATACGGTCGATAAATTCAAAATCGATAAAAACTGCCGAACACTAGCCAAGGATAGGGTGGCGTCAGCTTCTCGTGGGGCAGAAAAAAAAAGTGAAAAGCAATCAGTGTGGCATAATTAGTGCGTTGTAAGTATGGGGCGCGTTGCCATGGTTACGGCGTCGGTGTCGATACCCGTTGCTTACCCGCCGCGTTAATTTCCAACGGAATTAATCGAATCAAGCTATCGCTCGATATCGATTTGTGTGATTGAAATAAAAGTTGACGTCACTATTTGAGTAGTGAATTTGCTAAAGTTTGTGTTATGATTCTTATTAATATGTAGATTTTATATTAGCATGTAACTATATATTTTTGAGTAACACCAGAGCTAGATCATCTCTAAGTGTTTTCAAGATGCTTATTTACAATCAAGATTCAAAACAGAAAAAAAATATCGACACTTTACTTTCTGATGATATTTTTTTTTTTAGTTTACCTCACAAAGTAGTGGGTATTTAATATTATTTAAGTTTGAAATATTGATTAAAATGAACGGAACAGTATACATTGTATGACAGTTTAATGCACAAAATATGTCATTGATTTTATGATTTCATACTACTGTTACAGCTCATACATTTATCTTCGTAAGAACATTCGATCGCATAAGAGTTCATTGTTGTGTCTACCCAAAATTAACGTTTATTCCCATCTGCCACCGGGGTGGTGGTTGGTATTAATAAAAATGGCGTTTACCGCCCTAGTGTTCAGTGTATGTACCTACTTAGATTCATCTGCCTCTTCGTTATAGTACAGAATTTTATTCGCAATCCGTATTGGACATTATCAGTAGAAATTGGAATCAGCCACAACCCCTGTAGCAAACTCGAAGGAACTGGATGGGAATAAAGGAACGTACCTGGTAAAAGTACCAGTCTAACTGGATGTTGGGCTGATATTGTGCTAGTTTTTGGATAACTGTCATCTTCTATATCCCGAAACTTAGGAAATTAGTTCATAACTATTGGGTGTTTATTCCCAACGGGAACATACCGTTGGGAATAAACGTCAACCACCACCACCCCGGTGGCAGACTTGAAGGTGGCAGATGGGAATAAACGCGGTAAACGCCATTTTTCTTAATACGAACCACCACCCCGGTGGCAGATGGGAATAAACCAAAATTAAGGAGGCCATCTTTTTAACCACCTTTTGTATTCAAAATTCGATAATTTATTGCCGAAATAATATAATTACGGCCGACTGACGGGACGGATTGGCTGAGACCGGAAACACCAAATTACTGGAGAAATTAAAGCGGAAACATTTGGCCGCCGCTGGCAAGATGGTGCGCCGACGATTATCGTGTCTGTTCGATTTATGAATAATAATTATTGTCGCGTCTCATTATTTGTTTACTCTATAATTTATTTTTTATAATAAATTAGTGATGTGCAATTTCAATTATCGATTATTATTTTACTGACGTGTTTTGATGAGCGGATAAAATATTAACATTTTATTTTTTGTGAAATGTTTTGTTTTGTTGCCCATTAAAACGAAATGACAAAGAACCGCACTTGATTAATATGCATATTATTTAAGATAACGATTTCGAATATAGGTGCGTTTACGGCGATTGTTCTTTTATTATGCACCATAAAATAAATTGTGGCCACCTCAAGAGCATTAATATGGGCGACAAAGACATTAATCTGTTAATTTCATTTCTTAAATTACTAATTAGGAATGCAGGAGGTATAAATCAGGCCGTATCATTTTTATACCGCGTTAAATCTTCATAACGGTGGACAAATCTTAAAATATTACTGTTTTTATGGTTAATCTCGAGTCTTAATTACGGGTATTGAATATTTATCAAATGAAACCAATTATGGAGATAACACCATTTTGTTTCATTGAACTATTAAGGCGATCTTACTAAAAGGGAAATTGTATTATATCTTAATCTATCATTTCTAAAAGGAATATAAGATTTAGGACTTTTTATTTTTGGCGAGCTAGCAATTTATCATTTATTTAGGAAATTCAATGTCAACATCTTAATTTAGGTGTGCTACACATTTAAGCTCTATAACTGAGTTGGCTAGACTACAAGTTTGTCAATTTAATATGTGGGAATTCGAATACTAGGGAAGGGAAAAGTTTTAAAGTACGATTTTCCGAATAATTTGGCAGGCGTCAGTCTATTGTACAAAAATAATAATTCTCTAGCAGTGAAAACACTAGAATAGAATCACAGGGCATGTAACATACGTGCATAAATTATCTACCTACAATCCTACATAATCAAGTAAATATAGTTCTGAGTCCAAAAAGCAAATACTTACACAAATCCAAAATTAAGTGAACATCATCAAAGAACTTCTTACTTAAGTACTTGTGCTCGATAGCTCATAGTCTTTGCACCTTACAATTATTTAGAATTACCTCTAAAGCCACTAAGGGCCAAAGACAAACAACCATTTATGAAAGTACCGAGGTGAAAATTTGTCACCTCCATGACAGTTTTAAAGTATGACAAGGTAATTGAAGGGTTAGGTTTGGTACGTCAGTGATAGCTCAGTGGGCTGTACAGGGTTGACAGTAGAATGTATTAACATGCCATGTGGTCAGGGGGTGACAGCGATTGACAAGTCAAGCCTCGTATTGACAAACTGTTGTAGACGAAAATGGCTTTTTGACAGAGTTTGCCTGAAGATAATATGATGAAATATTAAGTGGCAAAAAAACTTAGAAACACGTTTAGAAACGCAGTAGTTTAGTAACTACCAACAACACACAGTAGGTACTCCAATTTTAATTATATTTGAATTTTGTCAGTAACAAAACGGACATAAATCATAAGAAACAAAACCGGACACAGTTGCAATTGTAAAAATGTATATTAAAGGATCTATTTTATTCGCGATGTAATGAAGTCTAATCAATAATGAATACTTGTTGTACCTATATATTACTATATAAATGTTTCTTATTCCATTTAGCTATAATTGTTTATTAGAGACAGTACTGAAATATCTCCAAAATAAGAAATTTTAGGCAAAGTATAGAAATCAATTTAAAAGCGAAAGATTTTCCCATGAGTTATAGAACAAGTTAAATAAATTGAAATATTCCAGCAAAGAAGCATTAGAACATTTAATTCTAACTATAGATATAATGTTCAATTTTTGAAGGCATTAAAAATGCTAATTGCTAAATGTTTCAGTACTGTTTCAATATTATATTTAAGCTATTCTTACCTTTAAACCAGGAGCGTTGGCACATGTTATCATAGCCATGCGTTGTTTATAAGTCTTTCTTCGACAACATATGAAAACACAGTCACTTCAGTCTATTAGTGTTCATAGGTATTTACTTAATTACGTTTGCTGTTTGAGAAAAAAAAGACAAATAAATAAAATGTCGTGTCTGCGTGGGGGAATATCAGTAATTTAAAAGTTACAATGATCAAATCGTTTGATGCCTTAAAGTAAGCCACAGACAATTTAATGATTGTTTTCTAAATAGTGAACAAAAGTAGTAAAATAGTCTAACTAGAAAACTAATTCGAGAAAGGTTCCAATTTGCGAAAAATTATAAGGGTAGCAAAACTGACTTGTTAAAATCGACATTCCTCTTAATATATGTATATATTTTGCCATTGGTAAAACAATATTTATGGAAATATAAAATTAAATTTCTTGAACAGTTATCTATTAAAACTTAAGTCTGATCTTAAGGTTTTTAGTTTCTTTCATATTTCATTTCGTTAACTTGATTACAATAAGACCAGAAGGCTTAAGACAAACTCGATATCTCCCGACGCAAGACACGGTGGTCGCCATTATAAATCATGCAAAAATAAATCACTCACGAGGTTAAAATGTGAAATACTTTCTCTAAACAAAAGAGCATTGTTTATGCAAAAGTGCATTCCGAATCGAATACTTTTCGTCGCCTGCCATCCACCCTGTATTTTTTTTTTATTCGAATAAAGTACATTATGCGAGCTTGGCGATTTATCGATAAATTTTATATATGAAACCGTCGTGTTGTATGATCACGATCGCTGTTTTAAACTAAGACAGAAGTGAAATATATCGATATTGATGAAAGTAGCATCGAGAATCGAAATGAATCGACGTTAACAATGTGTGAGTTGTTCTTTGTGGCGTTTGTATGGAACGTTAGTCATCGTTTGCTTTTTGGTCCTTATAAAGTGCGTGAAAGTTCTCAGATTTTTACATTGTGAATTCGCACAAATCCACTTTTACACGTAGAAAAGCTTATAACAGTTTAATAAAGGCTGCACTAGCTGGAAGAATTCACCTCTTAATTTTTTTTGAGTGATGACTTAATTAAAAATTTCCATTGCCTATACTCGGAGCAATTCAACTCCCACTATAATAAAAAGATGCCACCTGTCCTCAAAAAACAAAAATAAGGAAAATGCATTTAGCAATAAAAAATGGCGGTCCACCAAAAACAGAGGCAGTGTTATATTTTAATAGCATCCCTTATTCGTTTTGTGCAACATCGAGATTTATTCACGTAAGTTTGATGGCTTATAAATCATTTGGGGGCTAATTAAAATTGCCCTTTTCGAAATGCGCATCCTCGCATTCGCTAACCTGTCGATATAATTTACGATATCTCTCGTTCATTGGCACATAAACTTTCTAATTTGCAGCCCAACGGCCCTACAGACTGTTGCAAATAAATTGGTCACTAATAAAAACAACACCTCCAGTAAAAACTATAAAAATATATTGGCAACTGTCAATGTTCAAGTTTGTTATGGCCACACCCGAAACTCCGTTGATGAGAGCCCTTAACGTCTGTCAAAGCAGCAATTAAAAGGTATCGGTGTTGCCATAAACCGAGGATTAATTCCCACCTTTTACGATTAAAAAATAAATAAAATTTCGCACGTAGAGTTGCGTGTCGGCATTCATTTGGTGGATTTGTTCGTTTTGTATGAGATTAATGCTACCTTATTGGCACAAATAATTTGTTCACGTATGTATCACAGTACAGTTCTCAAGTGACTGGATTTGTTTTTATTTTTTTACGAGTGTAATTGTTTGACGGGTGATTTATGCTAGAGCTTTGACTTTATCGAAAGCGGTTTTTATTTTTTTAATGGTTTTATAATCGTCGTTGGCCACCGGAAAAGTCGCACGATTTGTTATTCTTAATTAGTGGTTATATTTTTTACTTTGGGCGTTAAGAACAAGACGTAAAGGTCACGCGCGATAATCGTTTTAGCTGTACTATTCAATGGAGTTATTTAAACGATTTATTTACATTCGCTGTTCACTAATCAGAAATTATATTTTTCACTCGCGAAATCTTGGAATTATCGGATTATCGGTCTCAGTCGAGTAATTTATTTTTAAGGCTCGTAAAATCTCACTCTTCCAGTAATAAAAGTAACATTTTAGCGAAGTTACTAACACGTCCAAATATTATGGCGTTCGTTTACAAAAAAAAAGTTTGCATTCAGAAATCACTCGTGTTGTCGTGACACTGGAAACTAACTCTGAATTTAGGAAATGTTGATAATACTCAAAACGGGCGCATTTACATATTTTAAGAATCCGAAACCGAGCACGGTACGCCTCGCAAAATAAACACACACGAAATTCGGAAAAAAATGCAACTTTCGCATATCACACGCGAGCGTATTTCACATAACAACCGTTCGTTTTAACGTTAACAAAACAGTGCGGAAAAAGTAAGAGAACGAGATGAGAAAAGTTACTTTAAGAATATACGGAAGTTAATTAGAAACGGAACGAAAAACAACCGTAACTGGTGGCGAAGTTGGCCGTTCTAGCGCGGCCAATGGTACAAGACACTCACACAGGGAACCCTCACCACCGCGGCGCTAGGCATTTGCATACCGCCCGCCCAGACGCGCGCCGCCGCCCATGACGAGCGACAGGGACGAACAGACCCGACACCGCGCGACAATTCGCGATTCAAACATTCAAATTTTAAACTTCAAAAATTTTAAAAAATCGAACACTTAAACTTTTTTTTCCTCTTCAGTAAACAGCAACTTTTTTTTTATTTTTTCTCAATTCAAAGAGGTTTTATACACAAATGAGGTTGTATAAGGGTAGTGAAAAGGATAGGAATAAATTTATCTGCGTCGCGTCGGATGCGACACAGTTTGACAAGTTGGCAGACAATTCGATAGAGGAGAGCATGAATGAGCTTAGATGGTTGTAATCTGTTAATGAATACGTTTGCGTGACTGTTTGTGTGTGTGACGCGTTGTAGATGTTGAAAATGGTACATATAGGTCTTAACTTAGATGCTTTGTATTTACAATGACAAGATGAAAATGTAAGAAAAAAATCTTTTTGTGTAGAAAAAAAAATTTACTATCTACGTGCTAACAGGAAAAAGTAATAACGTATTTAGCATAATATTGTATCTTCTAAGAATTTACAATTCTACCTCTACCTCTCTATTCATTGTAACTTATCTTTAGTAAATAATTTGATCTTATTTTTTACTACCATTTATTTGTTGAACTTTTATCTTTATTGTATATCTTGTCTAAATTACTTACTTAATTATTTTAACACTACGAAAATAGACTGATTTAAAACAAAAAATAAATAAATAATAAACATTCAACTTAAACAACAATTAACGAATTAAATTTTCTTGTTTTTAGTTTCAACATTTATTCAACCTTCATTAAAAAATATATGAAACCAAAAGAGTTATGAAAAAAGTTCAATATATTTTGGGATAGAAGTTTACGACATTGATTTCTGATTGCATAAATAAGTCAGTCTAAAATATCTTTTCTTTGGTGCGTGTCATAAAACTAGGGTCAGTTAAGTAAACTGAAATATTTATTTATTTCAGTCTTTTACTTTGGTCCCAAAAAAGGAGTTTCCGTAGAGTAGTTATGAATTCAGATCCGTAACCTTGAAACTTGTCCGAAGTTTTTCCTCAAGAAAATTAATACAAGGGTTGCAACTCCACTATTTTTCGCTACAATATAGTTGATGAAATAACTTGCCAAACTACATCTATGTGTCTCACCCTTAATGAAAACACACAACAGACAAGAACATTGTAATTACGAGGAGTAAGAGATTTATTACACAAGGATAGGAAACTAACCACACGTGACCCAACGTCGCATTAGAAACATTATATAAAACAGAATTAAACCACACAAAACTCTACCTTACCATTATTGTAATTAACACCAATTTCCAAAGTTGGGGGAGAGGCTCTTCAGCTAACTTTTCGCTTGCCCAAACGCGTGCATATGCATTCTTGTTCCCATGTGTGAATACCACGAAAGCGGAACATGTAGTAGTTAATTTTTGCGCAAAGCTCGGGTGAGAGAGAGGTCCGCTCATTTACAAATAGTTTGCTTAAGTGTGAAAGAGATAGGAGAAGTGGGGGTTAATTAATGAACGTGGAAGCCTGCGCTCTTTATTGCTTTCGTGGCTGGACGGTAAGACGTCGTCGGTTAAGGAGTTTTCCGCTGAGAAAATATCGCTATAGTTAGATAGGGTTTGTTTTTCTACAGCCACCAGCCATGTGCGATATCATTATCATAAAGAAACACACTAACTTTATTAACAAAACTTTTTATACCATTCTCGAGAATAACACTAATTGGCCCAAGCATTTAGTGCTACGAAAATTTTATTAGCACGTAATTGCTCAAGTTAATTAAATGGAAAAGTCGCCGCTACGGCGAACCTTTGCTAAGTCCACGAGACACCTGTTTAATTACATAGGATATCCGAAACTCCTACGTAGAACATTTCATTAGACGTCCAACCTTCAGACGAACTCACCCGACACCCAAATAAAAAAGGCGAGGGGATGCGAGAGTGTGGCTTGCACCTTACAGTTTGTTCAGCTAGACAACTATTAGATTTAGCCGGGTAACCGTACAAATATAACCATAAATAGTGTACGCTTAATGTGGTGAATGTTTTCTTAATTTCATCCCACTGCGTGAGAGTGTAGTGGTTAAGAAATTAAGAAAATGCTGTAACGTCCACACGCCACTTACGGCCCCCCCCTTCTTAAGAGTATATTGTCTCCTCCCTGGATGGTTTTTGTTCTAATAAAACTCCTTAACGTTTGTTAATGAGCGTAATAACCTCTTCTGTTTGTTTGTTTTGTTTTAATGAACATTTTTATGTTGTTTTTGTTTTCTTGATTAACAGGATTTATCTTTTTATTGCCCTTTTTATTGGCTGCGGTTGTTTTGAAGGAAATTAGTATGACACGGTCGTTGTGATTCATAATTGGTAGGTAGCTCTTACTACAATGTTACATGCTTAGTTGCTTTTATTAGATCAATGATTTAAATTTTGCAATAATTTAATTTTCTCATTAAAATATAACCATGATTATGGTGTGAGTGATCTTTGCCCATTCCCAAAGCTATTCGTTTCGAAAACTCAGCCATATTCATCGCGTAATTTAAATTGCAAGAGCCAAAATATTCAAATGTATGAAGCAATGGATTACTTTTTTCAAAACCCTTCAACAAGCGATGGAACAGTATTTTATATAACAGTACTAGCTATAAAAGCGGGTTACAATTTTCTTTTCATCCCACCTATTCGAAAAGGACGACTTGGTTCGCCTTTAAGTGCGCCCAAAACTGGTGTTTTCTATAGGGAACTTTTAGCGGGCAGAAATGAGTTTTTAATCCTCTTTATAAGTGCGCCGCAAAGAACATTGCCGCGCACTTTTTGAATTTGGAACATCTTAGTGCTCGGCACCAAAGAAATCGAACGCAAATAGTGTTTGAATAAAGACTGGCTGGAATGACGGCCCATAGCACGCCGCGTTGCTGGCTGAATAAAAATTTTAGATTGTTCGGACAGTGGCATGAATGTATTAGGTAACTTTAGGTTGTTAGGTTGTAATTTAATGTTTTCCACGATGCGTTCACATGTTTTCGCCTCGTTCTCAATGGAATCTTCTATATAATTTTCATAATTGCGAAAATGTCTCAAATGTAAATATAAGTTTTTACTTGTTTTATTATTAGATAATTTCAATTTAGTTATTACTCTATGTTTTACTAACACGTATAATAAAGCGCCTCGTATTTTATTGTAATGTTATACAATAAAATACGAGGCGCTTTTTATTTTCTCATAGTGGGTGATGAAAAGTAGAGTGTATCACTCGGGCGCAAAATATATTTTTGGCTCGGGCGGCGTACTTTGAATCCCTCGCTACGTTCGGGATTCTACCAAAGAATCCCTCGCTACGCTCAGGATTCTACAGTAGAATCCCTCACTTCGCTCTGGATTCAAATAGCGCCCTCGCCGTAAAAATATTACTTTGCTCCCTTGTCATACAATCTACTATTTCATCCCACCTATTCGAAAAGGACGACTTGGTTCGCCTTTAAGTGCGCCCAAAACTGGTGTTTTCTGTAGGGAATTTTTAGCGGGCAGAAATGAGTTTTTAATCCTCTTTATAAGTGCGCCGCAAAGAACATTGCCGCGCACTTTTTGAATTTGGAATATCTTAGTGCTCGGCACCAAAGAAATCCAACGCAAATAGTGTTTGAATATAGGCTGGCTGGAATGACGGCCCATAGTCACGCCACGTCACTGGCTGAATAAAAATTGTAGATTGTTTTTTTTTTTCGGACAGTGGCATGGATGTATTAACTGTAGGTTGTAATTTAATGTTTTCCACGATGCGTTCACATGTTTTCGCCTCGTTCGCGCAATGAAATCTTCTATATAATTTTCATAATTGCGAAAATGTCTCAAATGTTGTTTTATTATTAGATAATTTCAATTTGACGGCTTGTTGTGTCCCACGCGCGCCTCAAAGAGCGTCAGCATAATGACGGGGCCCCCCTCACAGAGGGCCAAAGCCTGCCGGGGTCGCGGGATTATTTCCTTACCGTGACCCCGGAACAGAAAGGGCTATTGAAGGAAACCGTGGATTTTAGTCAGTAGAAGTCTGAGAGTCCCACCCCGGGCAGGGCGGGAGGACTCATTTGATGATTTTACCAAGCTAAAAAAAAAATGATAATTTCAATTTAGGTGTTACCTACTCTATGTTTTATTAACCCGTATAATAATATTAAAATAAAATACGAGGCGCTTTTTATTTTCTCATAGTGGGTGATGAAAAGTAGACGGGCGCAAAATATATTTTTGGCTCGGGCGGCGTACTTTGAATCCCTCGCTACGTTCGGGATTCTACAAAAGAATCCCTCGCTACGCTCAGGATTCTACAGTAGAATCCCTCACTTCGCTCTGGATTCAAAATAGCGCCCTCGCCGTAAAAATATTACTTTGCTCCCTTGTCATACAATCTACTATTTTAAAACCCTTTGGAATGCGAGACGCTTTTCAAACTTCAGGCTTATTTCAAAGGACCTTGCCCACATATGGCTGCACATATCGATCGTCTACAAGATAAACTCAAGAGTCATATTTTAGTGGAATGCAATTATAACTGGCCGGGGTGTCACTAGGGGAGGCGCACACTGTCGCCACGCACTCCTACATTCAAATATTTGTACGTACGGCCTGTCTGTGTGATCGTGTAGGGCTGCTAGATGTTAAGGGTTGGTGGATTCTGCATTGCAATGCTTAAGTTTTTTTTATTTTAGAAGCTTTAACTGTCTCATTATTAGCAAAGAAAAATTTTGTACTGACTAATTTTCTTCTATTTTTTATTTCACTACTTTGGCCAAAAACAAGTAACTACTGAATCTATCTTTTTAGGTTATTTGACAAAACTACGAAGTAAAAAAACAAAAGCCTCAAATGTGGTCAAGCAAGTGCACTTTCCATTTTATTTACAACAGCAATATTTTTCTTTTTAACTCTGCAAAAGCTTCTCAGTTGATCGAAATTGACCCATAAAACCCTTTGTTTATAAAAATATTTGGCGTAGCATTATCGTAGCACTTCATGTATTAGCTAGTAACTAAATGCATAATCATACTTATAGTGTTCGTAGATGCCATGCGCCAGAGTGGGTTGTTAGATATCACGTGTCATCATGGTTACTACTGAAGATGTTTACTGAATATGTTAGTAACCATGTTGACAATATGTGATTACGACCTAATATTTAGTATCATGATCCTTTTAGTTTTGAGTTTCTCATAATATTTTGGGATGGTTACATGCACCATGACCAGGGAAAAACTATGCCATTTCAAAGTGCCTATGATACAGCAAAATCTACATACATACATAAACTAAACTGACGCGTTTTCCCTATCATTCCTCAAATACGTTTTACTCCTTTCTCCTTCACTCTATACATCTGGTCTTACATGCACACCATTTTACAGCTCATAAACCTACTTCCAAAAAAATTTCAATTATTGTAATAATTATACATTGTACATACTGTACGACTTTTTTTTTTTTTCGCGTGGTAAAATCATCAAATGAGTCCTCCAACCCCGGGCAGGGCGGGAGGGACTGTCAGACTTCTATGACTAAAATCCACGGTATCCTTCATAGCCTGTTAAGTTCCGGGGTTACGGTAAGGGAATAATCCCGCGACCCCGGCAGGCTTTGGCCCTCTGAGAGGGGGGCCCCGTCATTATGCTGACGCTCTTTGAGGCGCGCGTGGGACACAACGCGCCGTCGACCCGGGTATGGTCCTTGGTCGGGCAGCGAGTTGCCCTTTACTCGCTGCCCGCATGCCCGCGCCAACGGTGGCCGGAGATCATCGAGCGACGTCCGTCGCCGTGGGCGCCTACCACTGCGGCTGGGGCGGAGGGAGGACGCTGTCCTCTCTCGCTCGCGGCCTGCCTCCTCCTTTACGAGTACTGTACGACTACGATAAGAACGAAAAAGTCAAGTCAATGACCTCCATCTGTCAAAGAACTGTTACTTGAAAAAAAGTACAGCAAAATACTTTCTACTAATTAATTTTCAATCGTAACTGTTTTCATTAATATCTTCTTAGTGTTATTTTCATATGATTTTTGTTTATTTGAGAGTTCAACTTTTAGAAAAATGTGCATGACGTTTCCATACGACGCCATGACAGTTCCTTTTAAAGTAACATGATTATTTCATTGCACCCTCTTATTGCTTCAAGTGACAGCCCTAGCTTCACATAAATGTAACCGGACGTCACCCTAAGGATTAGTGGCGTGGCTATGAGATTACCACATCGGCCGCTAATGAAGAATCACCGATTGCAATTAATAATTAACTTTATTTATTAACTTTTTTCTTATAAAATTATAAGAGAGTAATTGTGGAACTTTCTGAACGTGTTGTAGAAAGTTAATTAATGTCAATTCATTTTAGATGTTGTTTGTTTTGAAAAGGGTGATGTCATTTTATATTCAGGGTAGGATATTGGAACGATGCAATTTTCTATAGAAAAGGGTTAGGAACGTTTTTCCTAAAAGATAAATATGAACATAAACAGTCCAATATTGGAACGGAATATGCGATAGGTTATATTTTGTTTAATGTGCTCTACAAGCACAATTTACTTAAATTATTCATGCATTCATTTTGCACTTGACTAATCGCAATAAACATAAGAAAATTCCATAAAGACATACAAATTGCCAGAGCTTTATACATGAAAATAACTTCATTTCACTTCACTAATAAGCTGAAATCATCCACGAATATCGCATTGTCAAACTTAAGGCACAAACTTAACAACGGTTGGTTTTGACAGCTGACAGGGCAATTTCATATAATTTTTACAAGCAACACACGTATCTCATACAAAACTAAACGGTTGAAAGCGTTAATATCCCTCTATTTACGTACGAATTTGTCTTAAGAAACATTAAAGCTAAACAAGTTGCATTTCACTACTTACTCGAACAAAAACAATCCAAAGGGTCGTCAGCGACACTTTGCCGCAATTAATTCAACGTATGCAAGTTCATAACTCACGAAACATACTCATCGCAGATCGTAAATAACGTCCAAATGAATGCCTCGAGACTCGAACAACTTTTGTTTACATTTCAGACGCGAAACGTCACATGTATCCGACTTTTGACAGATGATCATAAACTAACACAAGCGCAGAACATTTACATACGCGGCGATCGCGACGAGTCTGCTTGCAACGGAACGTCCCGCGTGCTAATGTAAATACTCTTTTGATTTTGTTAGTTTTGCGTTCCGTTTTCAGCTCGTTTTTCGTGTGTCCGTCACACAGTTTGCGTTAGTACTGACCACAGCTTAGGGCGCCGGCCATGCGGCGGTGTGCGTGTGTGGAGCTTTCTGCACGCGATCACTCGGAGCTTTAACGAGTGGGGCGTGCGCCTGTGTGCGTACAAACTTTACTTGTGGAAGTATCAGACTAGACTCATTGACTGCGGCCCTTATTGTATGAATGTGGAAAAATTATAGTGTGGAGTGTTTTGCCTGAAACAGCGATGCGTATTGTTTATGTCCCCAGCTAGAGCACTTAAGTCTCCCAATTTGCGGAGGACGTTAATGTCACAGCGCTTTGTCTCAAGACGCATTATATCTTACAAAGTACTGTAATTAAAATTGTCGTGCCACTGAACAATGTTAATTTTGTTTTTGATTTATGCAGTTTTGCAACTGACTTTGAGCTGGCTTTGCGTGATTAACTTAATTGAACCTACTTTTATATTTCTTTTTATTTTACAAAATTATATACAAGTCAGTCCGGAATAGTTCCCTTGATAACATTAAAGACAAACCTAAAATAGAACGCGTCACAAAAAAAAACGAATGAAAATTCGATATTCAAATGACATCGAACAACGTCAAAACAAATTCAATTAGGGTTCATTCGCAATATCAAATTCAAAAGCCACACAGCAAAAACGACAAAGAACAAAATGTCACACAAACAAAACAAACTATAAAGCTAAACGTTAATCACGGATAGTGTGAACATTTGTAAGTTAGTATATCATGGCAAGTCAAAACTTGGTGCTTGCATTCTTAAAGTTGAAATTGCACATTTATCACTGCGGACCATGCGCTCGATGGTCCATTAAGAGATTTTTCTGAATCATAAATCTCACTTCGCCTCATCTCGCTTCGATACTACAGATATGGAGTAAACAGGAATGCGAGCTCCTGAGATATTGTCTCGAAGTTAGTGCAAAGATATCATATACATTGTTTTATTCGATATGAGTTATATTCTTCTATTTTTATGATATTTTATGTGCACATCTATTTTATTAAAGTATACTTTTATAGAGTAAATTGACAATCATCATAGTAATCAAGTTTACTCCCATAATAATTGTTTTAAACATTTAATCAATTTTGTTTATTATTTCTGATAACTATCAATAAATGGTAGGTAAATGCTTTTATAATTTTATACGGAACACCAAAAATATCAATAAAACATTAGAAAACAATGACATCAAATCCAGCCAGTATTTAAAACTTTGATGAATTCGATTTATGAATTAAACGCTCAACGCTTTATGCAACTGGACTGCCTTACAAATACAAACCTTAATCTCCCTTGTACAAAATCCAAAACAAGATTGACAAATAATTTTCTATAGAACTCTAAGCTATCATGTATTTTGTTCTAATTATAAGTTAGGTCGTTTAATTATTGCTTACGTTTTTGTACTTACGTCAACGGACCACGCCTGTGAGGTTGGAGGACGTACTTAGGAATAAAGACTTCTTTGTTTATCCTTCTATGAGAATTCCATAATGAATTGATTGAGCCATTCGATGGAGGAAGCAATTAAATGATGTTTTGCGGCTAGTAAGGGTTTTGTGTATAAGTACATCCGCTCATTGGCCAAGTAATTAGCTTTGTAAGTGAAATTGTGTTGTGTTAACGTATTTTATCTGTGGTTTTAGTTTTTTATGGCTGAATATTTTTTATATTAAACGCATTAACGCATGCGTAGCGAATTTCAAAGATTTTCTTAGGAAAGGAAAAATTCGATCCGCGGGCAGGATTCGAACCCACGACCTTCGGATTCAGTACATCCGACGCTCATTTCCAACCGAGCCACCGAGGATCTTACCTGCCGCGGCGAATTCTTCCTCCTCCTTCGATCCTCGGTGGCTCGGTTGGAAATGAGCGTCGGATGTACTGAATCCGAAGGTCGTGGGTTCGAATCCTGCCCGCGGATCGAATTTTTCCTTTCCTAAGAAAATCTTTTTTTATGGCTGGTCAAAAACCACCTAGGCTTTTATAATTAATCCTTTTTGCTTTTTTTGTGGTAATATCATCCGGGACAGGAGAGTCTGCCAGACTTGAACTGTCTAAAATCTACGGTATCCTTCAATAGTCGGGGGCCACGGGTACCTGATAATACAATTCTGCGACCCCGGCAGGCTCCGCCCTCTAAGGTTCAGATACTCCGCCCTGTCAGATTACGGACACGTCTTTGAGGCTTCATGATCGGACGGCGAGTCACCCATTGCTCGCCGTCCGCATGCACTCGCTGGCCAATTGACTTTTATAGACAATGCTGAGATCAGATTCTACCTCATGCTGTGCAAGTCAGTTAAGTCTGGTGTCTCTTGCGCTTCACCCAGAGATTAGATTGACGTTTTCCCACTCCAAAAATGGGCATTGACAAGTGACAATATCTTTCAATGCGTATCTTATTTCAATGAATGCTTTTCGGTAGAATCGCTAACATTTAGTTTGGTTGCCATTTTTCAAAAGTAGAATAGAGTAACGACTTTCTTTATGATAGAGGCTATCTAAAAGATTGACTCAAGCTTTCGATAGCTAGATAGGTCAGTTCTATTTAATTAATAAATTTTCTTAATTTTTTTTTGACATTTCCATAAACAATTTCACTGATAAAATGTTTCTTTCTCTTTGTTCTTAGACAGTTAGAACTTTTCGTAAGAATATTAACCTAGTACAATTACAAAAGGCCACCTCAAATTGATATACTATTCGTATGAAAGTTGATAACCAAATAACACTAGAGCTTAACTATAAGGTCCAAATTCGTGCAGAAAAACATCGCAGTACATTTCTCGATCATCCCTTACTTACGTCTATTGAGAATGTCGGTCAAGATATTGTGTCTAAACTGAGATACGGAAGAGGGTGTATCGAAGATAAAACGTCATAATATGAAAACAGGGATAACGTCAAATACCTCAGGCTTTGACCTTGACCAATATACGACCTTGGAGTCTGAGGTCACTTAAGCGGAATCATAAATTGAATTTCGGTAAAATTATCTATTATACGTATATTGCTCGAGAAAACGAATAGAGTTTTCCATTTTATGCATTTTATTGCAATTCTCCAAGGTCATATGTCGGTCAAGGTCAAAGCCTGAAAAAAGTATTAGATGTAACGCCTATTTTGATATAACGTTTAAGACCTTATTATACAGCTGAACTTAAGCAATTCATATTAATTCAAACGATTATTTGACTTTAAAGATTCATATTTCTTAGTGTTTAGAACACTTTTCCGGTCTTAATAATACATTACAAGTCTGGCCCGTGCCGCCATTATGCAAACACCATTACATAATACAAACTCTTTTCAATCGCCTCAATACTTAACGTGTCGAAGGATATAATTTAAAAAATAATATTTTATCGCTAACCAGTTATAATAATGTTAAAATTAAATAGCTTTTGCCGGCCACATGGCGTGGAAAGGAAGTGCGTATCGTCTGTCAGGACTGCGTATAATGAAACGTACTCATTTTCTTTCAACTGACCAATACAATGAAGACAATGAGATACAACGCGTCGGGAGCTCATCCGGAGGGGCATTTCAAAATTCGTTTGAGTTTTTGGCTCTTTTTTATTTTTTAAGAGTTCTTTTTTTGAATTCACACTTCTTGGCTTGCTAATAAGTTGGTTGGATGAAGTTTGGTAGAATGGGATTTTCAATTAACTCATCTATTTAAGTAGCCTCGATCTTTCCTTGGTATAAACGTTGTTAAAAATCGCACGAAATTAATTTATATGAAGGGGTGTGTTATTTTTATAAATGCGAATTTTACGAATCTTTTATCCCAATCTCTTGAAAATTGTACCTATTATTGAAAATCAATTTAATATGAGACGTTTAACAAAAAACTCTTTTTCTCCATAAATAAAGACAAGAACACACTTGCTACTGTTTTGTTTCATAATTATTTGCTGCCAAGTCATCACATAAAAGTCCTGGTGGACTCTACAGCTCTAAAGGCATGTTTAGATGATAGATAATATATGTTATTCGTCAGCGAAAGAATGGTGAGTTTACTGCGTAACACGGACAATCGCGACGCGCACAGTTTTACAACGAGGGCGGTTAAAAAGCTTCGCGTTAAGGTGGATTGCATTCACACCGTAGTGTAATTTTACAAGTGTGCAGAAGGGTAAATTAGTGAAGCCTGTAGATAAAAAGTTGGAATAAAATTTTGCTAGAACCACACGTTGTCGAACGTTGAAAACATACCATGGGAAATTGCACCCAACATAGGTATGAAAACCGAAAAAAACTGCATAAGAAATCAAACCAAATCGAAATATAAATGCTCTTATCATGAAGGAATTTTATAGCCAAGTGAATGAATAGCTCAAATACAATATTCCCACTGCTGGGATGTGTCCCAGTGTGGCTTCTTCTCTGTGAAGGGGAGAGGATCATAATTATAAATCAATCACGGGGCCCAGTGCAGAGTGAATAATGATTAAAAAAAAACTGACCTTGCTCGATTAGAGGAAATATAAGTCCATACAACAAGCCACGTATCGAGACTAAAGTAGAAAATATTGTCTTTGGACAAATCTCCTTAATAAACATGACAGTGTGTTCACTAAGTACGTACAATTGCATTCGTAACATGTATCTTACAAATCGGTGTGAAGACATTCCCTTTTAAAATTGAAAGTGACGTAAGTGCTGTTTTAGTGCGCAATCGGCGGGCAAAAGTCGTAAATCAAAGTTTTAGTGTCGAAATGTTGGGATGCGTTGGCCACTGGGGTGGCCAGCTTTAAGCATTTTTTTTTATTAAAAAAGGCGTAACAAATAAGAAACAATATGACATTTGGCCAGTATTCGACTATTGTTCAGAGATGTATGATGCGTATGAAAAAGTATGTGTTACAAAGTTGTGGGCAAATTCTGGTGAATCTAACAATTGAAGATCGCAAATGATTTGTTGTTGTTGAATCATACAAAATGGTATGAACATTATTAATCACAAAAATAACAGCTAATTTAAAAGAGTGGGCAATGAACAGAATTGCAAGAAATTATAAAATAAAAAACGTTATCCACACTCGGATTTTTTCCTGTATCGTGGTTGAGTTCAAATTGGGCTCTTTTCTGAAATAACTAAAAGGGTTCAGTAGGAAATTTCTATTTTCTATATTGGTCACTATTGGTATATTTTTTATTTTCTATATTGGTCGATATAGGTCGTATATTGGTCGAGCAATCTGAACCGAAATGTTACAAAATTAAGAAAAATATCTGCGTAGATTCGTCTTGTAAATTAATAAATTCGTAATTTGCAATAATTTATTGGATTATTTCAGACCCTACTGGAATTAACGTTTTTAATGTATTACGTGGACATTTGCAAAAATAACTTTAATGTAGCAATAAATTTAAATTCTCTCTAGTTTATGGCGTGCTTTAAAAAGAACTGCGACTCTAGAGATACTTTATAGACTCTATATTTCTTTTATTTTTATTGATTAATACTTTAAATATTAAAATATGTTCATGATATACGTAATATAATTATTTTTTAACAAAATGATTTGTGACTTAAATAAACATAGGAATATCACAACAAATAAATCTGTACTTGTACTTTTTGCAACCAACCTCGAATGAAGAAAAAACATCAAATCGATGTAAGTTAAGATCTTTTCGAGTAATCGGGAAAAATTATAAAAAAGTTCGAGGAAATCAAAAAGTTTGTGAGAGGGGGGATGTATGGATGTTTTTTTGTTATATTTCACGCAAAAACTATTAAACTTCTATTAAAATTTGTTACACAGATAGTTCATCACCTGGATTAACACATGGGATATAATATTATATCCCGTTTTTATCTTCCCGTAGGATACTTTTCGAGTTGTAACATGCAAAGTCTATGGCAACATCTAATCCTAGATAAACCAAGTAAACACCCACTTACCTCCACATTTAAACCAAAGTACCCTACTATCAAAACCGTATTAATTCCAAGCTTTATCATCGGAAGAGTAGAATTGCACGGACAAAGTAACCATGTGGCATTAAAACCAATTGATAGGCGACCCCAGGTGGGCGACTAAAGTCCTACGAACTAGAGTCCCGTAAAGGTTCGCATATAATGATGTTACTTGTAAAGGGACTAATGTATGAAATTATAATGGCTGTATTTGGATGATGTAATGTATTGAAATGTGAAGGATAGGATGTTTATTCACGACGCCATTTTTTATTTTAGTTCAATCCTTTTCAGATGATCTTGAATAGATTATTGTGAAAGATTATCCTTATTATTTTTATGTGTGTACCTGATTTGCCTACTGAGGTTTCATTTAAGCTACTTTCGTGATTATTAAAGGCTGATTTACAATATTCCAGTAGTTCTTCTATCCAGTCATCCAGTGCCAATGGATTCCTGGATTTATGAAAACATGTTCCAATTTAGATCAATATGCAGTAATCCAGCGCTGGATCGAAATAGTTTACATTCCTCTAGATCTGTTTTAATTCAGTGACACTGAATCCAGCTACTGGATCAATGTAAATCAGTTTTTAAAAATCACGAAAGTTTGAGTACTGGCCCAATGTTATCTCTGTACCCTTAGCACGAGTTTTCAGTATTTTGAGACGTAAAGTAACTGGAACTTTGACAATTTCAAACTGACAATTTTCAAGGAAAAAAATAGTTTTTCCTTCGCACACCATAGGCGCTGTTTCATTTTTTCATACAAGAAGTGCTGTAAATACCGTAAAGTAATTAGAGTAAAAATTCGTGCTAAGAGTAGGTACCTGCTCATTCTTAGCATTCTTAGATCTGTGTCAATGCTTAGGGCATACCGAAACTGGATAGTTAGGCAAAGCCTACTTTCCAAGGATAGATAAAGTAGGTAGTTCAGGGTAGTTCTTTTGTGTTAAATTGTGAAGTATGGGTATTCAGTTGCATTAATTTAGACAGGGAGCAGACTTTAGTTTTTGAGAGAGATGTAGAAACCCTAATTCCTGTCTTTAGCTTTAATATTATCCCGATTGTGTCACAGCCTTATACAAGGTTGGTCTATTAATTGTCATATTTACAACTTTCCCTGGTATAAGTAACTAGAGATGAGGAATAGTGTTACTTGATTTTACATCCTTTCAAGGAAACTGGATGGATTTTAGTAATATAATGTTGCAAGTCTGGTCATACTAAAACTCTTACGCTTTTGATTGTAAAACCAGAGACAATAATGTATGGCCTCATTTTATGATGGTGGTAAAAACGTTTACCTTGGGGTGTTTAATTTGTAAACTAGTGTCTGCAGTTTCAGAATGTCATCATAATTTTCTAGACTGGTACCGTCTTCTAATCAGTACTTATATAGGCATTATTCCTTTTATACTATCAATCACCTGAGCCCACATTCGTTTAAGTTAAGTTAAAGTTTATTTCTGTTAACCTACCCAGAATTCTAGAGAAACGTACTCACTTTAAACTTATGCAAGCCTGGTACTTGATGGCCAAAGTCTGCACTTATCGAATTATCGTGACCTTGGAACGTAAAGGGCTATTGAAGGACGCCGCCCTGTTTGTGTGGGAGGACTCCTTTGATGATTTTACCACGCTAAAGAGCCTAGTACTTTTATTAATTTCTAAGCTGTATGTATGTAGCTAGAATTACATGCAGATTGCGAGCTACCCATTACTGCACAGGCCCAGTTGCCTATTATCAGAGTTTCGAAGCGGGACAAGTTGATCCCAAATTCACAAGATAAGTTGCAACTGGTCCTTGGTCCCAGATTCGATAAGGATGAGTTATCCCTTATTCCAACGAACCCACACGTATTCAAAATAGGTATGTCTTTGAAATCTGTCTCCAAAGAAGAATTGATTAGACTTTAGACACACCTAACCTATATAGGAAAGTGACTAGAAACTCACATACTAATGCACTTCGCATTCCAATACCGCATTACTGCGCCACCCAATTCTTCGCCCCCTTTCCAACGTACAATGGAATGTAAAACGAAAGACAATCGCTTGCCGCCCTAATGAGTGGTTGGGCACAAAAGGTGATCGTCGACGATTCATTTAGCCTGCGGTTACACGCGTGTAAATGCATGCGGCGATATGCAACGCGTTCATATAATTAATGGCGGTTTCAGTTTTCTACTGCAAATTGTAATGTTTTTGGATTAGTAGGGGAATGTTGAAGTGGGACGGAATTGTTGCGGTTTAGAGTGAAGTGTTGACGAACTGTCGATTATCTCAAAGATAGAAAAACATGTTTAAGATAACTCCTCAAAAGCTAGACTTCAAAGGAAGTCCGTGGTCGCATCTATTCATGAAGAAGTCGTACCCAAATGGTTATGAAAATATCTTAATATTTCAGATTTTTCTGCAGTTACTGTCGATGTCAATGATTTGATTGAAGTCATAGATACCTATACAAAAATGTAGTGAAATCTCAGTGCACAGATGCGTGAATTTGATGACCGTATGGCTGCAGACTTCTATACCTCAATTTAGGGTTTTTTTTTCTTTATTATTATTGGGGGTTTTTATCCACACGGATATGTCAACCCCATCATACCTTATACTTAAGTATTACTATCAAAATGAAAGAGAATCATTAACCCAAATCACAGAGTGGCGATCTCCGTTCTAGGGTTAGGGTTGAATACAAATTTAGGGTTGAAAATTTAGGTTTGAACACAAATTTAGGATCATTTTAGAAGGACACTGGAACGCTAAGAGTAACTGAAGGAAAAGAGCGGACTTTAAATCGGTAAGACTCTTAATAGTTTCTTCAACTCAACCCCGCGATGGTGATTTTAACATCCAAAATAAAACGTGGGAAAAAAGGGCTAAATTGCCGTAATTGTCGAGCTTTTTGAAATAGAAACCCTAAAAGAAGAAATTTATAGTAGCGGTTATCATTCAAGATATTTCAAGTTCTAATGGATGTTCAGCAGTGTATGTGCATTGCCATAAGGCTGGTTTGAGCACTTACCGAGGTTGATTTAATAGAAATTCTTATGACATTAAACTAGTTGGTATGGCTCGTTTCACGGTGGTTGACTTGCCGTCAGCTGATTGGATAATGATTGTTTAACTTTCATCGCATAACTAGCTAGATTGCATAGTGCAATCATTGACTTTAAGTACTACTTTTAGGGCGAATTCCAACAATACTGTATGGATTTGGAAAACTACATTTGTTGTTTATGGAATGGTTAATCACAACAGTTTGGTCTGGTCTGGGTTTCGTTTAATCTTAGATTGATTTAATAAGGCAAAGTTAAAAGATGCCTAGCTAAAACATACTGCAATCTGATGATCCATTTCTTAAAAGTAAATAGTGAAAACTTAGAAACTGATTTTGGGTTCAAATTTCTAGCATTTCAATTTGTATCAATGGCTTCGTTATCATCGTTTTCGATATTAAGCCGAGGAAATCGGCATGTCTAAGAACCAAAAATTCGAAGACATGTGGCATCTACCAACCCGCACTGGGCCCGCGTGATGGATTATGGCCCATTCCCTCTCACAGAGAGGAGGCCTGTGTGTCCCAACAGTGAGAACATTTATAGGCTGATGATGATGAACAAACTCGAAAAGTAACACCAGAAATTCTTGGCATGGGTGGTAGACTACCGGTCTACTGGGATCTTACACAGAGGAGACCTGCTGAAGTACTCGTACCTTATAGGATGCTCATTCAAGAAAATGAGATGATATGAGTTTTTTTACGTTGTACACACGAAAGTTTTCCTGTATCAAACTCTCAGACCCAGACCAGTTTACTTGGAATATTTGTTCCGTTCAGCAATCGAATTCGCGACATGTAGCGCAGTAGACAATCGTTCAGCCACTACGCCAACCGTGTTGCTAGTTGTTAGATTGAATCAGAAACAAATGAAGGTCTTGTCTCATTGATAAAGTTTTAAATACAACTTGTAACGTTAATAGCGCAAAACCTCTCGTGGGGTAACTCAGCCCATGTTACTGAACCATGTTTGTTCTAAGACTTTTGGAAATTCGCAAAAAAACTGATTTTTCATACTGATAGGCCCGATCAATTTCTCATTTTGTTAACCGACTTCAAAAAAGGAGGAGGTTCTCAATTCGGTCGGTATGTTTTTTTTTTATGTATGTACATCAATTACTCCAAGGTTTCTAGTCCGATTAGTGTCAATCTTTTTTTATTCGATGCAGTAAACTTGCAGTGTGGTCCCATAAAAATTTCATCCAATTTGGTTCAGTACTTTTTATTTGGTGAGCATTTTTATTGATTTCGGCTACCTACTTGGATGACATTACTTTTTGCGTGTTTGTTACATGATTACTCCGCCAATTGTGGACCGATTTTCAAAATTCTTTTTTGTTGTACTAGGGAGAGGGAAGTCGGTGGCAAAAAGACAACGAAATAAAAAAATAAAGCCACCGACTTCCGAAAGAAAAGTTATTTTGTAGGTTATTTTACCCTTTTTTGTGGTTGTTTTTGAAGTCGGTTAAATTTTTTTTTAAAGTTTTTTTATGAATAAGCAATTTTTTTTTGCGAATTTCCAAAAGTCTTGGAACAAACATTGTTTAGTAACATGGGCTGAGTTACCCCACGAGAGGTTTTGCGCTTTTAACGTTACACCTTGTGTAACTTGAGGTCCTAATCACAACAACTTTAATTTAACTGTGAAAGTTATGCAAAACCGTGTAAATATAAACAGTAAAGCAATGAAATGCTTTCTAAAAGTGCAATTTATTGCTCTGTATAGGTATTAACACTACATACCATAGTGTAGTAGCAATTCATTTGGTCTGTGGTCGGGAAATGCACGTAGCAATGTGCGCGGGATATTATTATGCAATGCGTTTTCATAATTAATTGCATCGTGTTATGGATGCATAATCATATTTGGAATACTTTTATGTAGAACGGAGTTTATTTAAAAAGAGGATCGGCGCTGCAATGTTCGTGACAATTATAACTTTAAACATAACATCGAAGTCCTTAGCATTCATTTTACTTATAATAATATGGTCGTACAGAGTACTTGGAGTATTATGACGTAAATTGTATGGAAAATGAAAAAGGGTTTTTAGAACCGTTTCGATACCGAATGACCATCATCTTTTTGTTTTAAACTTACTGCAGTTTCATTGCAAGAGTTCGCCACGTTTAAATATAAACTCGTAAGCAAGGATGTAAAAGAGAAAGTGATAATTTTATGTTTATCATATTAAACACTTTATGTATGCAACCTCATCTGTTTTGGCGAGGCTTGTTCGACGCATTACGTGTTCTCAGCTATAAACAGTTGCAGACATTATCTTGTTAGTTTTATCGAACAAGAAGTAAACTTCATACGATACAATTTTCACAGCACACTGTCGTGTATCACCGCTGTCACGCGTCATCTCTGATTAACTTTTATCGACGAAAGACACCGGAGTAACGACATGTCCCATACCGGAGAATCTTAAATCTGTAATCTCCACTTTTTGCATTCCCTCCCGCCTCGGGCGGCTATAACGACACAATAAACGTATTTTATACGCGCTCACACTTAACGTTTATATCGCCTTATAAGTAGATCGAGAAATAATAAAACTAAAGGAGAGCGAACATCAAGAAAGCAATAACATCATTATCATAGCGAGTCCGCCATCTCTTTCCAATAGGTTTCACCCCTCCCTTGGCCCCGCCCACCGCGTATCTCCTCTGTCACCTGTATATCTCGAAACATTACACATATGCAAAACTTTCGCGCTCGCATCTCGTCGCACACATACGCGGGTAGGTCGCCTACACACTACACGAAATATGCAGCTGCAACGGCTGTGTGCACACTACGGTATAAATCTGCGAGATAAAAATTGTGCTATATTGCCTCACGAGTGTGTTGCCCGGACGTGGTGTTCTTTTTTGTTCCGATAGCCTGTAGGCGTGCCTAGTAAGTTGTTTGCACCTCGAACAGTGGTCGATATTTCAGTCGTGTCATCGACGCGACATCTCTTATAAAATATTGGACTCGCGTCCATTCTTTATGCCGTTTGAAATTGTATTTGATATCAATATTTTTCTTAGAATGTTTGTCTTATATGATCTTCATTAAAATGTCACTGAACACTGAATTGTCTGAATAATATTCGTGAGAACAGTTGGCCTTGACTTACTTTTACGGCGTTAAAAATATAACTTATTATGTAGATAAGGATTTTTATTGAATTTTTTACCACCCACAGATTTGTTTGATTTGGTGAAATGACCTTTAAAAATAAATTATTTGCCCAACTACGAAATAATAAGTTTGTATTATCGAGAACCAAATCCTGTCTTACAGGTTCTAGATCATCAGAGACCGTACTTATGTCCCTGTACTTTAACGGTATTTTTTTAGTAATAAAACTGACAACAAGCTTCTGTTACATGGAACTTCACCCTTTTTCTATGGCCCACATAATATAGATGTAGGTGCTGTTATAACCGCCTAAACTATCAGGAACTTTAAGCATGATTATGATAATGATGTGTCATGAAAGTGTCTATTAACAGAGCAGTGGTGGCCCAGTGGTATCGGTCCCGACTTACGAGTTGTAGGTCGTGGCTTCGAACCCCGCCAGGCGCATAACTTTGTGTAATTTATTTCATCACCATTGCTCTCAAAACGGTGAAGGAAAACATCGTGAGGAAACCGTCATGTCCTATAACCAAAAATTCGAAGACATGTGACATCTACCAACCTGCACTGGGTCCGCGTAGTGGATTATGGCACACTCCCTCTCACAAAGAGGAGGCCTGTGTGGCAGTGAGAACATTATAGGCTGATGATGATGATTACAGTGTCTGTCTTCTAAAAGTAGATAGAATGTCATTTCTCTTACTAAAGGGCCACTATAGCCACCCAGCTCTAACGGGGTTTCTGGAATTCGACATACCCGGTGGATAGGGCGCTGAAGAACAGTCCTTCGCTATCCAAGATGTCGCCAGTTCCGGGAGACTCCGGGGTGGCAGCTAACCGATAAGGATCGAGCTTGGCTTATTCCAGGGTGTTAGTCGTCCCATGTAAAATACTGCAATTTTATTAGGAGAAAGCTGCGTACCGATGTGACGGCGAAGGAATTTTATTCTCTACACTTGATCCACTAGGTATAGAAATGAACTGTCATTCTAATTTTTTAAAGCAAGTTTGTCTGATACCGTGACGACTGGTTCGAAGTGGCGCTGAACTGAATAAGAAATCTTGGAAAAACTTGGGGAGGCTTTTGCCCAGCAATGGGAGAGTGCAGTCCGTCTTTAAACCGAACAAAAATAACTTTGTCTCACAGAATCGTCTCTCTCATCTCTTATCTTTTACCCAATCCGTAAAGGGTTCAACGGGATCAACAAAAAAAAAATATATTTAAGGGAATTCATAACGCACAACACCAAAACACAGTTATCAATCAAAATTCCACCAACAATGTTCGCAATTTTTCGTTCCATACCAATTTGTTGAACTATTAAACGATGAACGATTTCAGAGCACCGGCGATAATTATCCGCATTGTATATGAAACAGTTAGTCCTCTATAATTACCGGACAGGCTGATTCGACGTATTGTTCAAATGATGACCATGATGGAGGTACGTAAAATATGATTCGTGTCAGAGCAATTATGTGTTGTTATTATTGTATATAGTTTCGATGAATGGACAGCAGTTTATTTATAGAGTCAGTAATATAGTTATTTTGTTTTTATTTTTGGTTGTTTGACAGTTCAGTAACTTTTGTGCAGGGGAATTCAACCTTGTACTGTGTCATGGAAAATTTAAAAATGAAAGACACGTTTATGTTTTCATATTATGTCGTTATAATAATGCTTTGTGTCTGGCACTGGTATATGCACCTCACCTCTAGTACTGCTATGGAACACCGCCAAGTCCTACAATCAAACTTGCTTACTGTTGTCTACTGTCCTACTTGTAGTCTTGAATTCTCATTCACTCACAGAGAGACGAGGCCTCTGTCCCATCAGTGGGAACATTAGAAGTTGATTATGCATAAGTAAATATGGTTCATTTTATTTATTCAACCTTTTCGAAAGTTGCCCCACACTTGGAATTAGTCCTGTGTCGTGGGTGCGTTTGCATACATAGAAATAACTACCTACTTGCAGATCATACAAATATTTGTTCCGAGCGGGGATTGAACTAGCAACACGTTGTACAGCAAACGATCGCTCAGCCATTGCGCCAATTGTGCCGTTATTGCTGGGCATAGCGCAGATCCATGGTCATACAGCCTTCCAAATGTGTGATTTTCTTGGCCTGCTTTGATGACGACATTCGTTTTATATGTATCTTCTTTTTTTTACTTTTTCCCTCCCTAGGATATTCTCCTGTATCGTTGGAGCGTTTACAAACATAGAAACTCACATACACAAACACCCAGACCCGAAACAACTACTACTTGTAGATCATAGGTACAAATATTTATTCCGTGCGGGAACCGAACCCGCGACACGCTGCGCAGCAGTTCAATCGCTCTCATACTGATAATATTATGGGTACTTCTAATGTTGAAGATTCGTATTAGAATGGGTAATCTAAATAGTCTCTTCATACAAAATAAAAAGATAACTACAATTTGGACATGGAACAATCGATTTCTAATCCTCATTGAAAACCCACAAATCGGTAATAAAACAGTGTACCAACAAAAAAGTCGTAAAATATTTAAAATCATGAATCAATTATCAATTTTACGATCAAAAATCCGCAAACGAGTACATTATTGGTTTTAGCTTCTTTTGATCGTAAACGATTCTATCAAAATTATTTTCATTACTTTTCATATTTTAATTTGATATGAAATTTACTGCCTTCGCATTAGACTTATTGAGTAAGGACTAGGAGGTGCTCGTAATATCATTAATTTTATTGTATTGACCTCGTCAAAAAAATGGTGACATGGACATTACGGCCATACTTGTCAACTTAAGTCATTGTGATAATTCTTGAGGTAGGTCTATGACCTCATACGAGCATTTGATTAAAATGATGAATAACAGGGTACGTCAATAAGTTCTATTAATATCTATGAAATTAACCAAACTTTTTATCTTTAGTAAACGAATTATATGGTAGATTCTTTGTTAAGAATTCATGCTTGCTTTTTCTTTGAAAATCTTTTTTTATTTCCTTGTCCAATCAACAGATGTATTTGTTTAAACCTGGCTCAAACTTTACTGTACTACAACTTAAGTAAAATTGTCATCAGTTGATTTCATATTTTCAGAATTAGTGTTCATTTTGACTAATTCTCCAATACTTTAAAATTATGTACAGAAATAAATACTAGAGCTTTTGTTTGATGACTTCAATATCCTTTTAAGGCAATGAGGAAAATTCAAGGATAAGGAAACACTATTACTTACCGTAGAGCAGCTTGCTAAATACGTATATAATCCTTTTTCTACCTGCTACGCTATTTTTTATAAGAAATCACATCTCTGGACTCTACGTTGAGCTCTCTTACTCGCTCTCGCTCTCACTGTGGCGTGACCGCTACGGCAGCGCCGACACAAGGATGTGTTTATAGAGAATACCACAACAGCAGGGATCACAAACACGGTTGGCGCGGTGGCTGAGCGCCCGACTGCTGTGCTACGTGTAGCTGTTTCGATTCCTACACGGAATAAATATTTGTATGAATTCTGTCAATTTTTTTGTTTCGTTAAATCATCAAATGAGTCCTACCGAGGAGGGTAGAGCAGGAGGGACTGTCAGACTCGAACTGACTAAAATGCACGGTGTCCTTCAATAACGCTTTACGTTCCGGGGTCACGGTAATTCGTCAGTGCCGCGACCATGACATGTGACTTGCCTAGAAAATGAACCAATTCATGTAAA
Source organism: Agrotis segetum (assembly GCA_036375495.1). Lineage (NCBI taxonomy): Eukaryota > Metazoa > Arthropoda > Insecta > Lepidoptera > Noctuidae > Agrotis > Agrotis segetum. The sequence continues at coordinate 987,329 of JAQSVV010000282.1, read as the reverse complement.
ATATGTAGGTAGATAAATACTTAAGTTTCTATGATGTACTAAAATTAGTGGCAAATTGACTCCAACACTTCCTCAAAACAGAAGGTATCCAAAAAACCACAACCTTCACAACTATGATTCATTTTTTCACCCGCTAATTACAGTCGACCAACAAATTGCGTGCGTGTGTAATTTTACGTCGTAATATTGTAATAATTACAATGTTTTAGATGAAACTGTAGCGCACGGTAACATGACGTCCGCTTACCGTTCCTACAATTAAACATTTTAATCACTGTTGTAAAGATGAGGACTGTTTATGAAAGGTTAATGTTGTGTGATGTTCATTTGTTTTTTATGAAGAGTTTTAAAATAGAAGTTCTGTGTGAATATGACTGTAATGGGAATCTTTTTATTCCCATCTGAGCAACTGTTTTCATAGAAGTATGTTTTATTAGTAGAAAAAAGTTGCTCAAATGGGAATACGTACAGTCCTCAATGCATAGGTGTAAAAATAGGTGCTCAAACAGGAATTCTTAAAATTTACATTATTATTTCTACTCGAAAAGGCCTGCGTCGCGAATCGTAAAGATTCTCCAATCAGCTCGTACTTTTCAGTAAAAAAGTTTTCGTAGAAGTTTTCTTCTCGAAAAATCTTTTTAAAAGTTTTAGATACATGAGAAAAAAAAATGGAGTATAAAATAATATCAAAATAGGGTCACCGATAAGCGTGTCTATGTTTCTCTCATTTTATTGATCAGAATAATTGTGCAAGGACGACGCACTCGGTTCACCTTACCTTTTCCTGACCTCGACCGATACGATAATCGGGTCAGCATCTGTTACAAGCAGTGCAACCTCCTTGCTCCTCAACAATTTAAACAAAGAAAAACAAATGCCATAGTACATTCTAGAAAAATAAAAGATTTCGAATTTGTTTTTCGAACAATCTACGCCTTAACACATTCAAATAAACTCGCCGTGTCGCGCTTAGTTTAAATACTTGCGCACTAATTACTAAGCATTGCTTGAGGACAATTTATTTCCCATTAGCTCCAACCTTCGGATTTCGGTCGCCCACCTCAATATAATGACGATTATTTTAATTTTGCTAACAACACTTTAATTACTGGCTTAAAGGTCGTCTTGGAATGAGGGCTACCATTATAAGTGTTGATGTTGGTGTTACTGGCATGTTGGCAATTATTAGTTTTGCTTTTTTATGTGGTCACCGGTTTTGATTATAATTATGAAAATGGAACCTTTGGAGTTCCTGGGAATGGGATACTGTTTTGTGGTCTCTCGGCCTCTTGTTTTTATGTTGGGTAGTAAATTCATCAAATTTGAGTCCGTCCTGGGAGCACTGCTCCCAGGACGGACTCAAATTTGATGACCCAGTGGTATGGTGGCCCAGTGGTATCGGTTCCAACTTACGAGTTGTAGGTCGTGGGCTCGAACCCCGGCAGGCGCATTACTTGGTGTTATTTATTTTATCACCACTGCTCTCAAAACGGTGGAGGAAAACATCGTGTGGAAACCGGCATGTCCTAGAACCAAAAATTCGAAGGCATGTGACATCTACCAACCCGCACTGGGCCCGTGTGGAGAATGATGGTCCACTCCCTCTCACAGAGAGGAAGCCTTTGTCCCAGCAGTGGGAACATTATAGGCTGATGATGATGATAAGTCCGTCCTAAGTGGAGCAGGGTATTAGTCAGACTCTTACTGATCACCCTGTTCCTCCTCATATCTTTTGCGTTCTAGGGTTGGTTATCTTTAAAGATGATCTCGCTACCTCGAAAGGCGTCAGTAGCTGTATTCGAATAGGCAACAAGTGTTTTGTGTCACCGGTAATCAATGCAACATTAAAACTTGGACCATAATTTTTATTACTGTGTCTTGACGTTTTTTAATTAGGTATTTTGAACTCCTACTCAACTGATTGATGCAGCTGAATATTTGTGCTGTATAGAGTCATTTCCTTTAAGGGCCTTCGCGCCTTTTAAGCCGTAAAAACGTTACATTCTAAAGCAAACTCCTGATTAACGGCTGGGTGTAAAGATTGAAAAAAAATATATGTTGAATGTATATTCATGTACAAGGAGCTCGTGGCTAAATAATCACAGCCGCACAGGCCGATCTTCCGGGTTAAGCCGCGCTTGCCGAGGTTGGTCTGTGGATGGGTGACCATCTATCATAGCGAGTTTCCTCCGTGCCTCGGAAAGCACGTAAAGCCGTTGGTCCCGGCTGTCATTTGTAGATCTTTGACAGTCGTTACTGTTAGTCAGAAGCTCTAAAGTCTGACAACCAGTCTTACCAAGGGGTATCGTATTACCCAGTTACTGGGTTGTGGAGGTCCGACAGGCAGTCGCTCCATGTAAAATACTGATATCCAGCTGAATCTGGTTTGACTGGAAGCCGACCCCAATATAGTTGGGAAAAGGCTAGGCAGATGATGGCAGATGATGTATATTCATGTACAACAATGTGAGTAAATTTTATTTTCTTATGACAAATAGTTGAACTGTAAAAAAATATTTAACAACACGCTATTTTGTTCAAATAAATGCTCACTCCTTCTAAACGGCTTCTTTTATTTAAAATGTTTTTGAATAGATCAATCGGTGTTAAAATTTACTACAATGTGAGTAGCGCTCATGTAAATCAGTCAATATTTTACAAAGAATAATATGTTGAAAATTGAGATTTCCACATATAAAAACCGGGCGAAGGCGGGTTTTTGCAGCTGTTTCTGCCTAGCTGCATAGTCTATGATATCATTTTGAGGTATCGCGGTATGCTCGGGACATATTAATATGTGCGGTGAAGATATGAAAATGTGCGTTTAGCTCCGTCTGGATGTTCAAGGTCATTGAGGGTACTATGCGCCTTAAGAATCAGTTACAGAGTGATTAAATTAGATCGAGGTTTTTTGGATAATTGTTATAACAATAATATAATTATATTTTATTATCTTACTAGTGTTTGCCCGCGGCTTCGCTTGCGTTATTTTAGAATTTGAGAAACAATACGGATCGTGTGGCGCCATCTGGAATATGAACGTAATTGTTTTCTCGGCAACAGCTCTCTTCTGTTATTCGGGATGAAGATACCTTATATCCGTGTCTATACTCCTGACAACGTATATGCTAAATTTTGGGACGATCGATTCAGTAGGTAGTAATGCGTGAAAAGGTAAAAAACAAACATACTTGCATTTTTAGGGTTCCGTAGTCAACAAGGAACCCTTATAGTTTCGCCATGTCCGTCCGTCCGTCCGTCTGTCCGCAGTTTAGCTCAGAGACGCACAGTACTAGAGAGCTGTAATTTGGTGTAAATATGCGGATTTGTTGTGCCGAAAAAGTGGTAAAATAAAATCTCGTAAAATATTTTTTTTTAGGGTACCTCCTGAACTTACACGTAAAGTGAGGATTTTTTTTTTCTCGAGTACCCCTTAGTGTGGGGTATCATTAAATAGGCCTTTAAAAAATAATGATAGTTTCCATTAACAGTGTTTTGATCAAAAAATTCGTTTGTGAAATATTAAGCTTTAAAGTGCAAAAATTTTGCCCGATTCGAGTGTCCCTCCCCTCTACCAGCTAAACGGTTATGTTTGGGGGTGTGAAAAAAAATCACAATAGTAGTATATATAACGAAATTTAAAAGAAAATTATCATGACTAAGTAGGCTTTACAACTTTACGAGTAATAGTCGACCAACTTATAAAATGTACTTGGAAAATAGGTTTTCTTAAACAAAATGTATCGGATAATATGTACTTCAACTGCAAATGTAAGTTTGTCAACTTTATTTTTACAGCTTTAATAGGTACCCATGGACCTAAAAAAAAAGGCGGACGGAACTTCACTAAGAAACAAGTGAAGCACCAAAATGGCGGATGCTTATGTATGTGTGCGTCTGTATAGGGATGCCAGATGAAGGAAAAAATTACCCATTTTTAAACAATATTTAATTAAGATCTCCCTTGAACTTAAGTTTAATTACAATTTTTTTGTTACGGATATCTTTTTTTTAAATAAAGGTAAAATAATTAAAACACATTGGATATTAAAATATTTACAACTCGTTTAATGTTAATAAAGTTTTACAAACCCTTTTGTTGATTCAAATTTTTGTAGACTTGTCTTTTGCTATCGACACATCTAGAAATCCTGTCTATTTACTTAAGTGGTGAAAACGAATGTTTAAGTATTTTTCGGCTGTAAATATTTAATTAAAGCTATTTTATGTTCCATTCCTACACGTCTACATTCCTATTCCATGTCTACACTCCCTTACTATTTTTATACAAACATTTTTCCATGCATCATTTGCCGAGGGAAATCTGTAAAAATACAGAAGAATACAATAACGATAAATAGTAACATAAAATATAAATCTCCCAATTTTAAAATAATTTGAACCTTGAAATAGTTGCAACACTGATTGATTTCGAGATGTTTATAAAATTTATTGACGTAAAATCGAGAAATAAGCTTCAAATTGACATGCTTAACTATGAGAAGTGATCCCCTGGCATTTTTAATTGAACTACTATGGTTTAGACAACTTTTTGCAACACATGACGGCATACTTTGATTTTTATTAGACAAAATAACACCGTATGAAACCGTGAGTGTCGTTCGAAGCGTAATGGCCGACGGCTGACTTACTATGGTGTGAATGTGTGTGTGCTGGCTTGTGTGGACAAGCTCACTGACTTACTATGGGTGCTTCAATTGTTTCTTAGTGAAGTTCCGTCCGCCTTTTTTTTTAGGTCCATGTAGGTACCTATGTTTTTACGGTATGTTTTTTGGGGATAGGTAGATTTTTATCTTCAACTATTTTTAACTAACTTCTTAAAAAGGAGGAGGTTCTAAATTCGTCGTAATCTTTTTTCTTATGTATTTTCCTTGAATTCTCAAAGACTCCTGGACCGATTGTGAAAATTCTTCTTTTTAAAATTAAATTCAGCGAATCAGTTTAGTTAGTTCGCATATTTTGATGGGCAACTACGGAACCCTACACTGTGCGTGGCCCGACACGCACTTGGCCGGTTTTTTTATAGATATCTATTAGCTTTTTTATCAGTGTATTTTTAAAAGAACAAAAAAAGCAATATTTTTTTTGGGTTGATTTACAGTATCGCTGCAAATTGAACGTACGATAGCATTGCTCTTCTCCGTTGCATTCCGCGTGATACCTAAAAAATAACTAATTATCTGACTCGATGAGTACAACTTGTCGTCGTTTAAAACAGAATCCATGCACTGGTTTGAACACCAATTCAAAACATAAATAAACACATTTTTTTCTAATCTTTAAAATTCCACACCTCGAAACAATTACAATTTAAAAAAATATCCAACTTACTACCTACAATATATTTATATCCTAGAAAACTATTGAAAAAAAAATAGTAATAATTTAAAATCGCGAATAATATTGAAATAAAAGTATACACATTTTTTTTAATTATTTGAAACTCTCAGGACAAATATAAGAAAACTCAAAAAGTGAAAAAAAGAAACAGCGAGATTTGATCCAGAGACCCCTTGCACGAAAGTCAAGCAGGATACCAACCAGACTGGCTAGTACGATGACAGTGTTTTCAAATAGCGGTTCTTATACAAATGTCAACAATGACTGAAAATCAACATAATTATAAAATTGCTAATCCCCCAAAGGGAATAGCGTAATTATACATATCCTATTAATAGAAGAGCATTTTAAGGAATATTTGGGGAAAAATTGACTAAATAATATCCAGTGGTTTAGCTTCCAACTAAAAACAAACAGATAAAAACAACAAAATTTAAAATTGCTTATCTCCCAGGAAAAATAGCGTAATGATACATAGCCTATCAAGAGAAGCATATTATTAGGAATATTTGAGGAAAATTTGATCGACAACTTTACAGTAGTTTAAGAGATAGATGAAATAAAAAAAACATAAAAAATTTCGAAAGAAAAAAAAAGTTGATTTGGCATCAGAATCGATCCCTTATCTCGAAAAAAATACAAAAAGAAAAAAATATTCAATGTACAGGAATGACAGCTCTACGATTTTATTATATGTAAAGAAAAGATAAAGATAATTATCCCTACATAGGAATAATTATGGGGTAACCCCTAGGTGTTTCTGTTTGCATTTGCTTTTCGCTAATGGAATGTTTTAACCAAATAATCTGTATAAGTCCGTTACAATTATATCTATGTATAGGAAAAGACCTCAATCAGTCGCGATTTTCATTTAATTACTCAAGTTCGTTGTGTCGAAAGTTCTAGAGGCTTATGAGCGTTATCAAATAGTGGTTGTTGCTAACCACTTTAACCTTGAATTATAATCTAATTTGAACTTTATTTCACTGCAGGACAAACTCCTAGTACGACTTAAGTAATAAGCCTGTCATTAATTTTTATAATCCACTAACGAAAAGTTCAAAATTATAAGTCGAATGAAGGTCATTGGAAAAACCTTGACAATAACCACGATAAGATAGTTATCTATTTTCTAATTTATGAACCATTGACCCCTGATAAGAATGTGATTAATCATCGATATCCAATTACAAAAGGATGAAGAATTTATGAATTTATTTCCCTGTAACTATACCTAGCAACTATTTATATTTAGAAGCTTTTTACATTCCCCAACACATATTACAAAGGTGCTTGTTGTGGCTATGCATATAACTATGTCCTTCAATGGCCGCTGCTCAATTTTTTCTGCAGTATTGTATAGCACAAAACTTTTTATTTAAATAAAACCGTGCTTACAAAAATAAATGAGTAGGTTTTTCAATCAGTATTCAACAGCTACTGATCTGGAATAGAAAAAGGAAATCAAGTTTGGAGTTTTAAAAAGGTGACTTTAGCAGACTTATAATATGAAAGTAGTAAATTATTGCAATTATTCTCCCTAAATTGGCCTTTAGACCTTAAAGCTAACAGTACAAGTAACATTCCACAATGCCCATTCGCTCCAACTAACGGACCACACACATTCCCATCTAAAACTTGGATTTTTCGAAGCCTTAAGCGGAATTTCCCGAAGCAAAGGTCTAAAGAGGTCATCGGCAGTCGGACCGCCGTTTAATTACCTGTAGGTTACGTTTGCGACCCTATTAATCCGCAATTACAGAATTAGGGATGGAAGAAGAAATAACTCATGGAGTTTCGATGCCTTACTATTGGTAGCGTTTATCGTAATTTTATTAAGGTTCTTTTGGTGGTAATGGGAACTACGGACGTGTAACTCATATTACTTTTTTGTGTCTGGGAATTTTTATCTTACTTATAGTTCAAATGCGAATGTTTGGGTAGATTCAGTTGATGGTACGCAATATTAACGAAAGAATTATTATTTAAGTATAACTAAGTCGAACGAAACGTAAGTACTTTACTAATTGTTTATTTTTATTATTATATCTTTATCGTTTTTACGTGAAAAAAAATCTAGTACAGTATTTTTTGTTGTTGGCATTTTAATTTTAAAAAGAGTAAAATAAGACACTGATAGAAAAGGTGACACTTCTGAGGGGACACTTTTAGACTTTTCTAATATTCGTCAATTGTAAACTAGAGCAGATAAAGGGAAAGTTTTCTGAGATAGTGCCAATCGAAAGACGGTGATATTTATTTTTTAATCAATATAAATAAAACCATACTCATTAACACGCGTCCGTTTGAAGATCGGCAATAAATAAATAAGTTGAGCACTTCATCTGTGCCCATCTCACTTTAAAAGTAAAGGCCAACACACACAAGCGGTTACAACCGGTCGATTCCCCCACAATCGCAACAATCCGCTTTGTCTAACAACAGTCACTAAGTCCATTCATTGTGTGTACGAGATGAGTGGACGTCGTTAGCGACTTAGCTGGCCAGATAAGGACTCAGTACAAAAGATATCAGTGTAATCATTTATACAAGTGCACATTGGAAAAGCTTGTATGTTATATTGATTGAGATATTAATTTGCAAGAATAGTGTCTCTTGAAAAGTTATATTGTGCCAAAACATACCTATTTACAAACTGTAAATTACATGATACGAAATTATAATCGTTTTTATTAATAAAATACTAATTTAACACCCGACTCAAAAAGAAGGGAGCGGTATATGCGTGTCTGTCTGTCGCCCCGTAGCTCCGAAACGGATGAATCGATTTGAATGTGTTTTTACTAGATTATAGGTTTTATAGCGATGTTTTTTAGATTTTAGCGATAATATTTTAATTTATTCGATCAATTTGTACACATACCTAGTATTTCAATAAAGGAGTTCGGCGTGTTTCTGATAAAAAAGAGATATCAAGTTTCGCTCTTCTAATTTGTCAACACGGTCTGTTCATGTAGCGATTATGACAACTACCAATCATTGAAACTAATGAATAGAAAAAGTTTCTAAAAAAAAAAGAGAAAATTAGAATTCCCTTCTCAGTCCCAAAAAGACTTCTGAAAGATTAAACACGACACTCCTTAAGCCCAATTTGTTCGCCTTTTGACCGGCCGATTCCCCACGAAATCGGGCATTGTCTATCCGTAGTAGTTTCAATTCGCCCGTCCATTGTGTCTCCTAGAGATGAGTGGATGTCGTTAGACAGCGTGAGATAAGGACATGTACAAAGGAGGTTGTTGTAATCGCCATTGTGCGTTTTGCTAACACGGTATTGTGTGAAGTGGCCTTAAGAAGAAAATTGTAGGGATATTTTTGTGAAATGACATTATTTTAATTAACAGAAGTTTTTTTAGAAGTTTAGGGATATTTATGACTGCAAAATTTCTTTTCGCAATGCAGGGTCAAATTAAATTTGTTATTACAAGTCGCTCTCACTCATTTAACCTTAGGCTCTCAAAGATACGAAATGTTTTATCATAAAATGAATACATAATTATTTTATAATTTGTAATCATCTTAGTTTGATAAGGAATAAACTAATCATGATGTTTGAAATTCAGCAAAGTAACTACTAAGTTTAAACGCGTTTAAATTACACCATTAAAACCCATGTTCTCCGACACCAAACCAAACTACCAAATCCAACTAAAAATAAACTATTTCAACCCACATTAGACACCTGACTACATCATCAATGTGACAAGAAAAATCGTTCTCAAAAAGTATATTCCAATCAAAGTAAATATATTGTACTTACAAAGCAATGAACATATGGGTTTAAGGGTGCCCATTGGTGAAGGCGTCGCGTAATCGGATACATACGAGACGTAATTGTATCTAAATCGATGGCATTAGTTGTCGAACAGTTCCGTCGAAGGATCGACGAGACACATTTATCGATGATATGGAGACATTCATTAGACAACACGCACACTAACGTAAGTCACACACACATACGTAAACATGAGGGTATGGAATACGATGCAGATGTCAGAACATTGTGAAAGTGACAATGATATCTAGAATATCGTTTGGAGGGTATTATTTTGTGGTTGACATTCGATTTTGCTAAGGAAACTGTTGGGCGGTTAACGTAGTACATTTATTTACCGTTAACAATGATTTATTTGAAAATAATAAATAATGAAAAGCTGTTGCGGTAAGTCAAGATGAAAATCGGAACTGTAACAAAACGACAAATGGATCATATTTTTGATGCAAGTCACAACACAAATTTTGCAAAAATCTTATTAGCATAAACTGAAATAAGGACACCATTTATTAGAGATCACTTTTTTACAACAATATAAAAAATGTAATAGGTACCAATTTTCTACGCAAGCTCATTATGTAAAATAATTAAAATGCAGAATAATGGAATAATAACATCAATGAATTGACCAGCAATTTAAACTTAAATACTTGACAATACAATGAAACCAAACGCGCTGCACCAAAGCTGGAATAAGTACCACTTTTCTAATATAATTTACATCTTAGCACATCTAGCTGTCTGACCTTCTTTCTAACATCCATGCAGACCATACTTCAAGCGAGTAATCAAGCAATATTCTTCTTAATCAACCCCACCCACTGAGTCGGGGGTCGATTCTACCAACAAAGGAATTGATTAAGTAACTATACCACGATATTACCCGGCTGTATTATTCTACTATAATAAAGAGGGCTCGGTAACCGTGGTACTTAATGAGAGAAAACTCGATTAGAATTCGTATTAATCTTGTAATAAGTTGGGAAGGAAAGTTGGTTGATTGGAGCCCGATAATACCAAGTTTTTGTGTACGATACTTGACGCAAGGGTTGTCGATGAATGACAACGTAATTATGGTAAATGAATGTGGAGGTAAACTTGCAGTGGAACAAAATAATCTGATCACCGTCATCGAATTAGATATCGCAAAGTTGCAAAGTTTTAGCCCAACGCGTATTTGACGTGGCTTTAATCTTTCTATTGAATCTTTCTTTTATTTTCTTATATTATTCGCGGGACTGCCCAGGTAAATTCTTGTCTTTCAACAGCCTATATGTATTTATTTTAGTAAACGAGAAAAACGAGTTAGGCGCGGGCCTCATAGAAAAGACGTAAGTCGAGAACGCGTCGCGGACATATCTTTCATTTTGCATGAAAGAGACGCTGAAGAGACATAATTATGTCTCCGCCTCGTCTGCATCTTACATCTTTTCTTATCGAGAAGAAGCGTCGCGACGGAAAACACACAGAAGAGACGGGGCGCGGACGCGACTTTCATACATTTTCGCAAGTCCGCGACGCTTCCTTATCTTACGTCTTTTCTATGTGGCCCGCGCCTTAGCGTCGGAAAATACCAGTGGTCAAGCGGTGTCAGACGACAAAAGACGGCATCAGCCGAATTCGTACGATTGTCTTTTGTTAACGAAAGCAGTTCCATTACTATGCGTTTTTGGGTCACTAGAGTCTTTGAAAACAAGACTGGATAACTCTATACAAAAGACCCTGACAAAAGTAAGGACAAATTATTTCTATAAAGTGTGCCCAACAATCAGACAGAAAACCACACAATTCTTTCATAGTACGAACTACATAATAACATTATTATATTAAAGACACTCAATAAGAATAAATAGCGAACAACAACAGTGTTAAGCGCCCATAGAGTATAGACACTTCATTACTTACATAGGAAATATTAATTAGATGGCGGAGCTACGGACACAAGTGGCGACATTTATTGCCTCACTGTCTAAGAACAAGGCTGTAGGTCTGTTTATCTATACTAGATAATTTTACGAACTAATAAAGCTGGTACATTGTGTTTATTAATTAATGTTATTAAATAAAAATATAACGCAATCAATTAATTGTTTTTTTTTATTAATAACACATTTGAGGTCAGCTTGAAGCTAGCGAAACGTAGCACATGTAATGTTTATGGATATTTGAACATTGTAAAACAAAAACAAAATCGTTTGTTTTGACACATAGTTCACGATCTGAGGTCGTTGACCCTAAAGACAACAAAATCATAATATTATTATTTCTTGTTTCTCTTGACCTTGTATTATCACAGGTTTTTTTGTTGTTTTTTTCAATTGATAACAATCTTATTTAGGATCTAATTTAAACTAGCTTATCTCTCGGAGGTAACGAAGATCCAAACACGGAAGCATGAAGTCTGAAATCATGTTCTATGTTAGCTGCGGTCATTGCCTCCAAACCTTTGATTTGTTTTATTCAAAAACTAAATCCTGAAATAAGCCAATTAATATACTTCAAAAAATGTACTTGCTTTTCTTATTCAAAATTTAACAATATTTGGTGATATAATGTATAATGAAATTTAGAAAATTCATCTTTCGGCTTCCAGCAAACAGTTTAAATTATAACAGGGGAATGATTTTTTTGTATTCATTTGGTTAATTTAGACTCAGCTCAGTCGCGCTCCATTCGAAGGTAAACCTTATTTTGATGAAATTAATATGTTATTATTTATTCCTGCAATTGACTGTGAGCAACACACGATTACGAACATTAATGTAATGCAAATAAGGTTCATTTATGGATGAAGTGCGACTGAAATAAGTTGGATCTTTTTGCTCTAGAAACTTCAAGAATTCTGTGGAAAACTTGTTAATCCATCGAAGCGTATAAACACCTTAATAATTATGTTTTAGATTGCGTTTATAAATTAGAAAAACGTACTCAGTAATTAAAATAATAATAATTAGTGTGTTCGTTTGACCCTAGACAGAGTATCTTTCATTAAATAATGATGAGTAATGTTTTTTTTTTTATTGAAGTTTATTTTTTCAATTTAAGTTCTTAATTGGTACCTAGTTACATACGAGCTAACTTCTAATATTATAAAACTAAACTGTTTGTTTCTTTGGTTGAACGCGCTAGTGAACTATGTTCTCTTTTCAGGGACTACAGGTTTGAATTGAAAATTATTTTGGTAATGGATAGTGTATTTATGAAGAAAGCCTATAAGCTATTATCATCAGTATGCTGCACTATCGGTTATTAGGCTACGACTGATTGGAGCCTACCAGCGGGGGAGTAACCGTCGTCATATAAATGAGTATTTCAAGGTAGGAACTTAGGGCTAAATGGCTGTTCAAATTACTGTACCAACGTAACTGATTGGATAGAGTTGGTAATTTAAGTGTTAGTTTCCATAACAAAAAATATTAATATATGAGTTTTTTTCCAAACTAAATGGAAATAATGCATTAGAATGATGATGATTAAAAAACAAAAACAACATCCACCGCAACATTTTTTAACAAAACTCATGCCAACACACACACACAAATCCCCACTCATTGTCCCACCATCTGTTCCATCATAAAACTAACCGAAACTTAGCTAATTAACTTAAGTTAGCAAACGATGCTGCCCAACTTTACAGAGGCATTAACAGAACGCGCTAAGTAGTCTAAGTTAGCCTGAAAGTTACGGTGTTATCTAAATGAGACCATCTTTCGTTATATAAGCTAAGTTAATTAAGAAATGGTAGATGAGAGCGGCGCCGGCGGGTGGCGGCTGTGAGGTAAGAAGGGGGGGCTGGTGAGTTTGTGACTAGTGACTTAGCCCCTTCGTACACTAAGCGACGCAAGTCTCCGATACCTTACGACTTTGCTATTCATTTACGCATACTTGTGTTCGAACCTCTATGGGTTTGTATTGCGATAGTCGCTTGGATACCGAAGTCGTAAGGTATCGGAAACTTGATTCGCCTTGTGTACGAAGGGCCTTAGTGTGTAACAGATGGATGGACAAACTAGGTGTTCTTTTGTGGAGGAATGTCTGTGGATCAAGAAAAAAAGATAGTGATATTTTAACAACGACAACTGCAAAACTGTCAAAATATGACAGATTGACGTGGGCAAAGAAGTTAATCTAACAGAAAAGGTTTCTTGGGAATGCTGAAAATGGCTTGTAGTGAAGCGTAGTTTTAGGACGCGGGAATGTCCAGTTGTCGACATAGTAAGCCTGGGTTGACCATGACCAGATTTCGTTAAGTGAGCGAAATTCATTATGAAGTGCTAGATAAGAGCTACGCCAGTATGGTGGTCGTGTAGGAGACTAAGACGGTTAACAAATTGTCATTCTGACAGTAATAACTATGACAAAAATGTCAAATGTATAATAATATTGACATGAGTTGCCAAAACACCTGTGTAATTTTTTTGGAAGGTGTTCTAGAAATATAAAACGCTTTTAAATCTATTCCAAATGCAACTTTATCTGATAGTAATATTTTATAATTAAACGTTTTCCTCTGAAACTGGTACCATCAGCATATTAGTGAATTTAATAACACATGATGGGTTGAAAGTCCCCGTCCAAATTATTATTATACGGATGCTTAATTAATTATTTAATATTTTTTGCATAAACCAATAATACTCGTTAGTGGCGAATATTAAAAACAGCCTTAATTACACAGCTACAAAAAAAAAACTTAATCTTAAACATTCATCATTATTAATTTATTACAACAAACTTATTTATATAACATTAATTACCACTAACCTTAGTACAAAAGTTATTGATGATAAAAAATTAACAAAGTGTTCGTAAAACAGTTACTTACAATGTTGCTTCCACGGCTAAACTAAGTGTCGACATTTGCGTGTGTGTGAGTGTGGCCTTGTATGTGTGTGTTGGAAAAATACGCGAGTTATACAAGTGTGTGTGTGCAATGGATTAGTCTTATAATAAAAGTTTTTGCAACAGATGTCAGATATTAAACAAGGCTTCATATTAATAGCCCCAAGACGCGACCAAGGAAAATATATAAAAAGTTAGCAAATTAGGTTCGTTCACAATAATTTGTTGTTGTTGGCTTTGTGTCTCATTTGGCTTGATTTGTTTGTTCGCTCGATTTATGACGGAGGAATCCATTATAGGGATGTACTAATTTAGTTGCTATAAATCTGTTGAAGTATGATTTTGGTGGGGTTTTGGCTGAATAAGTGGTTTAGCTAGCTTTAAAAATAAATGAGTTTAAAACAATTGCTTAGACGAAAGCAAAACAAAGGCACAAGGTTACTGTATTTTATTTAAAGCGTACTTGAAGTATTTACTGCATTTATTGCATTTATTGAAATTGAAAAAGTATAGAGTACGAGTGAAGAACTATTGTTTTCCATGAATTTAAAGTAAAAGGTGAAAAGTCATGCCTAGGTCTTCAAGTATCGATATTATTAAATTAAAAATAATACAAAATAAACCATCCATCTTCAACTTTACTATAATGCCTGCGGTTATTGACCCTATAAAATCAAATATTTTGTTGTTTTATCCTGTTACGATATCGAAACACGTGAATCTGTTTATTTGAGTTATTGATAACTTATTAATGACCATACACGGTAACCAAAAACAAAAAAAAAGGTCAAGTGAAAGTCGAGCTATAAAAACGGCACAAAATCACGTTTGTTTGTTAAATATTCAGTTTACTCTATTTTTACTTAGTAACAACAAAGTTATAGCGGCAACAGAAACACATCATCTAATCGTCGAGGTTCATAAGATATTGCAGCTTGGTGACGGACGGAAAGACGGACAGTGACCTTGACTAATAGGGTCCCGTTTTATCGTATTAAAAAGTACGCAGATACAAAAACTGCTCCATAATTCGAAAAGAAAAACAAAACCACGCATTAAAAAAAAAAACTAATTAAAACGCTACGAACATTTGCTACGCTGCTACGTCGTAGCTCGTAGCACGTAAGCAAATAAGGCCGTGCACACACGGAACTAATTCGTCCCGCAATCTGTCAACACTTTTCCTGTATGACATAGCTAATTACTTATGTAAACTGTCACTCGATCGTTTGCAGGGAGCCTACGAGTGTCGGGACAAACATAATCTGTGATCTGTCCGGCTTGAGATTATCTCAATGTTGACTCGAGTGATGGACGAGATAATCAGTGGAATTATGATTAGAAGTGCTTAAGATAGACCTATAGCCAATAGCTGTCATTCAGTTTTATACTCTTTGGTGTTACTTTAACAACTTTTTTATTTAAGTAATTATTTTTTTGGATTTTCAATCCGTATATTATACTAGTAGTAATTCTGAAATGTAATGTGAATTCGTATCTACTACACTAATCAGATGAAACTTTAGATCAGACAGTTAAAATATGACTACCTATGCGTTTTAAATAATTAATGTCAACAGCATAAACGTCAAAATTAACATGTAATGTCATTGTCAATTAGATAAGCAATTGTTTCAAAGTTCAGTAAACAGTACAAAATGTTTAGAAGATATTTTCCAGATGGTAATCTTGAAGATGTTTTAATTTTTTTTTGACGTCCAAACCAGATGCAGATCTCTAACTAACTAATCACCACCTGACGCCAATACTTATAGTTTTAGTTTAAATAATTACCCTATTATTCAAATGAAAAAAATACAGTGTTAATCTATAATCGTTATAGAAAATACTTTCTCGCTAACAACTATACTTTAAATCGACTGAACTCAGTCAACCTTAAGATTCTTCACCGCAGGCATCATTAAGCAAGTTCCAGATGACTCTAAGGGGGTAAACTCACCATATAATTACAGAAAGGGTATAATTTTTACAAAATTATGTCACATCGCACTTCCTCGAATTATCAACGAAATTGGACGAGTAATTTTAACCCGTTCATACTCATCTGTTGTTTCGAAACAACTGTTGTTCGGAATTAGTGTTGACGCGTATAGGGTTAATTGATTTTGTTGTGACAGCAGGTTGTTTTAAATTAGTTGTGGCTGTCCGATGGTTAATTTTATAGGTTTTGTAATTATGCAGATTGCTCATAAAATTTTAATGATAAGTGGTTATAAAATCGGGTGATCTTCACTCTTTTGGTGGCAATTCATTTTGCCAAAGGAAATGTGTTGTAATTTAATATTTCACTTTGCATATATTTTGCCTTATAAAGAGTTGGTCATTGTTTATTAATTACACTTTTGATACGTAAATAAAAGAAGAAATTTATTATTTGTGCATCCATCAAAGTTCAGTTTTAGTCAAATGAACACGTATTAGTTGTGACATGGCTTAGGATACTATGTAGATGCTGACAAAAGCATCAGTATTGACGGTACAGTAGTTGCAGTGGCTGGGCCATATGCGTCGCTTATCGTGGAATTTATTTCCGCACAGAACTGTATCTTCTACAGTTAGTTCTTTGGGTTCAGGCGGCAGGTTTGCATGTGTATGATGTATGTAGCTTAAATGTTGGTAAACGCATGATATATGAAAACAATTCTAGTGTGGGGGCTCATCAGATAACCGCGAATTGATTTAATCAACCCTTATAAGACGTCGCAAAAACACTTCAGTGTTTAAGACAACAACACCAACATTCACAACACCAACATTATCTCAACAACACCAACTAAATTAATCCACAATCTAGATTACAAAAAGTCGAAACCTAATTTTTGTCACCAACTTTTTTCAATATGCCTTTGTTAATCGTGGTTTTTTCGCTCACTTTTTATCCCGCCATAATTAAAGTTACGTTGGTAGGTGTAAAAACTTGAGGTAACGACATTTTAATTGTGCGCCTGATTATACGGGGCGTCGTCTGCTGTGGACATCATCCTGCTATTACGTGTAATTGCATTACGCTTCGTTACGAAAGGGAAAAAGCAGAGAAGTTTAATTGACATGTTGCTTTCTTTGTTCGCGCCTAACACTTGTTTGGTTCACACGGGTTTTATTGGTTTTGGGTTTTTTGGTAGGATAGATATTTTATGTATTATACATTCGTGTCTAAATAAAACAGAAAAAAAGTCGATGTTCAGGGTTTAAGCCATGCTCATCGACATTCGTCTCTGAATCGTGTCGTAAAGTGTCTTTCGCACCTCAGAAAGCATGAAAAGTCGTTTCGCCTTTCGTTAATATGTAAGCCTTTGGCAGTTGTGTCTGTTAGTCGAAAGCTCAAAAGACTGACAGTAAAACCTGTGGTAAAACTATAAATATCGCTTTTACCAGTTTCTGGGTTGTGGAAGTCTGTCGCTACATGTAGGACGTTGTGAAGAAGGATATAGATTAGACTGAAAGTGAACGCCAACAAAGTTGGGAAAGGACTGCGCAGATGATGATGACATTTAGAAGTTTTTAATTACAACAAAAACGATATTTTTCAGTTCTATAAAAATGTGATAATGAAAATGAATACAGCTTCAGTATATCGAGAAAATTATACTCGCAACGTTGCTCTTAAATTAAAAAGTTTCCCATTCGAGTCCGAGAACACAGATTAATTCACCCAAAAGTTTCTTTCTTAAGCCCAAAAAGATGTCAAACGAAACAACATAATAATAGCATCCCACATACAAAATAAACGGAACACTTCATGATTCTATTGTGAGCAAAAAAGAAATTTAATCATGAGAAACAATAATAACGACTTCTAAGAAATTAGACTGAGTAAGTACAGGAGCCACGCAACTTAAGCTTACTTGTTATTTTTTGAATACCACCGTCCATAAACCACAATTAAAATGCTACTCTAACGAACTCTAGATAAAGTTGATTTTAGGATGGCGTGTGGAAATGATTTCACTATTGTTAAGGCTGTATGACTATCAATTATGTCCATAGTGTATATGTGAGAGTGCATTGTGATCGAACAGTAGCTTTCATTCCGATTGAAAATTAAAGAACCGATATAATTTGAGATGGGACTAGTGATGTGGCTGCGATAATCAAATCATGATGTTGATATTAAATCGACTCATTAAAAATGATAAAGAAAAAACCTTAGGAAATACATATGAGTGTACGAAAGTATTTTAGTTCAAAAAGAGCTAGTAGGTAGGTAGTTGGCAAAATGTAAATCCTCATTCGATGATAATATTATGTTTAAATTGTAATCATTTATGAAAAGGCTCCTATTATTTCTTCGGTTTTGAAATGGCTATATTGAATTTGAAAATAATTCCAACTTCCTAGTTACAATTCACTTAAATTCACATAAGAAGTTTAAGTTTCAATAATTTTTTAAAATAAAAAAAATTTGGACACATTTTTAATTTATAGGTGTGACATATTTTGTATCAATATAAAGTTTCCTATCTTCTTCAATTACGAAAGAAAAAAATACGGGTCAAATATTTTAATAATCTAATTATATTTTCACAGTCTACAGAGTCTATGTTGATGTTTTTTATGTTGACTTTAACCATTCAAAATTAACCCTCATACCCAATCGATTCAAAGTCAAAGTTACAAATATCTCGATACCGCCTCATCACTAGAAGCCAAACATTAACACGTCACTCTAGAGATGATAATAGTCCAGGAGCTGTGCCCCAGTTAATTGCTTTAATAACTTCCTGTGTCAAAATAACAAAAGAGCGATGCGGTATTAACAAAACGGGTAATGACTCTGCCGTGGTAGACAGCTCCTGGCCTATGTTCATATTGTGATACGTGGAATTAGATTTTTTTTCTTTGGTGATTTATTTTTTGCTAGTTACTGATAAATTAATTATTTTTTTGCTATAATAAAACTATTCACAAACCTGATTTTTTTTAATACAGTTATGTTCAATAAAATGTGTGTATGCAGCAGCAATATACAAAAGGAAAATATAATAGCAGTAAAAAATAAAAAAAAACTGCTATTGTATTTATTAAACTTTTAAGCTTTCGCGGACTTGAAGTCGTTTTTATGGAACAGTTCTTATTTTAAAGCAGAAGTTACGCTAGAAATCGCTTTTGAATTTTGTTAAGTATACAAGTACATTTTCCGTGACTACATCGCTTATTTTGTGTTCTTAAAGTAGGGAAAATATGTTTTTTTTACCATAAATCTCATAAGGGATTTCTTACTCCCATATTTAATCTTTAGCATGTTACGAAGGTTCATTGATCTGACAGTTACTAAATCTTTGCGGATCATTCATAATGTGTATTTCTTCAATGTTTGATTTGGCGCTGATTTCTTTGATCTCACGCAAGTCTACTAAACTGACAAAACAGATAAAATAGAGTTAGAGTTAGGAATAAAGAACAATCGAATCAGTTGTCGAGGTCAGAAAGGCAGATCCTGTTAGGCTGAAAATTTGACCAAAACATACTTGGCAAAAGAAAGTTCATCTTTTTAGATACTAAGAAGGACGCAGGTTCGATATTTGCAGTAAAATTTTTCGTTCCTCAAAAACAATATAAAAAAACATTATTTTTATATAAAAAAAACATTATATCTCAACTAGTCTTCCAATCTGAACACGGACCACCGTCTACAATTAAATTGGAATCATTACCGTGCCCACCTACTTACATGGCAACAAATAATAAATAATTGCGCACTAAATAAATATACGTATACAAATTATTAAGTAAATCAAAGGTACAGTTAGAAAGTTTTTGTTAGTAACGGTATGTTTCAATTATAATTTGTCATTATGTCGGTTCATGGGAATTGACCTTTATGGTGTATCTTTTTATATAATTGTATACGATCACGGAATTTAATAAGATAAATATTAGTCTTGTACCCTTTATGTATCAGCCAAAATGGCCTTTTAGAAAGAGCAATGGTGCCAATGGTGGCCCGGTGGTATCGGCCCAGACTAACGAGTTGTAGTTCGTGCATTCGATTCCAGCCAGGTGCATTACTTTGTGTTATTTATTTCATCACCACTACTCTCAAAATGGTGAAGGAAAACATCGTGAGGAAATCGGTGTGTCCTTGAATCCTCGAACTTGAAGACATGTAGCATCTAACAAGCCGTACTGGGCTCGTGCGATTGATTGTGCCCCACTCCCTCTCACAGAATGGAGGCCTGTGTCCCAGCAAATCTTATCTACATTTGTAGGCTGATGATGATGGTGAAAATGAGATGTCGACAAGTATACAGTATGCATCACACATGGTAGGAAATCCATATTTGCCAATTAACATAACAATAATGAGTAAATAATTATAACAGGAGGCGAGCCTATAGCCAACAATCGGGCACAAATTCAGGTTTCGAATTTACTAATGCGATTTTTAATAGAAAACTCAGTAACACTGCCCGAGGCGGAATCAAAACCCGGACCATGAGCTCAGCAAATATGACCCTAATTACTTTGTAACTTCTTCTTGTTAACTCAAACAAATGATGATATTCAATCATAATTACACACAACATACAATGTTGCTAATTACTAATTAAAAACGAACACTAAGAAACAAATAGCTACATAATAACAATTAATAACACCTTTTTACAACAATTATAATAATGACATATGTTATTATAATGTTGCAACATTCTGACCTGACTTGTATAATGTACTAACCTAAGGATAAATTCGCGTGGCCCAAATAACAAGCGAAGAGCGATAATTATTGTTATTGTTAAAAGCTCGTAAAACACGTATCAAAGAGAATCCATCTTTGATCTGTTTCGTAAGTGTTAGAGATGAAGCAAGTATGTTACAATAACTTCACGAATAAATTAAAAGAAATGCAATGAATTTTCATTAAAATGTTTTTTTTCTTTGTCATAATTGCGTAGGTTAAATTAAATTATTAGTAGAATACATTAAGAAAGATATATATTGACTAACAATTTGTGCATACATCGCCTAAAAATTATATCTTGATTATAAGAAGATTGAGCGCAAATTAGATATTTTTTTAAACAACTTTGATTTTTTGAAACTTCGCTACTGAAACTGTTTTTTAAACATAAACAAGAAGTGGTTATTTGCGTCATGTATCCTCTTATAATCCAGATTTCTCTAATGAGTTATCCCGGGTTAACAAATTACTCATATCCGCATTATCGGACTATTAATGTGCCTATTTTTAGCGAATTGAGAACGTTATAAACGATGGGTTGCTTGCTGTAACCAATTTTAAATGTTTATTTATTTTTTAATTTTTGTATGTCTCCTTTATGAAGGTCATATAGGCGGTTGCTCGATGATACTAATAGATGATTAATGATGATCGACAATTTTAAGGAGTATGATGTTGATGTGAGCTAAAACAAAATTTGAAATAATACTCTTAGGGCGACTTTCACCAACGGTTAAACATGTTTAATATTTTATTTAAGCACAAAACTCAATAGAATTTTGACATTGAATAAAATTTTTAACATGTTTAACTTTTGGTGAAAGTAGCCCTTAATGCTCAGTTCAAAGTTACAGTAAACAGGCTGCTTCTGCGTAAGCTGATTCCATCTTAGATTTCGCTACTGAAATCTTTGACCAACCTTAGATTGGACTTGTTTGCTGATGAATGGAGGACGATAATGTTGGAATGTTTGCGGTTCTCCGAGACTGTAAAATGACAGGATATATTAAGTATTAACGGCTAACGTTGTACTAAATGTATGTAAATGAATAAATAATACAGAAATTAAAAAAAAAATACGGCAAGTCTCATGCTAAATTTAGTTACATAATAAGACGATGACATTAAAATTGGCAACTTTTTAAAGAAGTTATTTCAAGGTTTTTTTTCTAAAGTATTTTAAGAAAAACATACTATACTCCGTAAACTTTTTTTTTGCCTACTTTTTATTTAAGATTCTTTTCAAGTTTTGTCATTTAAAGCTACTCGCCATAAACTTATAACTTGACCCTATAGCCGCAAGGAAGGAAGCCCTTGTCACTCTAGGAGCTACAATTGAGAAGGGCCCCGCGTCACGGGACGCTGGCCGACGATGGCCGACGTTGGATGGAGCTGGTCGACGTTGGCCGACACCGCAATTATAATTACCACTTCCTTCTCAACTTGGTACGCCGATTTGACTAACACGTGTGCTGTTCTGACTTATTCATTTTGTTTTAAGTTCGTCTTATGAAACAGGAAAATAGTGAATGATTTGGAAGGAAGTGAGGAGTTATAATGTTTGTGATTATTTAGTATTTCCTCATGCAAATAGAAAGGTGCCATCTTTATAAATGTTTTTCGAATGGAACTCTGGTTCGGTTTGTTATTTTTCGCCAATATTAATTATCGTTTGGTAATCGATACTTTGTTTAATAGGAGTAAAGTTCAGTCAATAATGTAAGTGTGTAAATTTTATATCAACATTCAGAATTTATATTATCTTATACCTGCTCATGGAAAATCTATGAAGTGAGTTTGTTGTATTTCTTCGTTGCCCCTTATTTTTTTTTGTGTTTTAGTTATAGAGGCAACATTTAAATACATCAATCGTGAAAATTTCAACATTTGTCTAATTCTAATAATCTTCATTTGTCTAAGGCGCGGGCCTCAGAAAAGACGTAAGACGAGGACGCGTTGCGAACGGGCGAAAATGTACGAGAGTCGCGTCCGCCCCCGTCTTTTCTGTGTGTTCTACGTCGCGACGCGGACGCTTCTATACATTTTGTATGAAAGAGACGCCGAAGAGACATTATGTCTCCGCCCCGTCTGCGTCTTACGTCTTTTCGTGAGATACAGTCTGGTGACAAATCGACAGATAAACAAAAAAAGACACAGCTTAGACTCGGTAATAGGTTTTCATTTACCCTCTAGATACGGAACCCTTATAGCTCGTCATTATAAACTAGAACTAACTATAAGAAAATAGTGAAACTTCAGCGACTGTATTAGTTGCTAATTTTCAAGCGTTCATTCTAAGAGTCAACTAATTAACAGACGCAGCTAAGTAATTAGCACTAAGTGACCGCTAATCAGTAGAAATTCCTTCCAAAACGAGTAAGTCACTTAGTGCAGAGGTACTGTAAATCAGCTGTGTTTATTTAAATAAGTACCTACATTTAAGTTTTTTTTTAAGTTAACATTTAATTCTGTTCTCTTAATATTTTGTTAGGTAATTGTCATAAGTTCCTAATTTGTTTTTTTCTGAATTCAAGTTTTGAAGGTTTTAAAGATACACATAAATGGTCACTAAGGGTAATTTCAGAATCAACTCAAAATCTAACTTTATTTGCTAAACTTTATCATCGCATCACGTCACGTCGCCGTCGCTTCGCGGCGCATATCCGTGTGTACTGACCCTAACATTGTCATTTAGAACAAACGAGAAGGAACTGAGTCAAAATATTAGAACCTAACAATATTTAAATGGAGATTATCCTGTCTTAAGTTCTAATGATGGAAGAAGATTGGTTACTACACAAGAGTTTGTGTAGTAGTGAGTTTTGCATAATTCGAATTGCATATTGTTTTTATGGAAAATTAGAAGGCATTCTATCAACAATTATAATAGGAAGTCAAATTATTTCTTAAACATATTAACGTCTTGGCGGGGGCACCGCCGTGCCCCAAGCTATGAATAACCAGCTTATCTTGGCCTCTGTTTGAATGATCCTACCGACCAATTAACGGTCAGCGTACTGGTTTTCCATAGCTTGATGTTTAGCCGGTCTCCTGTCGTGACAGACCAAAACATATCCTTATAATGTGCGCAGTTGTACAAATCTTTGTCCCTCTTGACCTTCATAATATAATTGTAAAGCATATACCATACCTATCTATTAATGTAAAATAATAATTATACGTTAGCAGTGTTGCCGTATCCCTTTTAATCTCATACCTACTTTGTTTATACTAAATATTCATTCAGAAGTTCCATACGGTGAAAATGGAAAACTTCTAATAAAATGAAATTGACAGAAGTACACAATCTATGAATCAATACTTGTCAGTGCTAACAGCAAGCAGTCACTATCATTCACAGGTTTTTGGAGTAATGGGAAGCTTGCCGTCCGATTAGGAACCAGGCCGAGTCGAAAGCGCGTCGTGTTCCACGCATGTCAAGGAGCTGTCTGTGGGCCAACAATGGCCTGAGTTGCTTGACTATCTTAACAGAGTACCACGGTCTTAGAAGGGAAGCAAAAGGGAAACTGAAAGAATATTGTCGGTTTTGGTCAGTATCAGTGAGGCAGTCCCTTTCTCCCCACCTGACCCATTTCATGATCATTATACGTAAAAAAACTCACTAGATCTAAACCTAGTAATTACCGGAATTTAGTTTTTTTTAAAGCATTTCTATGTAGTTTAAAACCACACCTACAACTACTTATTTCTTAAAGTCGATTTCAATTTTTATTTCTTTTAACCACTTCACGCATTTGTAAGTCCTGCCATAGGTAATGTAAAAGAGACTTTAATAACATAATGTGAAGTGGTACTTCTTTACAATTATCTCTTCTACGTACACTAAGTACCATAAAGTCTATAACCCTTCAATGCAGCACGTGCTGTGACCTCGATCCATTGAGCTGATGAAAGCCCTTAATTACCTTTGTCTTCACACGTGTTTAGCAAAGGAAACATGAATAAAGATGGCCGCCGAGCAAATTGTTTGTGTCCTTTTAATGGCGTTATTTGCGTAATAATTTTGTTTTGTGTTGGTCTTGTCTAAATATTTTGGTGCGATGATGTTTGTTTTTTTTTAAGGTTTTCGATTAAAGTTAAGTATATTATTTGATAATCTACACGTCTTATTGAACGCCTTTTTTAAGACAAGTGGATAAAAAGAAAAACAAATGCTTTATCTAATGGTGATTTCGGATGCCTCATTGTTTTTATGTTGACACTTTTTACCCGACTGAGCCAAATTTAAGGTAGGGTTAGGTTTTTTATGTTATTTTACTTGTCTGTAGTTTACGGAAATAACTTTACGTAAACTACAGACAAAGTAAGTACTGCTAATTTATTTTATAACATACCATCTGTATTCTCAAGTGTCCATACCTGTAAAAAAAAGAAAAAAAAAACTTTTTAATCCAGTTTTATAAAGCCATCATCATCAAAGTAGAGAAATCAAGAAATTACAGACCGCAAATGAAAACATTACATTATAAACTAACTTTAAGTCATTATCTTAGTATAATAAACAAAACTAAATGCACAATTTATGTTCGTACATGCATATAAGTAATTTATATCTGTATGAAACTAACAATTAACTCAAACCGACAATCGAAAGGGACTCTTCAAGTAATTGTCAGTTCTTAGTGCGATGACATACGTACTATTGTACCACAATATGTGCTAATTGTATATTACAAGAAAAACATTGTGTGGATACTATCTACTTATGTTTCATTATAATTTAACAGACACTTAACGCCAATTATATCTGACAACCTTACATATACTGCTCCCGTCATAAACATACTGAAATTTGAACCTTCTTCCTTCGAGTTAAGGTGCGTAATTGTGACTTATTGACTGATTGTATAGTATATGTAAGGTTTGAAGACGCTATAGAGAAAGGGGAAGGCGTATTTCTTGATAAATTACAATAGAATTTTAATGTATCCTACTATGAGTAGGTAATGCTTTTATAATTTGTTTGTTTTATTGTCTACTTTGCATTTTATTGGATTTAATTGCAGCCATTTGTATTCTTAGTTTGGATTAGGGTTCCGTGTATGTTAAAGTCAATTATAATTTAGATCACACACGCTCACATTCACATCACCACAAATTGGGTAGGTAATAAATGTTTTGTGAATATTTTTAGTCCATACGATTTTTTAACTTTTACCTAATCTAAACAAGACTTATCGTGTTACCCATAAATTACTGGTTTTGTGAGGTCTCTTCTTGTATTAAAGGAGCTGGTATTGGCTGCATTCCCTTACGCAGAAATCAACCCTAAAATAGTCTAGTGATTAAAACATAATAATGTTTTAAATGTCCCTTCATAACGTGAGGTTGTGAAAGTATTGTTCCTTGTGCAGAACCACTTTAACATGATATGCATTTCGTTCACGACACTCACTTTCTATAGCACAAGCTGTTTCAATGGGGTATTGAATTAAAAGGCTATTGTTATTCTTGAGTGATTAAGTGTAATAAACTAAATGATTTGTTTATTGATACGCGATCTCAACAATTAAATTTAGATTAGATTAACGTTTTGATAAGGTAATTTTTAAATTGATGTTACCATAAAAACTAAGGTAAAAGTTTTTGAAAAGTCAAGTATGTAATTTAGTTTAAGCACGCGCGGCTTTTCTAACCTCTATGATTCGGCGGCATTTTTTGAAAAAAAAAAAAAACGACAAACAAACAAAAATAAACAAACAAGAAAAGTGAGTGTATAAAACGTGGGACAATGGCTTACTCCATGATAACTGAAAATGACGTCTATCTGACGGTTGTCGTATATTGCTTGTTAAATAGCATAATTGTATTTTTTGATTGAACTAGATTTCTCTAGTGTTAAGTCACGGTCTGAGGTGTCAAAGTTAATGATGGAGTGAGCTTACCCATAAATAATACACATTTAACTTTAAAGTAAGAAATTACAATACGGGTAAGTACTTACTGCATTTCATTTCCTTTCATTAAAATCTTAAACAGATACTGATTACTGTTGCATAAACTCGTCCACCAATGAATCACGCTCCTCACCATAAATTAACGACATCACCTGACAAAGAGCAAGGAAATGAACAGTTTATTAAAACTCATGCAGTTGAAGACTTGTCGGCTCTCAGAAGGCTTAATTGTGGCCTTACATCGACTACAAAACGGCTAATTGTAGCTTCAAGTGCTTATTGTGAGAGTTTGTAGCGTTGAACATCGAGACGAAATGGATGTGGTAATGGTTTTATGTTTGTCTATGAAAAGTTTTGCTATAGTGAGAAGGAAGATCTTGGGACTGCAACGCCATCCGCTGTCAATTTTGTCGTTTTTAAGCTGTCAAATTGTAAAGAAAACTTCTGGCATTCTCAAACTACTCAAAACTACTAAAATCGGATTTAACTATCTTCATTTTATTCGCTCTTTTTATGTAATTCGCATGTGATAAAAAGCTCCATAGTCGTTTAAGGGGTTCAGCACTATTTGTAAGACATACGTTTGCATTAACGCATCTCGAAGAACTAAAACTTTGACCAGCTATGTTTTGAATTTTTACAGTTCAACAATATTTCTTTTTCATTTTTTTTATTGAAAATAAAAATAAAAATATGATCAATCGTTTAGCAAAAAATGTTGTTGAAGTTTCACATTTCCAGCAAGCGATAAAAAAAATGTTAATCTTGTAGCTTGGTAAAATATGCAAAAAAACAAAACTGACATTATTAAATGTTTAAATCCACTCCCAATTTATTTTGTTAAAATCACATTTTTTCAGTATGCTCATCTTACCCATCAGTCGCCCCAAAACCAAACACATTCACTTCTAGTACATCGTATCCATGTTCCCCGTTGTAGAGGGTACCTGTGAATTTGTACCTTCCGGCGAAATGTGTGTGAGACCGCAACGAGGTATGATTGCAGCGAAAATTAACAATTTGCATTGACTCTAGTAATTAAATGGGCTCATTTAGCCTCGGGCAGGATTTTGTACTGGGTAATAACGAATTAATGCTATTCATTTATGAATATAATGTTCTTGAGAATGAAATAAACGTTTTGATGGGACTGCAAGAAACAATACTCGATTTGGAAATCATTGTTGGCCCATTAGCTGACCGAATTGTCTGCCGCGCCGCGTGCGGGTTCGATATCTGCACGGAACTAATGTTTATTAGCTACAGATGGTTGTTCCGGTCGAAATGTTTGTAAATGCACCCACTACACAAGAAATATGACTTAGATTAGTACATTAAAAATAAGACTAAAAATTAAACATTTGTTTGTTCAACATAACATTGCTAGAAATCATAATTTTCGTTGTCTTCGTGATCTATGTGACAAGATGGCTGTTCATATTAAGTCTATTAGGTAATGAAGAAAGTTTTTAAAATAGGTTACTTTTTATCAAAAATTCTATAAATAAACAGTCTTATTTTATAACTTCATAAAGACACCTAGGTCTTAGTCTAGATTTATAAAACACTAAAAATTTTCTGGATTTACATGCAGCAACTGACAAAAATAAATATACAAGCAAAAGATTATTTTATTGAGCATTCCAGAAAAGTTTATTGGGTTATCCGTCGAAATACACAATATTTTTACTGAATGCATTAAACAACCATGTTAATAATGTACTAAGCTTAATGTCGAGATAAATTTCCTCAATATTTCACGTCTATGAATAAAATTAAATGGTTTTCTGTAAACAAAAGAGGTTTCATACGTCAGTGATGACTTCTTCAGTAAAACGCTGGCATTTTCTAAGAAGTTTGAAGAAATCACTAATAAATCTTGATTTGATTTACGTACCTATTTCTATTTAGTGTTTTTTAGGGTATGACGTCATGCGATGTTTAATGAACTGTTCTCGCTTGGTGAAACACAGTCATGCTTTGCCTTTGGAGTTGACGTGATGGATACTTACGATTACTCTAAAATAGATTACTAATCAGGTTGCTTCTGTAATCTGTTGTGAGTTTGGGACGTTGTGTTATCTTTAATACTAAAGAATGGTTTTCATTTAATTTATTGGATTGATAGCGATAGTTTTTGAAACTGAATTTCCCGAATGCCACTAGAAGTTCATTGAAAACAATTGTGAGAATTCTAGATCTTTTTGGAAAAAGGGAAGGAACAACTTTGTTATCCAGTGCACAAGTTCAAGAAACTCTTTTAAACCTTTTACCTGCTTAATTAGAGTCAGTTCTTTGATTAACAGTTAAATTAACTATTGTTTAAATTTCATACAAATGGATCGATTTAACAAATTGACACTTTAACTACAGATCAGACATTCGCCCTCATGTCTGAAATCATTGCAGGTTTCTAAACAATGATTTTAGTCTGCCTTAACTATTATCAAATAGTCTATCTAGAGTAGAAGATAACAATTGATTTAAATGTCTTACTAAGCCAGTTCATCGCCCACTAAGCAAAGCAAGCTTCTACCTGGTCTGTTACTGTCACAATTAAACTTAATGGCAACATTATTGCAATTAGTTGCCCCCATTGCTTCAGAGACTAGATTTTGATTGAATCATTAAAGCTTGGTGTATTGCTAGATGCAAAATATTTCAAGATGTTTGGAAATTATACTTGTTCTATTGGCCATTCTAATATTAATTTTGTTGAACTTTTAAAGGGAATATACATAATTATCTTGAAATTCCAATAAAAGAAAAGAATAAACATGATAACCAACTAGATCATTAACAAGAATAAAATATGTTTGTAAATTTTTGAAAATTTGTAAAAAAAAACTTCCAAAGACTGGACTGAAATTGAGGAGTTAATCAGAAAATCTGAAAATGCAGATGTGAAATATGACAGTAGCTTTGCTCGTATTTTTCTTTTCGCTTTTAATCCCCAGAGTCTGCTATGCTTATTAAAAAGAAACCATATCAGCCTTGATTTAATTGGCCAATTGACGAATTGATGTTTCTCTTCCATTACAAAAAGATCTGTTTTTTCACTCTACCATAATAATAGACTGCCCCAAAAATAACAATAAAAATAATTTCCTCTGTTCCGAACACAAAACCAAAATAAATGTAATTAACAAACAAGATATAATTTGAGTTTCTATAATAAGTGTCAATTAACCCTTACAATGCCGCGTCGGGAGAAAATGAGTCCTTTTGTTGCGGTTTTAATTGTATTATTATTCTTTTATCTTTTTTAATAATTAGCTTTGCGGTTTGGGTACTAGCGCGAGTAGCGCCCTCTTTGTCGGTTTAATGATAACATGATTTTTACTTATAAAAGAACATTTGGCAAGTATAATGTAAATTATATAAGGATAACGACAGAACATTTCGCTTGGGGTTAAAATTATTTACAAGTGATTGACAGTGACAGGTGGTTAAGTACATCGCAATGGAAAGTGCAAATGAATTATAGTTGCCACCTTGTAATTTGCAAAACAAATAGTACAGCTTGAATTATTAAGTAAATGATGAGGGAAGGCAAGAAAATAAACGAAGTTGATTTAAGTAAGTATTTATTTTAAGAAACATCCTTTTATGAACAAAACAAAAAACAAATGTCATTATTTTTGGAAAACAAAGTGTTAATTCAGGAGGTTTCTTTTCCCTATGCCTTATCGAAAAACTTTATCTTATATCACGATAACTTACAACGTAATTCTACTGACAGATAGACAATAACCAACTTCGGTGTGTTATTATACAAAATAAACTTCGCACCTCCCTATCTAACCCTAAATCGCGGAGGCGGGAACTTAATGATCGCTAATGAGTGTTTTTATTATTTCACTGTTGTAAAATAATTTCTTATACGGCGCCTCTTTATACCTAGATAAACATCGAAACTCGCTTTACACCTCAATCTGATAATCGAATTAATGCTCTCATACCATTTCACGCTGTTTTATTACTTTTTATGTTCTTAATGCCTCTTTTTTGACTCGTAATTTAGGGTTATCGGTGCATTCGATTGAGTTGATCTCGAGTTTTTGGGTCGAATGATATGAACGTTTGTTTGCTGTTATTTATTAGACTGTGTTTCGTTTGTGAAAATTGATGGAGCGGAAAATGTTGATGGTCATTGTATTAATAGATGGTGCTTGTAGATTTGGCCCGCGTTTTAGTGTTAGGTCTTATGATGGATTGGGTAAAAATTGTAATTTTAGAGAACTAGTGTGCCAAAAACAAGACAATGATTTATCTCGGCGGGCAACTTTGTCTTTAAAAAAGTATAAAAATACAAATCAACATTTAGTATCGAAAAAATGTAACGGAAAGACATTCAGCCTCATTACCATTCAAAGAAAGAAGCAACACAAAAAAGAAACAAAAGAATAAATCAGAAATTATTAAACGACCACCACCAAACACCTTGCAATGCTTATTAAACATCATCAATAACGTACTATACTTAAAGAATCGTACGCACAAGAACCGAATAATCTCGAGTGGCGATCGTGGAGATTCCCGCACGAGATAACCCTACCGGCCCAAATAACCTAACTTTTAACCAAAATGCACGGTAATGAGGGACTATTTAATTCAGCCTGTTTATCTTTTGGTGTTAAAACAACCGTACAGTGTTGATGTTGTTTAATAACATGTAATTTTCAATTCTCGATTTCCGAAACGTGTTCGACATCGTCTAATAAGTCAGAAAATTTTCTGCTCCCTTGAATTTTTATGAGAATATTATGTGCGATAATAAATGCTTACGGTTCCTTTGTTTTTCGTTGTGCCTTCAAATTATTTTGGCACTTGTTCGGACATTAAAAGAAGGCTGAGTGATTTTATGATGGCATACATTGTTACCTCTTAGTTGGTACAATGTTGGCTGTAATCTGTGTTTATCTTTAAACCTGATAATAATGAATGGACATTTATCGTTTGTTCTACATTAAAAGGAGGATTAACTAGCTAAACTATTCATGGCTTGCTTTTAAAAATGTTGTAAAGAATACTGAATAAGATGTAATGAGATGTTGATTACGTGGTGGATGTAGTGATCGCAAGCCCGCTGAACACGAGGTCTGTTCTGGTCCTGGAGTAAAAATATCATGAGTGTTTTAGGAACGAAGTTCCTTATCGCGTGTTGTGAAAGGGGGCTAGACGGAAAAAAATCTTACGAAAAGTAGTCACGACACTTTTTGGAACGAAGTTCCTTATCGCACGTTGCGAAAGGGTGCTAGAGCTCAAAAAGTGGAGTGGAGTGGAGTGGAGTCGCGACGATTATTTTTGTTGAGTGTATACAGTAACTTCGTTTCATCCGGGTGTCCCTTGACACCTCTCAAGTTTTTTTCTTCAAGAATTTCCCAGTATTAGCCCTGGAGTCTAGATCGTTGCCGTGTTGGTGGTATTAGTACATTTAACCTGTCCTAATTCTGGGCAAATGTCTCCCCAAGATTTTCTAACGTGGTCATGAAAATGATCACGGTCATGTAAGAATTTGTTAGACCAGGGTTTCCAGTCATTCATCACCTGATAACGTATACTTTTTCCCATACTTTGCAATAATCACAGCAAGTGGTAAGTTTACTACCCAGCTACAAAGCAGAACCAAGGCAAAATATTTATCTCCACACTCATTTCGTAAAGATAATAATAAACATACTAATTTCCATTTCCCGCTTCAAATGGCATAAAAAATGGCTATCGATTAAGAGTACGTCTGAAACTGGACCAACATTACATAATTAGCCCTCGATCCCATTTGTATCTGCTACACGAGAAAACATTTGTTCGGTGTCTGTATCGATTAATAAAACAAATAACAGGCAACACTACTCTTACGCAGTTTGAGAAGATCTAAATAGACATGATTCCGGAAAAAAACTCCAACATCAAGTCAGTAATATAGTTTTAAAATTAATCAAAGCTTGTCACACAAACAATAACTCATGTCCGTTCGAATCTAATTTTTAGATCCGATGAAGCACCTAATGTTTTTTCAGCTGGCAATCTTAACACAGAAATTATTTTCGTTACAAAGTGACTAATGTAAGAACAAGAATTAATTACCGTGTTCGACCAAACCAACTAGCTCAAAGTATCTGAGGAAAATGACAGATATATAAGGCGCCGAAAAGCTGTGCACGCGCAACTTGCCGATCTAAATTTAAATAGTATTTACATCGAGCTATCGGGAGCAGGTAATTAATACAATCTTTGTTAGAGGGTAATTTGCCAGATCTAATGCCGGCGTGTGTAATCTTCAAAGGGGATTTAGAAACACGCGTTCTAATCTATTTTAGTCGTGTTCTGAAACAGAGAAATATTTACAATCTCTCTGGAACACTTCGGCGCATCCGACGGTCGTTATGCGCGAACGCATCGATACTGACTCAGTCGCGGGATTTGATTGAGATGACTCGTGATGGAGATGCCTCATTAATGTCGGTCGGTACATTCTCCAACACAACTATACTTTGTATAATCGACCGTACTTTTCATATCCTACTACAAAATGCATCGTCTCATCAAAAATGTTCAGGTCAACGTTTTCATTTTGTATAGTGATTGACAGAATTATAGTTCTAACACCCATTAGTTTTGTTATTAAAAATTTCGAATTAGTTGGCGTCATTAATTCTGTTCACATTTTATTAGCATCGTCAAAGTTACGACCACTTCTTTCGCCTTCTGCAGAATGTGTTTTTTTATTGTGTTTAGAATTTGGCTTGCAGTGTTGGACTGGCGGAATTATTTCATTAATCTCCTTGGCGTTTGAACATATTTTTAAATCTTCTCTTGACACCTAATTTGTCACGGATTTACTTCTGTTACGTTTGATTATTTTAATTATTCTAGAGATTCTGCGTATGTTTAATAGCTTCCGTCGTCTCTATTTATTTTACTTCGTGTAACGTTTTGAAGTTTAGTTACATGGAAATTAACATGGAAGTACGATAAATTTGGTATAAATACTGTATTACTCAGTCGGGACTGGTCTGACTCCACAATTTGTCAATTTTACTACTGTGCCGTGGGCAGACAGAGGCGGTAAATCATAATCACACAATCGCAGCCATTTCAATATTAAGAATCCTCCTAACAATATTATGTTCCCGAATTTATTTTGTCACTTTGCTCCGCTGCCCACGCTAGAGGTAATTAAAAACGAAAATAAACAGAGCGCCTCGAATCGTAAAAAGAGTATCTATGTCGGTTATAAATGAGTACAGATGAACGTAGAAGCAATAAAACTGATTCAAGTCACAGAAATAAATCTTATGAGTGTTCAAAAGTATAGGTGAGAATATTCGGGCGTTTATTGTAATGTTCCCGTTGATATTTGTGCCAAAGTGAGCGTCCACCAGGAATGCCGTTAAAAAGATTTCGATCTTAACGCCACATGTTATCGAATCTGGAACTACGGGTAGGCAAGTCAGAACGTTCCGTTTATGATGGAACAATAAAATTTTTGGAATTTGCAATAAATAAGGTTGAGAATGATGAAGAAATAAACAACGTAGTCTGGTGCGTTAGTGCGCAGATTGGAGAGCATGATTTAGTGCCGTATAATGCTTCGGCTCGCATTAAACCGTGCAATATCTAAATGGAAGTGTAACCGCTCTATTCGTTTGTTTGTATCTCCGCCACCGCTGTACTCATTATAATTGGTAAGTCATTGTGGGGGTCGTTTGTATCACTATTTCCAAAGCGTTGCAATAAAAATTGGTCCAGATTCCACATCGAAAATAAGACGTTTTTTGGTCGTCTGCCAAGTTCATTATGAGCGTTCATGAAATTTCACATTTGAATTATTTTACTGTCTGACTTATGGCCGTTACTTAAATATTTGGTAAACAGTAAAAATATAGCTCTGATCGATCAAATTTAATGTGGTGAGCTAAAATAGCTTGTTTAAGTGGATCACGGTATTATATCATGAGATCGGCGTACCCATTTAATATTTTAACACAATGTTTGACATAAACACATTATTTCTAAAAAATAACAGTTTTGTACAAATGCATTGAAAATGAAAATTCTTAGAATTATTTAATGTTTATTTAACCTAACAGATACAATATATGCAATGACGTCGGACGAAGTGCTTAGAGCTGAAAATTTAGAATCAATTATAATGACGAAGCTTATCTACGAACAATAACAGTAGTCTTGCAAGAGTTAATGTTATGGTACCAAACGTTATATAACAAAGCGATGGACATTGCATAATTCCAGTTTGCAATATGCAGGCCAACAATAGAACAGAACATTATGAATCATCTCCGCCTGATCCATTCGCCAGTCGAAGATTATCGAACTGGAACACTAACACTTGCGGGATGCATTAAAACGCACGTGAACCTAATTTACGCTTGCAAATAATCCCTTGGACGCAGCCAACTTTAACAAAGTAGTAGTTGATGCATCAAACGATATGACATTTGTGGCTAATAAGTTGCAGACATTAAAATATCTGTTCTTGCATCCGCGTTAACAAAACGCACGCAAGAAACCGAAGCGCGGTGCTAACTACACACCCTTATTTATAACGTGCCATCTGTCAGATCGTAACCGTCCCAATTTCAAATTCAAACAGTGTTCTAATTGGATTGTATTTTTGTTTAAAGTACTTCTAATATGCTGGCTGGAATCACGCACATTGTTACAATGATCACAAACACATGGGAGTGTGTTTACTCGTTCGCAATTAGATCCACCATTGATGTATAGGTGTTCTGTTAAAGTGTGAGTGTTCGATTGAGAAGTAACACGAGGAACGGATCTGGAACTGATTAGCGCGCGTCTGTGTTAGTTAATACGCGCTCGTGAATAGATTTCTATGTGTTGTTGAGCATTAAGTATGCTTTGGATTTTATTATTTAATGATTCATCTTAGGGTTATAGAAATAGTCAGGAATGCTCGCGCCGTTCGCGTTGAAAAGCCAGTAATAATAGAATATTGGCGCATCTGCCCCACTGTATATGTTTTAATGTTATTACTCTTCTGCTATATGATATTTCGTTCCAGGTTTATTTTAAGAGTGTTTTATGTTTTTAATTGCGATAAGCGGATTATTTTTCCGCTGTCAACTAAAATTTTTACAGCTGTTTTTATTTCACCAATGTGACCGATGACAGAATTAAGGTTGTTTATGAATATACCGGGATTGAATTAAAATTATGTGGAATAAATTAGGTTATAAGACATGATACTATCTTCATAACTGTATAACGTGGGTGTGTGTATATTTGTATGTCTGTATTTTATGCCCTCTAAAAGTGTCTAACGATGTATTAAAAAGAGTCTTGCTTGTAAAGATTGAAACAGTTTTATTTTTTTCTCAACTCGGTAAATTAATAAATCTATTATTTTATGTCATTTAGGATTCATCAAATTATATTTTGTATGATAACGATGGTTTTTATTGCGGAAAGTTTATTTTAGTTTTCCTTGTGTTTTATGATTTTTTTTATTCTTGTTGAAACTGATTTATAGTGAAGTATGAATTTCAAGAAGTTCTTGTATTAACATGTCATCGATGTCACTTAGCTTACTTTGGTCCTTCTAGGAAATTTTCCGAATGTGACAAAATTATCCAT
Organism: Agrotis segetum; assembly: GCA_036375495.1. Classification (NCBI taxonomy): domain Eukaryota; kingdom Metazoa; phylum Arthropoda; class Insecta; order Lepidoptera; family Noctuidae; genus Agrotis; species Agrotis segetum. The sequence goes on along the minus strand of JAQSVV010000282.1, from coordinate 951,088 downwards.
TTGATAATTTTTCCGAAACATCGACATTTTCCTGTTGTATCATGACTTTTCGGTGTAAATAGACACTATTTAAAAGCATTATTCAAACTTGCTTGACTTACCTACCCTATTCTGGAAACCATAGAACTATCTTGTTGACTTAACTTTTTTTTATTATTTAAAAAAGCATACAACTAGCATCTACGATTTAGGAATCACATCGTGTCGCTATCAGTACCAATAAATTAATTTTCGTTCTTTGTATTCTATATTCCTATAAGGGCTGATTTTTCAATATTCGGATAACTTTTATCTGAGGAATAAAAATGGCGGTTTGACAGATTATTATCTATGGAAAATATGTCAATGAACCGTTATTTTAATTCCTCAGTTAGAGGTTATCTGACTATTGAAAAATCAGCCCTAAGAGACTAAGGCAGGAAATTGTTTTAGAAAACTGCTATTTTTGTTAAGGTGAAGGCAATGATATTATAAATAAAAAGAGGTAGATATCGCACTAGCACGCACAAAGTGTTGAGGCGAATGAAACCCAATTGTTGCCTTCTTGATTTAGTCGGGTTACATCAGAGAGCGAGGTAACGTGAGTGCGCGGCGTAACAAAAATGCCAAGTTGTGTGTTTAGAAAGTGCAAAAACTATGGTGCAAAGATAAATAAGAGTTGTGGAGTGACATACCATAAGTAAGTCTTTATAAAATATATCAATTTTTTATTTATTTTACGAGTTATTCCTCATTTTCAAATAAATTTCATATTACTGACATAATGGTTCGAAAAGGATAGATAATAGGATGGCAATCTGCTGCGTGACAGAGACAAATAGCATCCGTCATAAGTCGGGTCATAGATTCATTAAACAGAAGCGAAATGTTAGGCACAATTATAGCGTTGCGCTTTCAATTTTTATGATTAAAGCTTTATAGAATGAGGTTAGTTTTTTTGTTAAAATAATATTATTTAGTGTTTATTTTTTATACGGACTAAGTAATAACATTATGAACCATAGGAACACCTTATTAAGACGTCAGTCGTAAATACAAAAATCTTTGTTTTCCTTGTAATAAATAGAATTCAAAATGTTTGTTGTTTTATTTAAAACATCATTCATCATCACAGGCGCTTGTGTTGAAGTATATTATTAATTATTCAAAATCCTACACATTTATTTCATTTTTATGAAAGTCGCCAATGTTACTAACAGCTATTACGTATTCGATTAAACTATAAATATAAATAAATTGTCTTCAGTTTGATACAAATATTCGATAGTATCTTAAATATAATATTATTATTGTAAAAAAATAAAATTTCCTTCGCAGTACTTAGTAGCTGTACATTGGTAATCGACATAAAAATAATATATAATTTTACCAAGCGCACACCACCTATTGTTACATTCAATGTCTCTTCTGTGAAAATCGACAAACTCTTTGATACTCTAGTGTTCTGTCATTTTGTGGCCTGTACTTCAAGCGCAACACACTAAAACTAGCTATCTCTTTCTATCTTATACGTTCCGTATTATCTATCGCTGTCGTAGTTTTAAATTACTGTAAGTTTTATTAAGTTGGTACTATAATAACAACGCAACGATATCTGAACGCCATTTAGTATGAACATGGCGTATCTTTCTTTATAATATCATTGGGTGAAGGTCACAATATTATAAATACTTTAATAAAAACTAACTAAACCAGCACTCCACCTTATCTCGCCAGTCAGCGCTCATTTACACAATCACGGTGCACTTTATTATACTACGCATACAATAGAATGATCGTTTCGTAACAATCACGAAAGCGCCTAAATCTGAAATTAACGTGTACATAAGGACCAATTTTCAATGACCTCCCCCTCCTCCCAACAAATTCTACAAATAGGTGACAAAGGGAAAAAGAGAACGGATTGAAAGTTCTAGTTTAACTGGCTGGTTTCTACGAGTTCGGCCTAAAGCAATGCCATTAATGTCGATCATTAAATATGAATTATAAATATAAAAGAAAGCACAAGAAAAGCAATCACGGTCGTCCATTATTAGATTAAATATCTTGCTGTTCTGTGTATGGTCGTTGCGTGGCAATATGATTAATATATCGTGAGGACAATCTGTATGTGTGTATGTTTGTGTTTGAACTAATCTTATAAACTGTTAAACATATTTTGATGAGTCCACTTTTGGAACTAATGTTTAATGTAAACTGTTTTAATAACTGATTTACTTTCGTACTCATAAGGAATTTATCCATGGCGCGACGCGATTGCAATTCGACCGATTCCAACTACAAGTGAAACTCAACCTTACCACTACGACATATGTCTTAAAACACGTTGTTATCTATGGGTGTTAATGAAAAACAAAACACGATCGCCAGGACGACGTCAAGTCCATCGAATTGCATCATTATTTCTTAGTAGCAAGGTTGATTTTCACTTGTAGTTGGAACCGATAGAGTCGCGTTGCATCGTGCCATGGGTATAGTACCTAAATTTCAGAAATGTGATAAAGTTGTATGACAGACGTGTCCAGTGAATTTAATATGACAAGCTTTAAAAGTCTATCAGACAACTCATTAATCATAAACATAGTACACATTTATATGTTCTGCACACGTCAAAAATGAATTGTGTTTTGATATAAATATAAATTTGATATAAATATATGAAAATGAATTATGATTCAACATAATTACAAGTTGTCATATTTCTTTTTATTTGTGTTTCCTTTAGTTTTTAATGAATTAAAATAAAAATGTGAATCAGTAGAGGTTATGATGATGATTGTATGTAAAATAATAGATCCAAAAGACAAAGATATTATGCATCTGATACAATTTGTGGAGTCCAAATAAATAAATTTAAACTTAAATTAATATGTCGCATAAAACCCCAAATGGTAAGTTAAAGGTGCAGTTCACCAGTTTTTTTAATATTTTAATATAAGAAGCATATTTTTAGTTAACACAAAACAAAACAAGAATAATAAGGAAGATGTAATCCAAAATTCAAAATAAATTATTCAAAACTGAAAAATACTAGTATCTATTACCAAACAAAATCCAAGAATTCACACACACTAAAAAAAATCAGGATTCATTCAAATTTCAAAGCTTAAGTAGGCGGAAAGCGTTATTTTTCACAACCATATTACAAAGTCACCGGGACTAAAAAAAGTTGAGACAATTAATCTTCCCAGAGAAGACAACATATTTCATTATAATGGTGAATAGTATCTTGTTTTAAATGTATGCCAATGTCAGCTATTTTAATAGAAGAAAGAATATATTGTGAATAAGTATAGCTAGAGAAACTCATCATAATCATTGTGAAGATCGTCTGAAAATAGAATTAGTAAGAGAGATAAATTGCCAGTTGGAAATGTTTTGAAAAGTTCTTGTAAGTAACTGGTTGCATGGATTAATGGAATTCTACTAAAAGAAAAAAAAAATATTGTGAGTGAACCCTTGTTAAACCAGATAGAAGTAAGTTACCATACATTGAAAGGCCATGAGGACTTATCACGAGTTTTCACGTTTTGTGAGATAAGTTTTTTTTTTTTTTTTTTTAGCATGGTAAAATCATTTAATGAGTCCTCCAACCCCGGGCAGGGCGGGAGGGACTGTCAGACTTCTACTGACTAAAATCCACGGTGTCCTTCATAGCCTGTTAAGTTCCGGGGTTACGGTAAGGGAATAATCCCGCGACCCCGGCAGGCTTTGGCCCTCTGAGAGGAGGGCCCCGTCATTATGCTGACGCTCTTTGAGGCGCGCGTGGGACACAACGCGCCGTCGACCCGGGCATGGTCCTTGGTCGGGCAGCGAGTTGCCCTTTACTCGCTGCCCGCATGCCCGCGCCTACGGTGGCCGGAGATCATCGAGTGACGTCCGTCGCCGTGGGCGCCTACCACTGCGGCTGGGGCGGAGGGAGGACGCTGTCCTCTCTCGCTCGCGGCCTGCCTCCTCCTTTACGAGCATTACTGCCTCGCAGAAGGAGCTGACCGCTTCCCACTCCGTCTCGCCCCGCAGCATGGCCGCAACCAATGCCGGGCGCGAGAGGTCTCCGCCTATCGCAGCCGTGAGGACACGTCGGTGCTCCGCCCAAACTGGGCAGTCTTGCACCGTATGCTCCACCGTGTCCTCCGGGCGATCTTCGCAGTGGTGACACCCAGGCGTCTCCTCCTTTCGCATCAGACACAGGTACCTCCCGAAACTTCCGTGTCCGGTGAGGACCTGCGTCAAGCGGTAGGTCAGGACGCCATGACTTCTCTCCAGCCACTCCTCAAAGAGGGTTCTTACCGCCGCAATTGCGGCGTGCCCGTTTGTGAGATAACTTAAACGAGGAGTTTGATGTTAATTTGTTTTAAGTTTTAATTAGTTTCTGGTTTGCACAATAGAGATGCTTTTTTAGTTTTCCATACAATTTGCGTCATTACACTTTAAATTAAGTTGTACGATCAAATAAATGAAGAATTCATGATAGATCTTCTAGGTCATAACGAACTAATCTCTTTTACTAATTATTTTCATTGAAAAAAAAAGATTAAAAATAATAAGTGAGAAAGCAATGTCTTGTTATTTTTATAATTTTATTTTTTAATTCAGCTAGATATTGTAGGTATTGTTTTATTTTCGACTAGCACAGGGTATTATAGCCAGTACCTGTAGCCAGTATGATAATACTGGCTGTGAGAAGTGCTCAACTGCTCATGTAGTTTTAAATGGAATTGATTACTTCAACCGCATGAGACGACCTCCATGGAGGAGAAAACGCTATAGCAGATCGTCGTCCATCCACTAACCTCGGCAAGAGTCAATTACAAATCAAGTAAATAAAAAAAAGGTTATTGGGAAATGCTCGGCAGATGATGATAATTAGTTAAGGTTATATAATATAATATAATATATAAATATAATATAATATTCCACAACTATCACATAACGCCATCTAGTCCCAAGCTAAGCAGAGCTTGTGTTATGGGTACTAGACAACTGATAAACATACTTATATATTTTTAAATACATACACATTATAGATAAATTACACCCAGACACAGACTAAATTATCGTGCTCATCACACAAACATTTGTCCTGGGTGGGAATCGAACCCACCCTGACTGCTATGCCGGCATAGCAGTCAGGGTCACTAACCACTAGACCAACAGGCCAGTAAAAATTAGTTAAGGTATGTGACAATCTAGATTCTTCGAACATCGACCATAAGCATAACTTTCTATGAATATTATTATGGCATCTTGAAATAGATCTTTAACTCTGTCTTTTATGTCCCAGGCCATTATGTTTTAGCGAATGAGTAGCACATGAAAGTCGGCGAAACTTTGTAGTTCCAATCATAATTGCGTGGGGAAATAAAATTAATCTGAATTAAGATCTGTCGCGACAGTGTTTTGACTATTTTGTGTATTGATGCGTGTGCGCATTTGCCTTGATGTTTTTTTTTATATAATTTTTTTTTTATATTTATTAATTGTACACTCTATGAACTATTTTTAAAATATATTTTAAATCTCGACCAAAGTGTTTCCATTTTATGGTGGGGTTCAATAGTGGGGTCAAATCCACGTAAAACCAAACGGAGGGCTATAGCCAGTATCTATTTAAACTATAAATGGAAATAAGCACCGAGGGGCGGCCTAAAAGACTATGCCAAAATTATGATCAAAATATATTCAGATTTAAAAGGAAAGTGGCATTGTGCCACTTTGGGCTGAAAATGGCTCTAAATATTTGCCTCGTTTATAAAAAGAACTAAATAAATCAGGAAACCTACAATCCGATCCGTCATCAAATAACACAGTCGTATGTAACATTCGCTACGCTCGGGCTCTTAGACTCAGAAGTGGCCCGAACATTATGATATTCCGTCACACTTTAGGTAATTTCTTTCTGACTCCCCTAATGAGTCAAAGTAACGCAATGAAGCCAGTATTCCAACACTCGCATTAGAAGTGGTCATTACGGTCATTGGCGTTTATAAAAGTAATTACAATAGAAAGTGGATTCGTTTTTGTGACGAAATTATTACAGCCAAATGACTTTTTTTAGTTATTACGTGTTTTTATTATTTATAGGGTTTTATTAATTTTCTTTTGTGTTTAGGTGGTATTATGAGTAATTACAAGTATTACGGTGTAATAAAAATGCCTTAAGTAATTAAATTGGAAATAATGTGTTCCGTATTGAAAAAGTAATTTCTACTCTTATGAAACTTACGTTGATTATTAATAGTGTTGTGCTTTTTGTACATGTAACTTACCACAAAAAGATAAACATTTCTCGGACGCTTGGCTAAAAAAAGTGTTACGGCAAAATGACCCTTATATCAACGTAAAATGTCATTTTATTCAAAAGATGTTAACTTTCTTGTGGCAAGACGGGAAATGTTTATAAGCGCACCAACGATCTAGAAACGACTCCCAAATTTCTTAAAAAAATATTTATATTTTCAATTAAATATTTTCAGGTGGGAAAATCAACAAATGAGTTCCCCCACACTGGGTAGAATGGAATGACTGTTAGATTAACTGATTGAAAACCACCATTTTCTTCAGTTGTCGTTTGCATTGCAGGGCCTCAATCTGGCAGGCATTTGGTCTCCGAAGTAAAAACATCTTCAGGTGGCAAACTTAATATAAGCTGGACCTAATTCGAATTCCACCAAAATTCAACTTTAGTTTTAAATATAATTAAAACTTGGCCCATGAAATAATTGTTTGAAATTACCATTCTGACCAAATCACTCTGCGCCACCAAAATTTGACACCAAGCCAAAAAATTCTACTAAAACCTATTCATCAATATAGCAAAACAACAAGCCTATCAGAGTTAATGAGCCATCAACAACTAGGCCGAGGCAGAACTTAACAAACTTCATCATATACAAATCACTGTACATTTATCATGTATACCCTCCCTTAAGATAAAGCAAGCTATTCATTAAGCAACATAGTAATGTCTTCTACACAACCTACACGTCTTCGCAATAACTCTCTACTGGCGATAATTTATTAATTTCTCTTTGTTTGTTTGTCTATGGAGCTTTCCCCTATATTTGATGATAAAAGTTTGGTATCAGCTGTTTCGTTTGCGTCGTTAACTTTTCTTGCCCAAAATGAGCAGTGCCCTTTGCTCCAAACATACGCTTCTTTGACAACTTCGTTTATGTATCGTTCTTGAATTAGGATGATAACTAGTTTTTTTTGCTATAGTCAGAACTCAGAATAAAAAGCTTTAGTCATTATAAATTACTTTTTCTTCTAAAATCTAATTTATTCGTAACACAAATGACAGAAATATATGCTTTTAATAACATTCTAGACTGCATCCATCACGAGTCTTCAGCAATAATTCTTGAACAACGACCACGCATTTCCTTAGATAAATCTCATTTGCCCACAAATATTAATACAGTCACATGTTTACTCCGAAGCATTGGTATTGGGGGCTGCTAATTTATTAATTTCGCTACACAATGTTTGTTCCTCCCCTTAATACAAATGATAAGACTTTTATGTTCGTGATTACTCTTTGTTAATCATACTTCCTTAATTAAGGGAAAAGTTGCGAGCTAATTTGGGACGATCGTACGATAAGGTATACAGGTTCGATGTTTGACTGTGCTAATGAGTTCGTAATCTCGATGTTACATTATAAGTTATTTAAAGATTTCCATTAAAAGTTCGCGTGTAAGTTTTGCGTCGCAACAGAACCTATTAGGTATTTAACTGTAATAATGTTGAAGGAGCTAATGTAATCTTACGATAAAACAACAGACTTTAGCATTATGATAGGGATTAGATGTCGATAATAAAGTTTTTAAAATTGATTGCTACTTTGGTCCTTTGAGACCTGCCTCAAGACTAACTACAGAGCAAAAACTTTATGGCAAACTCAATTATAAATTCAAAAAAGGAATAATCAAGCAACCAGGAACTTTCTATTTGCTCGAACAATGAACCAATGAACTTTCCAAGAACCCCACGTAAACACAGTTCGCGCGTATTTTTAATGAATTCATGCAACAACAGTGCACAAGGGCTTGTGTTTCACAATGGCGTCCGAATCCCGCCTAGCCGTAGGGCTATTCTCCTATCAATCTCGCAGATGATAGCCCGCTATCGCTTGCTCGGGAACTCGCGATGCATAATGCTTGCCTCAGATAGCTGTCTCGTGCACGAAGCCTCCAAGCTTCGCAATTTATTGTTTCACGATCTCAAGCTAGCTCATTATTAAAACGGTTTGATACGTTCGGAGGTGTTGCTGACGCCCGAGGCTCGCCCGCGCCAATTACTCCGAGAGAGCCGTGCCCCGACGTACTTGTTTGACTTAAACAACGTTACACTTGACTTTTAGCGGCCCTTTGTCTTCTAACACATCGTTATGGCTTTTACTCCCGATATGTTGATATTGAAGAAACAATCTATTATTTATTAACCTTTTGACTTTCAACACAACTGTCGAGAATATAAAAGCAAGATTTATTATTAACCAAACGTAAATGATACTAACAATTTTTAATGTCACCGATAAAAGGATAAATTATTGTTTTCTAATAAACAATAAAGGGGCACTGAGGTCAATTCTAATGACCGAGAATCCATTAGAAGCATAAAACGACGTCGATTAAACGTCGAACTAAAACAATTTTCTTCAACTTCAACAAACAAAATCGATTGGGCTTAATTGCCGTCTGATCAATAACTAATTGTGTTCACCACACGTTCGACGATAAAGAATAATTACTGGCTGCCGGCCAAATAAATCGATCCACATCAAAACGCGAGGTTAATCCATCATTTAGATATTACGGCCCGATTGAAGCTTACCGTTTTTAATTTCCAAAATTACACCGTCCGTAAAGTCGGGCGAAGGCGCCTAAACACGTATACATAATTACCATGTCGTAAATTGTCGAACATGAGTGGGGGGGGGCTGGGGGGTGATCGGGCTCACTGCTCACCGCTTACCCGCGCACTATCGCCTACCTGTCGTGTTATTCCTGTAATCACTTTCATTTCGTAAAACGCGACATTAATTAAAATTTAGTTTCAGGCCATTAGTCGCCATCGCGTTTCTTCAAGTTTCATTTTTTCCCGGCTGTAATTATAGAGCGCGGGTGCGAGGCTAAATGGGCATGGTAATGATAAATAACATTGTATTGAAGGTAGTCATGAATTTTGTATTCAAATTAGTGCGACTAATAGGTGCGAGGTGTGGATTTTAATGTGGCTTTGGTGCATTGCGCCTTTATTAATGACGAATAATTATGCGACATAATTAAGTTGAATAGACGTAAAAGCTTATACGGTAACCATTGGCGTGTGATTAGAAAACGGAGGCCGAAACTGGAAACTGGTTTGGCTCAGTTTAGACTCGTGACTTGTGAGATTTTACTGGTAATAAGGCTGTGTATACACTGTGCGCCGAGTTATTAATTAACAGGTCGACAGCAAACAGAGCGCGGCTACCGGACTGCGCTGGGTACACAAAGGTATTTGCTCGGTGAGACTTCGTCGGAGCGGCGTGTAGAATCTCATTACCGTGATTCTCAGAAAATTGGAAGTGAGAAACGAGCTTAAAAAGATAAAAATGCTAGTGTATCGTAGTGGCGCTCTTTTTTCAATGATTATCACGGTTTGAGAGCTTTGACATTAGTGCATTTGTTAAAAATACAAATATTGGTTTACAAACGTGTCACATTTTATAGAAAACTATTTCGACAACTGATTATTACAGTTATTGTCGGTTACATGTATCAGAACCGGTTGTAAGAAATTAGTGAAGTAAATTTTCCAGAGTGAAGAGTAATTTTGTTGCTTTCCGGTGAGGTTTTAAACCTCTGTGTCTCTGAAATCACTTGTCCTACGAGCCGGATGAACGACGCTTATGTGGATTTTATATTGTTACTTTTTACATTTATGTTCTTAAATGACCTACTTTAAAATAAAGTCATAATATCCTATTTAACCTTATTAAAAAGTCCTTGAAAAGTCAGTCTACTTTTCTGAATTTGTTTTTCTGCTCAAAAACACGATTGGCACATTAGTGAGAAGGAAATCATCCATTCTAATGTGGTACTATTAACATTGTTTGATATCAATCACAATAGGTTTTACAACGTACCTATTAATGAATATTTTGATGAAAGACACATTGTACAATTAGGTGCCTATTGGACTTTCCCAATTAAATAAAAAGAGTTGGATGCTTCAGGAAACAATAACGGTATTGGTGCATTTTAATACTTACATCGGTGGATTTTTATAGTTCAATTTTATCCTAGTTTAATTCCTATTTTCCCGAATAGTGTATACTAAGCTCAAGATTCAAAACCATAGCGGGCCAATGATGAATGTTAACTGATTTCCCAGTACTAGTGCATGTTCAGGCAAGTTAATGGATGTACAGTACTCGCGCCAGTAACTATCCCACTGTACAATAGACAGAGTGTTGGCAAAGTTCGTTATCCGGTATTTATTATTAATATGACGTCTGATATGAGCCATGCAACAGATGTAATTCATAGTAGAATTAGTGGGAGGAGTAACGTAAATAATTACGTACCTATGTAATTCAAGGTTTCTCGTTACGGTGTTAATGGAGGCCGGCTACAGTGCGAATATGTACAATCAGCAAAACAGTTAGGGTCCCTGTCAATTTTACAGTGTAAATCACAAAATCCAGCTGCGTCTAGTTCGACTGGAAACCGACAATATAGTTTGGAAAAGACTAGGGAGATGATGTAAAGAATAATTGTGAATTAAACAAAAAATCAGACTTCTTAAGGTTATTGAGATTTTTATGCAAAAATTATAGAATTTTCTGTTATTAACCCTGTATACAAACAGTAAGTTCAAATGCACGTATGGTGTAAACTGTTTGAATGCGCTTTTTAGGAGTATGCTACATGAAGCCAAAGATTTTGGACACCACATTGACACTTCGTCATTTCCACCATCCAGTCTCTGCCAGCTACCTTTCGCTGGTCGTCACTCCTCCTGGCTGGCGGACGTCTTACACTACATTTTCCCAGTCGCGGTCTCCACCCAAAAACACGTCTAATCCAAAGGTTGTCTGTCGAGAGATGTGGCCAGCCCACGGCCACTTCAGCTGGCTAATTCTTGCCATTTTATTGATACTTATAACAAAACATTGGGAACTGTTTAAAACTTGCTACCTGCGTACTTAACTATTTTATTGACTTTACATGATAGTATTATCCTAATCATTGTTTCAGGCAACGTAGATTAGAATCGGTATGTAGAGTTGCATACTCTTGGAATAAGGATAGATGAACGCAGTTTGTTTTTATAGATCGTAGACAACGTTACTGATGGTTCGTATTTTATACGAATTCATTGCCGATAATAGCTTAGCATTTATATTTGTGGAAAAGTTCTGGCATACCTTCTTGTAATAGAGTGTTATTAGCAGAACAGTATGCGACGAAAGTTTTATAATTATGCAGCATTCAATATTCCTACCTACTATTTGCGCATAGGTATTATGTTTTTTCTCTATGAGGGGGAGCGAACTTTTATCTACCACGAGGGTCATACATACGTCGGAGAAAAGTTATCTTCAGTTAAAAACCAAAAAAATGACAAATATTTAAATTCATAAAAAGCATTTAAGTTAAAACTTAGTCGTGTTATATATTAAGTATACTGATTAAATTAAAGCTGTTTGAAAGTTGCATTGTTTTCAATGGAGTCTATTTACAAAAGTACAACAGGCCGTTGACGTAGATTGCTAAAGAATGGTAAGATAAGAATACAGAACCATACCGGTTATATTGAAGAATATAACCCGTAATTTGCCTATTTTAGATTGAGGACGGACCTAACACCCTTTGGGCTAGTACCACTAATCTGAAATTAGTTTCTTACGGTCTTTAAAAGTTTCATAACTCCCTTGGGAACATAAAAACAAAATTGTCAACTTTTAGTGGAAACGCAGTCTCAAGGGATTCCACGGTTCACAAATAAAACTCGAAAAGATTGGAACGGACAGTAATGAATGAATCATTGAAAAAAATGTGGAAATACCTGACATAACATTTTCAGTTATTTTTTACACGGAAAAGTACACTAGACTATTCAGTAGGGCTTAATATACATTGTCGTGGAATAAAATGGAACTGAATTTTGTAATGAAACCGTAAAAAGCAATATGAACTTTATGTTTATCGTCGTGATTAAAACACAGTTTTTCGAAAAATCTTGCTCATTCTCGGGATTTTTCGCATTTAAGATCTCCTATACCTATTTTATACACTACACAATTGATATAAAGTTCACTCTCTGTAAGGTTTTGTTACTATAATTAGCTTTCATTCAAAAGCTCACCAGTATTAATTGAGCTTAAGGTTCAGTCAAACCAGACGCGGTTCTTTGACACGCACAGTACATGCTTCCAAGTTTTTACTAAAGTATCTGTCAGTACTTAAGTTTGCAACTGGTCCTCAATTGGACCATACCGAGACTGAGACTTAGACTTACGTTCTTATATGCAAGATAATAATTATACTAAAATAATATTGTATCAAACTTGCATAGGCCGATCGTGGCTAAATAATTACAGCCACACAGGCCGATCTTCCGGGTTAAGCCGCGCTTGCCAAGGTTGGTCTGTGGCTGCGTGAGCTGCATGTGGTTTGACTGGAAACCAACCACAATAGAGTTGGGAAAAGGCTAAGTAGATGATGACTTACATAGGCCTATGATTAGCAGTGAACGTCCTGCGACTGATATGATGATGGTGATGATGATGATAGTTGTATAACATCCCAATAAGGGCGAACTTTAAAACTAACATTAAACGATATCGTATTAACCTACAAAGTAGTATAATTTCATAACGAAGGTAGAAAGACAATCATAGTTAGGTAATTATTATCGACGCTTTAATTCGGTCAACGTGTGTTAAGTTAATTGCTTAGGAGGCGTTATTGATTTCCTTAATTGCTGTCGATCATTTTGTACGCAATTAGAGTATTTGGTCCTCATTAATTATTTCGATATCTTTGTCGATATAACGTTTGTGATTCTGAAAATAACGGTTAGGGTTTATTTCACGTCCAAATGCTTATCACATTAGAAATAGATAGATAAAAAAATACTGTTTACTATGTAAGTAGATTATATTAATCTGGAAATTATGATAATATATATTATTACAGTTATACAAAGAGTTAAAAAATTCCATTCATATACCTGTATAAAAAAAATAGAAAATTATCTAGGAGTTCAGTCGACAGAAAATAAACCTTTATTAAAAAGCCCTTTATTAGAAAACTTAAACTACAAACAACTAACTACAATTTAATTACTAAAACATACCTCAATTCCGAAGACGCGTCTCTAACACAGAAACTTCAAAATTACCAAATGAACGTGTCTCACTTATTGACAGCACAAACATTTGTCGAGAGGCAGGGTCTACACTTACTCAATATTTACTCACACACATTTATTTTCGAGGAGATTGATAAATTACACAGTCACAACACGGCCTTATTTTTTGGCCCTAACTTGCCCCTTTGGTACTTAAAGTTTTAGGTATAGCGATGCGAAGTCGTGAATGAAAGTCGTTTTTCGTGTTTCTGTTAGGGCGGGCGGCGACGAGGCGTGCGCGGGCGCCGACAGCGAGACTGTATTGGCGCGTGCGCCGCCCGAATACTCGTAAAGTTAATATTTGTAATATTGTAAGTTTGTTGCAGTTTCAAAGGGCGCGGGCCTTTCAGTGATTTGTTGCGTTGTTTGGCTAGATCAAAACTGATTAAATAATAATTCTGTGTTAGGTATATTTGTTTATGAGCAAAACATTAAAAATACCCACATACCTGTATGAAGTAGTTTTACAGGGCAAAGTTCCAAGTAGAATTATAAGATCAGCAATTATAAGATCAGCCAAAAGAAATAATAGGTAATAATCTGAAAAAGTCTAATGAAGAATAAAAGAATTCAAATGACACGTTCCAACATTTTAAAGCCATTTGATCATTTAATTTATTTGTTCAGAAACTCCTCCCACGTATATTTCTAATTTAAAACATGAATGAGGACAAAATATATTGTAATGACTAATGAAATAACATTTTTAATTACCTCAAAACAAAACGAAAGAATGCAGAAAATTCGTTCGTTAATTGTCACGTATAATTTAGATGTTCTTATTTCAAAGCACGTAACAACAGATTTTTCCGCAATTAATTTTTTTGGAACTTCTTTTTGGATCGAAAGATCAACAAGGTGAACAGCTCACTATGGGGCATTTAAGCGATCTAGCTGGCCATTAATCAAATTTCAAAATAGTGAATCCAGACAAAATAATACTTGTGTTACAGAATACAATGTCTGGACCACACAAAAAACGCGTATTAGTGCTTTTCCACCCGCGTGGCCGCCTATAATGACCGTCGACTTTCGATCGTCTATTTAAGTGCGCGCTTGTATCATTCGCAACAGTTATTTTTCAACATTTTCGAAGTTATTTTTTATGATTCATGTTAGTTTTCTGAGAGATTTTGTGATAAATATGGCAGAAGCAGGTATGTAAGAATATATTAGAAATATTTTTATCGTCACAACAATGTTTATTGCTATTTTTTTTTCACTTAACTGCTAAGAGAAATTTATTATACATTCTTAACAATTGTTTTACAAAGATTGGAGGATTAGTTGTATATCAGGGTGCGTCCCGGCTCTCTTTTCAAAGTATATTGGTAGCCCCATGTCACTATTTTCTAGAAAAGTAAAAATCTGTTCCGATTTAGTCCGATTTCATGAAATATCACCAGTATAGAAATACATAAAATACAAGGGATTTTTTATATTTTTCCGGGCTAATCTTTGAAAAAACTGAACTGATTTTGAGGGGACTTCGATTGATAGTTTGGAGACTTTTCAGAGAGTGATTGAGAGCACTTTTTATTTATCACGGGAAAAATTGGGTCCCTTAAAGTGTGGCATATAGTTTCAAATGTGAATATCCAAATATATTATAATTCACTTGAACTCAATGACCAATTTCCGTGTTTTTTTTTTTATTTCAGGTCCTTCTGATGTAAGACTATTAACCGGAAAATACATTTTTGATAAAATGCAACACAACCTAATCCTGATTCCGAATCTGAAGACACAGAATCTTCGTTTTCCGAATTTTCAGAAACTTAATGATGAAAATGGTCATTAAAAGCAAACTTATGATCACTACTACTATGATTTCTCTGTTTTAAATATGTACTTAATATCTGTTATCAAACTGTATTAAAATATGTGCTTATTCTTAAGGCGATTATGATTTTTCATAAAAAGTTAAATTAATTACTTTTGCATTTTTTTTTGTCTTTGTAGCTGTAATATTTAGTAAACAGTGAATTTTATGTAAATTACGTAAGTTGTTTTATGTAAAATTGTAGGTGTTATCTTTACTCACATGTTTTTATATTTTATATAGCTTTGATTACGTTATTACATACTTTAGTCTATTACACAGCATAAATCTGTTTTTATTTACCGAACAAATCGTAATTAGGCACAGAAAGCTTTAGTAATCGGTTTCAGAACCAATTAGTAACGTAGATAGTTTTGACCAGCTAGATCGCTGAAATGCCCCATAGTGTGCAGCTGTTGCATGGGATATTGTATTGAAAATCAACTTTAAGCAATATTCACTAAGAATGGTTTTTCATTAACCTTGAGATTGCAATTAGGTCACTTTTCCTATGCGGTACGTCAATTGCAAGTGAATGGACGGAAATAGGTCATCTATGGAACATGGACTCAATGTGTCAATATAATATTCGGCGTTTTAAAGCCATCACACCTTGGTGAAGCATGTTACGACATGGTGACGTCATTGTAGTCTAAAATAGAAACGATAATATATAAATAGACTGAAGTGCCATTAACGAAGACTTCCGAAGTTGTAAACAACCAATACTTAGCACGGATCTTCGTGTTTTTTAAATCAAAGCTCATTTAATTATGTTTGACAGAAAGCATGACAGAGAAAAAAATGTTTCTGGTATCATTATCGTCATTAAGACATTGACGTACTAACTTTAATTTTACTAAAGAATTATAAAGTTCATGATTTGAGCACTGGGTCCCTCGGTCGCGGGACTATTTCAACTGGGTTACAGGAGCTAGAGCAGTGCCCCGACTTGCGAGTTGTAGTTCGTGGGTTTGAATCCAGGCAGGCGCACTACTTTGTGTAATTTATTTCATCACCACTGCTCTCAAAACGGTAAAGGAAAACATCGTGAGGAAACCGGCATGTCCTAGAACCAAAAATTCGAAGACATGTGACATTCACCAATCCGCACTGGGCCCGCGTGGTGGATTATGGCCTACTCCCTCTCACAGTGAGGAGGCCTGTGTCCCAGCAGTGGTAACATTAATAGGCTGATGATGATGATGACAGGGGCTCTGGTATGCAAAGGTGAATTGAAGGGTAGGTTTGTTTTAGTCAACGCTACAGTTTTGTGTGCTCTAACCTCAGACTCATTTTCGATTATTTTTGGATTAAACCATGTTGCGTAATTTGTCTCTAAAAAGCTGTCACACACGTCCTAAGTGAACAGCAGTTTAATTATCACTGTGCCCAATCTAGCACCGAAAATCTAGCTAAAATCATCAAATGAGTCCTCCTACACTTTACTGTCATACTCGCACTGACTAAAATCCACGGTGATCTTCAATAGCCTTTTATGTTCCGGGGTCACGGTAATGAGAAAAGTCCCGCGACCAACATTTCATACTTAAGTTTAAGAGTAATACCTATTTTGTCTATTCTCTTCCGTGATTTATCGGTGTACCAACTACTTATTCCTAATTCGATGCATAATTTATTATGTGTATCTTGTATCTCCAAATATTTCCTGTCCCAATCTTCAAATATCACTGGCTCAATACTGGAATGCATAGAAATACTTAAGATGAAAACATAGATCATCATCAATCAGTATTATCAGAATCTACTTGTGTTAATGCGGATAGAAGGTTTAAAGGATACAGTTAGACTCGCAGCTTCACACAGACGCACTCGAAGAGAAATTATTTGTAATATTCAATGGACGCGGACAAATTTCGATGCAAAACAGTCGTTTTATGTTAGATCTGGAGTGATGTTGATATGTGTGCTTCCGCCTTTAGACTGAAGAGTATGGCTGCAAGAGTTGGCAAAAGGAACACCGGGTTTTTCTTTTGAAACAGGTAGCTCGAGTTGTTATGTGTGAAATATTATCATGACTTTTGTTTTTCGCTGGAATTTATTTGAAAAATTCTGTTAAATTTTATTATAAAAAATAGTCTAAGTAGTTTTTACAGCGAATTGCGTACGTTCTTCAAAACTGCATATTACTAGCAACACGCCCCGGTTTCGCACAGGTGCATTCAACATCAGCTTATAATGTTCCCACTGCTGGGACACAGGCCTCCTCTCTTGTGAGAGGAAGTGGGCCATAATTCACCACGCGGGCCCAGTGCGGGTTGGTAGATGTCACATGTTTTCGAATTTTTGGTTTTAGGGCATGCCGGTTTCCTCACGACGTTTTCCGTCACCGTTTGGAGAGCAGTGGTGATGAAATAAATTACACAAAGTAATATGCCTGGCGGGGTTCGAACCCACGACCACTCGTAAGTCGGAACCGATACCACTGGGCCACCATTGCTCCTAATTCATTAAAGATGAAATATTACACTATGTATTGTAACCTACCTCTCGAATCAGTCTGTATATTGATGAAACGCAATAAAAATCGTTGTGTAGTTTGAAAGATCGAGGTGTAAGAAGAAGCGATTTTTTATACTGTGACAAACTTTATGTTTTGAAAAATACTAGTATAATTTATTATTTATTACTAAATTACAAAGTTAAAGCTGATCACAATCTCAAACTGATTTATACACTAAAAATCATTTCAGAAACCGCTGGCGCTTCGCAATAACACCTACAAAGTCGAGTATTACGCAAAATGTCCTGTTATTCACATTATTTACGGCGACCTATATTCAATTAGTGAGGCGTGAACGCAGACACGGAACACACGCACATCACTATAACTACAAACCACATCACTACGCTAAATCACTCAATCTCTCGTATAAAAAGACCAATACAAAATCTCGAGTCACTTGTACACAAACTATTCCGCATAATTGCAACAGATGACTCCATTTCTATTTTTTTTCGGACGAGAAAAGTTATAATGAGTTAGTATCTATTTTGAAAACACTTCGTTTTTAAGAATACACTGTCGGCAATCTAAAAGCGACCTTCGAGGTTTAATCGAAAGTGTTGACATGGGCCAATTGATTTATGTATTTCATAAAATTCGATTTTGAACGACGTAAAATCAAATATTATTATAGTATTTAATGGGTAACGTGCCCACGTTACCCATCTTTGTTTTATTGGTCCGAAAATAAACAGTTATGCGTTTTCGACGTGAGAAATGAATTCTAAGTATCTTCGTGTAGAAATGAATGACGTGGAGCTATGAATACCTGGTTTAATAGGTCTCGATTTGTTTGTTTTGGTTCCTGAATTTGGTTTTTAGCGAAACTCTGTATGTTTTTTTCTGATATAAATTGCTATCACATTTTTTACATAAGCTCGTAAGCTATCTATTAAACATTTTCCTTTTGTTTCTATGATAAATTGATGATGAAAAATAAATTGGTACCTTTTTATTTTATGTTGATAAGAGAATTACAGTATGGTTTTTGGAGTAGAAACTTCAAATTAATATTTGAGTGTCTACTTATCACATTAAGACATACTTACCAAATCTCGAACGACAATATCCCGCTGCAATCTACCATGTTATGTCTTCATACTTTACATACGACAACATACATATTACAACTCCTTAATGATTTAACTCATCTCACCATCTGGGAAATTTCACCATACTTTTTTTCAAACTCAACGATAAGTCCATAACTCAATTAGTCTAATCAAAACCTTATCGATTCTTCTGACAATCGAGTGGAGCTCACCTTCAACTGGAATCGAGTTAATTAGAACATTCGCTAATAAAGCTGATCGGTATTATTAACCTAATTACGTCAAGTGTCACGAGGGGTCGCCGGCATTAATTAGAACAATTCTTGCTACGCCAAATCTTATGAGTGCTAATTAGTCCAATATCGGAACTTGCCCATCCTTGCGTCATAATTATGGTTTTAATCTATTTTTAGATTTACGTGTTTGAGTTAGTGCTTATATTCCTTTATCATGGAGGAGCTTTAGAATTTTTTTAATTTTTTATTTTTACGGGCTTTGACTTTAATAAATTGACCTGTACTCATACCATGAGTTGTCATTACGATACTCGATCATCGATATAGACCGCGTTTGGCGCTCTCATTGGCCCGTTCCAAAGTTGTATGAACTCTCAACCAATGAGAGCGCCAAACGCGGTCGATGCGTATGATCAAGTATCGTAATGACAACTCATGGTATGACTACTGAGTTTTGCTGTCGTAAAGGCCATAATACACGGACTGCTAGAATCAGTATCGACTGTTTTGAGCTTCGACTGCATAGCTGCAAGCTTACGTTTTTCAAGCATATTATGCTCAGAACCACAAGAGCAGTCTTACTGATAAAGAAATAGCAATGAAAGCTTCAAGTAGTTAACTTTGACTGCTTGGGCTGTCCGTGTATGTTGATCACTGGCTGCCTGCTCTAGCAGTTCGTCTATGGATGTGTAATTTCGCTGTCTGTCCTCATAATATGGTCTAGTTCGATGGAATGAGAAGCGAGATTTCACTGTCTGTCCTCATAACATGGTCTAGTTCGAAGGAATGAGAAGCAAGATTAGGAACAAGACCGAGAACTTGTAGTGCTTAAACGGTTGAGAGACTCTGCAACCTCTTTGGTGGTATTGTCACTAACGAAAGAGGCGAGTTTTCTCTGGAACTTATCAAACAAGTTATCTTTCAAAATATTCTACTAAACAAGCAAGCACCAGCATTTGCTTTAACTCAAATGAAACATCGAATTGAGAAAAAATTAAAGTCAAAAACTTAACCCCACAAAATTCCTTTACAACATCAATTCGCTTCGTCTATCCAAACAGCGTTAATAGCAAGACAAAGGCATTCAATTGTGATTTACTATGGGTCAATTAGAGTTTTAATCACGACAATAATGTGCGATACAACGCGTTAAGTACTGACAGTCGCGTCAATGGACCACAGGATTAAGAAGAACATAGAAGGGTCTTTGAGCAATGAATGTTTGAATCTGTATAATTTTATGATTCGCGGGATATTTTAAAATACCGTTGTTTAAGTCTCGCTCTGGAAAGCTCCCTCTGCGGCCATATTACAACGTCATAAAACCAAGCCTGTTCCGGCGAGTGAAAGTGACAGAGCTATACAAGTCGTCTAGCGCCATCTCGTTCACTCACTGGAACAAGCCTGGTTTTAAGACGTTATAATACGGTCCCTGGACCGCAAAGTACATACGAATTAATAGAGTGATTACTGATTATTTAGTCAGTGATCACTAAAGTCTTGTCTTGCTCCACAAAAAATAAATCATTTTAGATGTTTAAAATTTGGCATAGCAGTCGAGGCATGATTGACTTCAGTTATCTGAAGCACGCTTATGAAATTTCGTGCTGAATGAATGACGTGTACGAGAATGGGAAAAAAATGTGGATAAGAATAATACATCTTTTGAAAAAAAAGAAATAGAATATAAAACGTTTAACCTTCCAAAGTTCAAGGGAACTTCCCTAATGAAAATTATGAATTTTAGAAATTAAATTCTTAAGAAATTAGATTCCGATGATCATTAATAAACATAGTTACACATATATAATAATAAATTACGATGTCACACTTAACTAATTGAAGTAGTAGGCTGATAAAATTAATTACTAATGATTATTTAGGTGACAGAATGAAACAACCATTTATTGTAATTATTAATTGTCACCTAGATTGCTTTAGTACAGTAATTTGATGAAAAGTATATGGCAGTGTGGAAGTATTTATTTTATTATTGAAAAATCTTTTGTAGACATTTATTGATTAGGCCGAATTATAACTAACCATATGACTAACCTAACCTGCAGTGGCGTAGCTAGGCGGGGGCTAAACGGACCCTAGGCCCTGGTTTCGCACCTTCGGGGGCTTCGCGCTCTGAGAAAAGAAAACTTAATTGTGCGCAATGTTTCCTGTATGAAAATGGCGGCGCAGATGCTTCAAGCCCCCTGGTAGATTCTATTTCTCTTCGCCACTGCTAACGAGGCCCTAAAGACAAACAGCAGACGACAGCAGACGATAATCGTTATCGCTCAGCAGTCACTAATACATTTTCAACTTTATACACTAGCGCATAAAGTTGAAAATCTTTTAAAGACTGTTGAGCGATAACGATTGTCCTCGGCTGTTTGTCTATACGGCCAGACTGCGATGACTTCTAATGGGAGCCTTACTGACACCTAGTGTGGTATGTAGTTATTATAGTTTTTGAGGAAAATTCCTTGTGAATTCATCTTATTACATTCTTCGAAATTCATGTAGATTACTTACAAGATTGACGTTAATATAGATCCAAACATAAATTACTACAGTCAAATAAACAAACACCTGCGTCATTGTAATGTATATCTTTGTGACGTTAAAAAGTAATGACTTCGTTACGTCTGTCTTAATGTATTTCTAAATAAAATTAGTGTTCTTGAATTACCCACTTATTCTTAAAATAAATGTAGCTTCTAAAATAATGCTGTTATTTTATAAATTCCGTAGATTAGTTATTTAGCAAATTATTTTTGTTTTATGACATACAGAAATAAGACTTCATGCACTTCTTGTTTTATTTTATCATAATTATATTTTTTTCAATTTAGCTCTCACATTGTAATAACAAACGTTTATTTTTATTCAGCCTTAAATTTTCCACTGCTGGGCAAAAGCCGTATAATTTCACATGCTATTTTCAAGCACGACTTCGAACCAGCCGTCACAGTATGCGCCTAGACCATCTTGCCACCTCTTTTTAGATCTGCCTCGGCCCAAAAAAACCGTTGTGTACAGCACCTCACTGCTTGGCAAAGGACTTGCAGTTTCTCCAATCAAGGGCCACTGCAAATGAGTCGTAGGGCTGTCCAGGCAGCGAGAGTACCGCAGCTTTGGAAAGCATAAGGCATGTGAAGGAACAAGTAGCTTACCACGGCGTCTTAGGGTGGTCCCACATCTATTGACGCGGAATCGGCTTTTTCCGTAGCCCTTTTTCTTTCTGTCGCTTAGAACTGCCATTTGCTGGACCGAGACAATGCGATAGCACGCGGCCGCCTCGAGAATTCCGCCGCGTGCTATCGCATAATGCTTTCTGTCTCGGATTCCGCCTCGATAGATGTGGGAGCAACCTTAAAGCGTGAGTTGTTCCGCTGAGGGAACGAGATGGTGCTAGACGACTTGTATATCTCTGTCTCTTTCCCACAGCCTTAAGGCTCACGCTTTAAAAAGCCATGGTAGGCCACCTGGGTGGTTTTGAGTCAGTAAGAGTCTGATAGGTTTTTCCTCTCCACCCAGTGCTCAAGACTCATTATTTTGAAGATTTTTATAATCGCAAAAAAGGGTCAATGTGGACCACAGTTAGTTGGTTTTGTCTAACATGTCCCGTCTCGTCTACTAAGAGGTAATTCGAGGTAAAAATATCAAAATGTAAACAAAATATGCTTGTAAATAAACAAAAAAAAAAATAGGAAAAGGCGAAAGAATCTGAGCGATACGCCCTTTTCGCTCTTTCTAAACCTTCCTAACTCTACAAATCTTCGAAAATGCGGGCGTCCGCGTCGTCCGCCTAATTGTTGTGAATTAATTGTTACATCCATTTAAAAACCACGCTAGCATTGTTCAGCACACAATTGTCGCTTCCTCACGGATTGGAGCAGTAATTTCTCTCATTGAGAGACCCAATGCTGTTAATTGGTCATTCCGATTATATGGGCTCGAGACCCACTTTCTGTTCTGTTAAATGTTAGTGAATTTTGTTTTTGATTTTAGTGATTTTGTTTGTAGTTTGTTTTAGGAATTAAGTGTTAGGTTATATTGTAGATTATATTAGAAAAACTAGATTAATTGTCATTTTCGGTGGGCTGAATGTGTTGTTGCACAATCGAAATCAATTTGCTGAAACGAGCATTAAAAATTAGCACAATATAATATTATATCATTTATTGTTTCACATACATGAAGTGGACTTATTGTCTCAAGGCATAATTTGCCAGTCACCCTTTAGCCTTTTTTTATGTGGTAAAATTATCAGATGAGTCCTCCCACCCTGGGTGGGGCGGAAAGGACTGTCAGACTCTTACTGACTAAAATCCACCCGTGTTCCTATGCCTTTTACGATCCGGGGCCACGGTATCCTGGGTTAAGAAAAAACCCGTGACCCCAGCAGGCATTTGGCGCGAAACACGACGCGCCACCGACCCGGGCTTCACACGGGTCGGTTCGGGTCTACACGACAGGCTATTCGCATAGGGGCAAAGAGACCCCTTTTTTTTTTTTTTTTTTTTTTTTTTAGCGTGGTAAAATCATCAAATGAGTCCTCCAACCCCGGGCAGGGCGGGAGGGACTGTCAGACTTCTACTGACTAAAATCCACGGTGTCCTTCATAGCCTGTTACGTTCCGGGGTTACGGTTAGGGAATAATCCCGCGACCCCGGCAGGCTTTGGCCCTCTGAGAGGGGGGCCCCGTCATTATGCTGACGCTCTTTGAGGCGCGCGTGGGACACAACGCGCCGTCGACCCGGGCATGGTCCTTGGTCGGGCAGCGAGTTGCCCTTTACTCGCTGCCCGCATGCCCGCGCCTACGGTGGCCGGAGATCATCTTGCGACGTCCGTCGCCGTGGGCGCCTACCACTGCGGCTGGGGCGGAGGGAGGACGCTGTCCTCTCTCGCTCGCGGCCTGCCTCCTCCTTTACGAGCATTACTGCCTCGCAGAAGGAGCTGACCGCTTCCCACTCCGTCTCGCCCCGCAGCATGGCCGCAACCAATGCCGGGCGCGAGAGGTCTCCGCCTATCGCAGCCGTGAGGACACGTCGGTGCTCCGCCCAAGCTGGGCAGTCTTGCACCGTATGCTCCACCGTGTCCTCCGGGCGATCTTCGCAGTGGTGACACCCAGGCGTCTCCTCCTTTCGCATCAGACACAGGTACCTCCCGAAACTTCCGTGTCCGGTGAGGACCTGCGTCAAGCGGTAGGTCAGGACGCCATGACTTCTCTCCAGCCACTCCTCAAAGAGGGGTCTTACCGCCGCAATTGCGGCGTGCCCGAAAGAGACCCCTTAGGCACACAGTGCCTAAGGAAGAGTTTTTCCCCGCATCCCAGGGTGCACCGGCCCGAAAAACTGTTCTTCCCCCCGGACGTATCCGAGAGGGAACTCCAGTCCACGGGCGTACGTGGAGGTTTCCTGTCATAGCACCCCCAACCAGCCTATGTTATTTTACGACCTTCCTTTTGAATCACTCTGTATATTGATGAAAATCGCTGTAGTTTGAAACATCTGTGAGTACAGAAGTGGGATATCGAATCGCTACTAAAATAATCTCTATTTTATTTGAAAGAAAATCAACAAAATCATCCAAAACTCTTATTGCATCAATAATAATCTAATATCGAGTCAATAAGAAATGACGTGCTAACTCTTTGGCACGTAGATGATAGATAGATGATGATTTTACGTAAGCAAGAACTATAATTAAATATATGTTTAATGTCCTTGTTTTTCATCTTTATAGGCCCTTATATCCCCAATCAAATCACTGGACCGTCACTCATTAATACCTTTCACACAAAATCGTTCCAGCGCCATTTTTCCGCGCTCACCCCATTAAAATAACGAAGTTTTTTAGCATAATCCTATTGAAAATAGAATTTACAAATAAATGAGTGTAATCAACATCAAAAGAATATATATTCTGGTGAACTATTAACGTGTATTAAAGTGAATAACTCATAAATAAGATTTAGAGACAACTTACGTCCTCAATTTGCGTCGGAATCAGAAATCGTTACATTTTTCAATCCTCGTTTATCATTAAAACGTTAACAACGACCTCGCAGTTCCCACCTTAGTTGAAATAATCTATTTCTCGTGATTATGAATATTGATATTGGAATTTTCATAATCACGAGGTTGAGCCTCCCACTGATTCAATTTTTCAGTCAATCATATCTGAAAGGAAATCATTAGCCTCGTTATAGTAAAAGAAACCTTAGTTTTTCGACATCTACACCTTATAATCCTCTATTCTAATATTGAATATCTAATTAACCGCCCGATCCCCAATAAGCCCTAATTGCACAATTTTGAGCCACCAAACTCCGACCGATTTTAAACTGTATTTTTGGAAAAAAGTCTTAAAATCGGTCAGTATTTGGTGGGAAAATGTTTTTCCCGGGGCTCGACAGGAGTTCCTGTCATGTAGTGCTGATTTTTTCATTGATCAAAAATCCGTTTTTATATAGGATCAGGGGTCGAGGAGCAACAGGTATTATGTTCCTGTTAAATATAAATATTGAAGTCTACAAGTTAAATCCAATTGATTAGATGCGAGACTATATGCTTATACATAAAATATAGACTTATATGACCAGGTACATAAACGTATACGGCTTCGTATATGAGTCTATTGATCAAATCAGTATCTTCATCCAACACTACCTTGATTACCCTAGCAGCAGTTTCCATATTTTTCACACTTCCCAAAAATAGGTATCTATGCTACGTAGATTAAAATTTTCAGCAGGTTGGTACGCAGATATTACACGGTGCATTTGTAGATAACTCAAATATAAAAATATGATTTGTTACTAATAACAAAGATACATGTCGTTTCTCAAACATGTTTTTCATAATATTTTATTTTTATTTCAAATTATGCTGTTATTTCTTTTAATCCTGAATCAACGCAGAAGCTAATAAATAATGGTTTTTATGAAAATATATTTATCATACTTTATTTTTGAAAACTAAAGACAATATGAATGATCAAAATGTCAGCTATTTATAATGGAAATTGTATCACGAGGTGAATAAAATTTTATTTACAATTTTATTAAGATTTTTAGTCTATAAGTTCAAGTAAATAGATGCCTACTTATTATTTACGGCACTGATAGTAGAGTGGTAGAGCAATTGGTTGGCGGTGCAGTGTCGCAGATTTGATTTTCGCACTGAGTAACATTGACAGGCCTGTTGGTCTAATGGTTAGTGACCCTGACTGCTATGCCGGAGGGCTTGGGTTCGATTCCCACCCAGGACAAATATTTGTATGATGAGCGTGGTCATTTGCTCTGTCTGGGTGTAATTTATCTATAATATGTATGTATTTAGAAATATATAAGTATGTTTATCAGTTGTCTAGTACCCATAACACAAGCTCTGCTTAGCTTGGGATTAGATGGCGTTGTGTGATAGTTTTGGAATATAGTATTATTATTTTTATGACTAGCTGTTTTTGTGCTCTGTAGAAACTGAGAGACTTGAGAGTGGATAAAAATGTCTTCTTGTTTTTAGCAAGAGCACGAACAGCTGGTACTAGACTTTAAATCCTCAAAGATCTTGTTTATCCCAATGAAATTAAACCCACCTGTTTCTATCAAATTCCCACTTATCCTCTTCCAAAAATACAGATCCGCCATTACAGAAAAACATTGAAAAAACTACGTGATTTTACCAAGAAAATATTTACACACAAATTACTCATTAAGCCTTCTTAATTGCTGTTGTTCTATTCTAGAAACTCATAATTAAACATGGATAGTACATCAAGGAGGATTTTCTATATCACGCGTGCCCATGCATGTGTCACAGAATCAAAACAGAAAGTCAACTCCGTACAATTAGCCAAAACATGGGGACATACATATTACATTACGAGGGGTGAAAGGCTATTTGCTTTAAGCGACATTTTTGCAACTTCACAGGAGAGCCATTTAAAGTTTTAAAAAATCGAAAAAAAATCATAACAAAAAAACTTCTGCAACTATTTGAATGGGGTAAACTAAATTAAATTTCATTTAAAAGCGTTGAATTATTGATGCTTACACTAAATAAAACGGACCTTTAATAACAAAGATAGATGTCGCTTAATACAAATTACCATAAACCCCTATTTTTTTGGGAAAGGAAAAATGATTTAAGCGTCTCTGCTGTATATTTTCAGAAGAAGCCAAACAGTATGAAGTGACACAGCCCATAATGAAGAGTAGCGAGCTATTTATCTCAACTGACAATTTATATTAATTTGAATGGCAGGCTAATAGACATATGTAACATATTTTATTAAAAATGTAACGTTTGATGTAACATTTTTTTACGTCTAATATTTATCAATGGCTGTTGAAACAACCTGAATTATCGCCATCACCCAAAATCTCAGGTGCTTATAGTATAATAAAGAAAGATAGACAACGTAATATCAGTTGAAGTTAGATTCATTTAGAATAATAATAAAGTAGAACTGTCTCAATTTAGGAACATCAATATTTTTATCAACAAAATCAGTTAAAGAATTATCCGCTTCATCGTCAGCTGGAAGACGTCCACTGCTGAACATAGGCCTCCCCCTTAGACCACTACGCTGAACAACAATTCCACCTAGTGAGTGGCCTGCCTACCCTGCGACTTCCGGCCATTTCCACCTCAACTTGCAAATTCTACGAGCCATGTCGGCGACTCTGGATCTTCGGCGAATATCCTTCTTCTGGATTTCATCCCGCAAAGAAACTCGAAGCATAAGTCTTTCCATTGCTCGTCGAGTGACTCTTAGTCTCTCCAAAATGCTAGCAGTCTACGACTACGTTACATTGCTTAATTTCATTACTGGCAATATACACTAAACACCTTAACCATCTTAAGACACCGTGGGATCCTCAATGAGAAGATATCACGTGGCTTCCCAACGCTGCACATCCGAATTGGATTCTGGCATAAACTCTTCTGTCTTCTGTAAAATCTGGCGGAGCACGTGTATAACTTTCCGTATAATTTGTCAATCTCTTTCATAATCCCCGGTTTCATTGAAATGATACTGCCGTCGTCAATCTTCAGCACTGTCATTTGCCGAATAACCGAATTCTTTGGGAAGACTTTTGAACCCTGGTTCTGCTCGATTGCACCTCTGATCCGTGCAGCATTATAGGCACGCAGTATCACGTCGCATTGATTTAGGGATTCGTCTATTGAGTTTACCATATTCCGACATATTCCCACCTTATCAGCTGAAGATTGCAGCCATCTCAATCCGCTCTTGGATCAACTTGATGAATACGTTCGGGGGGTTTTGATGCTTCCTCCGGGGTCTTAAAGAAATTGGACTTCACGGCTTGGACAGTTTCCACCAACCGGTTGTTGATCGCTTCCACAGTTTTGCATTCAGTGCCTAACGGAAAAGATCCTGCGTTTCAAGTTGGAAACCTTCGGTGTTCTGTATGTGAGCACGACCAGATCGGACAGTAGACTTCAACAATGATGAAGTCAATCTTATTTTTGGTTGTACCGTCAGGGTTTATCCTCGTCCATTTTTATATAAATAGGAGTTCACCAAATGGAGTTCTTCCTTTTTTATTAAGTCGGCCAGCTGCTGGTCGCTATGGATTTGCTGCCCATACCCATATGGCTGGGACCACCTTCGAATTGAATTCCCCTATAACAACGAAAAAGTATGTTTCGGAGGTATGTATGGCTTCGGATATCTTCTCATACAAAGCCTCTGCTTCATCATCAAAACATGCCAAGGTCGGCGCATGTACCTGTATGACCTTCAACAAAAACCGTTTGGTTATTCTGAGTATAAGGTATGTTACTCGACACACTGTCGACTTTCACAAAGTTATTAATGAGGGACCCGTGGACGAGAAATCCAACACCACCCTGGGAGTTACTATCTTCTTCCCGGAAAAGGAGCATGTTGCCGGAATCTAGGACTATTGTATCCTAACCAAAAGGGTTAGAATTCAGATAATCCCAAGATATCCCAGCGTATTTTGCTCAATTCTTCCTCCAGTTCGACGATCGGTCATCGCTCAATGTGCAGATGTTGCGTCATGTCGTTGCAAAAGTTCGTAAGGAATAGCGGAGATGTTGTCAATCATAATGAGGGGAGGGGGTTTCCCTGCCCGACCTTCGATGGTTGGTCATAGTGTAAAGACGAACCCGGATCCATCCATACACATACATCCCGCATATAATTATATACATTTATTCATTAAATTTTTCTCTTTCAACCACTCTCCATCCTTGAACCACTTTGGTGTTCAACTGAAGCGACCGAGCGCTGCAGCCTGGTGTAATAATCACGATTGTTAACTCCCGGGAGATGAAATAAACAATGTATTATACGACATGAATTAAATGTATCATTTTATAATTGAATGATTTAAAGGTCAACTTTTCTTTTTATCAATACTGAAAAAATGTTTTCTAATATGCAAAATAGCTGAAACAAACCGTCTATTTGGTTCAAGAAGCATCCTAGATTGAAAATAGATGCAGCTGAAAGAGCTTAAGCGACACTTAATGTTGTATTTGGTTGACGGACAAATGATTTAAGCGACACCACAATGTGTAAATGGTGTAATTCCAAATGAGTTAAGTAACATGCTCATAAGAAATAGAAACATGAAAAATGCTTTAACCGATATAGAATCATTTATCTGAGAAAGGGTAACTGGTTTATGTCTCAAATCTTTAATTATTGTACAGTTCAAGTACATCACTGAAAATAAAACGCAAATTCGACGTCGGATAATACACTGCCACTTTGGGAACAACCCAAAAATAGTGTTGTTTCAAACGCCAAAAAAGTGCTCTGATTTTGATGAAACCGGCATCAAACGACGGAGAAAAAATTGCTGATTCCGAATATGTATATAACTCAATATCGCCCTAGATGTCGCTTAAAGCAAATAGCCTTTCACCCCTCGATTAGTATTTTTCCAACTTTGTTGCACGGGACCTCTCTCGACGAATACATCCAAATATCAATATTTTACAGGAAATAGCTGCTTATCTGTACCCTTAGCAAGAATTTTCAGTATTTGAGACGTAAACTGGAACATTGAAGATTTCAAGTTGACACTTTTCAAGGAAAAAATTAGTTGCATCTTCGCGCACCGGAGGCGCTGTTCCATTTTTTCATACAAGAAACGCTGTATAAATTGTAAAGTAAAAGAGTGAAAATTCGTGCTAAGGGTACTGACCTCCAAAATACAGGCTGTTACATCCTGCGAAATGCAATAAAAATAATGTTTGGTGTGAACTGAAGTGCGCAGACAAAGTTTTTCCTATAGTAAAAGTTCGGCTTACAATGGAGATGCAGTGCTTGTTAAGCCATACAGCGATTTCAAAAAATATTGTATCTTGATCGATTTTACCCAGTAACTGGTTTGTGGAGGTCACAAAGAGGCAAACACTTCATGGCAATCAGTTACTATTGGTAAGACTAGAAGCCGATTTCAACATAACTGTTACAAGACTTATCATCAGATTACAAGTTTCGGTACATGTTAAATGACACTTCTGTAACTCTTTATCTTGGACCTACGTCACGCGACGCCACGACGAGTGTGAAAACGCGAAATAAAAGCAATTCTTTCTAATTAACTCTCGAGTCGTGCGTCTCAAAATAGACCCACAAACGAACACTCTGATTTACACAGCGCGACTGTTTCACAACCAAACCGAATAATTAACGCTGCGTGTTTATTCGATTGTTTTGATTCGAAACGATTGATGGCGCGCCAATGGAATGTTCCATAACTCGGACATCACTACGTTTTAAGGCATTAAAATGCAAATTAATGTACACGTTTGACGCTTCTTTTGTGTTAACCTAATTTATATCTCTGCTTGCATAACCCGTTTTATTTTCTATCATAAGTTTATAGTTTCGATATAAATTATGAAAATTAAAATTCTCTATCGATTGATACGATGTTGTAACCCACATTTGAAACAATAAAAATGTTTTATTTTTAGTTTTCACTCCAGAAATTCCAACGCAAATTGTAAAGTCCGGCTACCACAACTTTGGCCGACTAATCAGTTGTAAAAACGCCTGATTATTTGGCAAATTCGATAATAATGTTTATTGTAGAAGTCTGTTGTTGTCAACTGTTCACCGAATACAATAATGAAGTCGGATTGTCGACTTCCAGATTAGTAGCCGACTAGTTGCTTCATCTATAACATAAACACTAGACTGCATCAAAACAGTTTATTAGTATCAAATATGGGCGCGTCGTAGTCTCGCTATCCACTAAAGGCAATGCGAGCAAAAAGCTAGCAAGCGTAACTAATGAAAGATCTTGGCTTGATTAAGCAGGCGCTGTCATCGACGCTCCGGTCACGCGTTCACGGTACCAATCCCTGCCAACATCATTAATTGCCCGTTTCATTGCAGTTATGTTTCATTAATATTCGAAACTATATTGAGAACTGATTGATTTTTATTTTATTATATTTATTCGCGCTCTTTTACTTCTGTGTGCGGTGCTATTAACATTAATTGCGGACTCACGAGTTGGGTGTGAGTACTTAGCTAAAGATCACAAATAGTGCATCTGCGATGGGTCATTGAACTTTTGTGAGTTCTAGAACAATGTTTTTTCATTCATTGGCTGCCTTTCTCGGCTACTAGTCTAACTGAAGACAAGCTGAATATCAATATTTTAGTGAATTACTGGGTAGGGGATTAATAAGACTGTCCTAATTTCGAAGTTAGAAGTAGCTATAATCTATTTCAACGGCTTCGCTCAACTAATCTGAGAGTTTTTTTCTAAACTCTTACTGTCTCACTGCTGGGTAAAAGCTACCCCGATTCCATCCAGAAACTTTTTCCTTTCTAGATATTCCAAGATTATTATGCTAAAATAATTTCTATTTAAGTTATGAATGAAAAAAAATGTCACTGCTTATAAATCACTTGTCCTAAAACGGCCAACTATGAAATATTATATCTAAAATCAACATCACAAATCAAGAAACTCTCCATTTAGTCGCCAAGTGAGCCTTTCGTACTTTTTCGTATAAAAAGTAACTTCAATATCTTATGTCAGACTTTAATTATCAGTCAGTTTGTCGAAAATCGTCAGTTTGTCGAAAATTAGAAAAGAAAAAATACTGAAATGAACACACTAAAATTAACATGACAATAACAATACTGCTCCAAATTTGATTTACATTAATGTAGTTTCTGTTGAAATTATTGGTGACGTTCTTTGGTATAAAATTCTAACATATTAATTGACGTTTTGATAATAATTTATTGTAATGACGTATACTCAATATGCAAAAGATTTTAGTGAAATCAATTTTCGTAGTGGAGTTAAGAGAAAGTCGAGAATATTTTCATGATTTAAAAGTAGAATCTAACTGTTTAGAAAATACATCCTTCAAGTAAAATAATATGAATTCCACGTTTTGTTTTTAGATTTTAAATATTATTTTGTTTATTTCTGGAAAAATGACGAGCAACTTGAAGAAATGTTCATAAATCCAAAATATAATAATAGCTGAATTGTTTAAAATGTTGTGTAACAAAGTTATAAATATGAACAAAAACAAACTACCGCTTCGAACATTACAAAATGGTTACTGTCGAAACCGTCTTTCTTGCAAACCTTTCACGAATTAAAACGTCATACGAAATCAAAAAAAAATGATGTTCAGAAGTGGATACTCATCCTTTTTTTTTTAGCGTGGTAAAATCATCAAATGAGCCCTCCCACCCCTGGCAGGGCTCCCAGGAAGGACTGTCAGACTCGTACTGACTAAAATCCACGGTGTCCTTCAATAGCCCTTTATGTTCGGGGGTCACGGTAATGAGATAAGTCACGCGACCCCGGCAGGCTTTGGCCCTCTAGAGGCCCCGTCATTATGCTGATGCTCGTTGAGACGCGCGTAGAATACGGTTACGTTGCTTCCGTGTTTTCCGACAACAATGTCAATGCAATGGTATTTGCCTGGGTTTGAACCCCAATTCGTGCATGAGGAACGGGGTATTAACCTCTGGGTCATAACAAAGGTTGGTCAGTGGCTGAGCGATCGTCTGCTGCGCAGTGTGTCGCGGGTTCGATGCACACATGGAGCAAGTATTTGTATGATCTGCAAGTCAACTACTTGCTGGTACTCCGGGTCTAGGTGTCTGTGAGTTTGTTTCTATGTTTGTAAAAGCTCCCACGATATATGAAAACATTCCTGGAAAAAAAAACAAAATCAAAGACTTTTCGCTTTATTGTCGTCATAAGCCTGTTTAAAGTTCAGGATCCATTTCAGCATCTTAGTAAAATTTCTTCCTAAATTAACTTTCATTCATCGATCCTACGCAAAATCTGTCTTTGTATTAAAATACACTCAAAATAAATATTCTTTGAAGCTGTATTCTAAGTAACTCGTATCAAATTCATTGAAATCACATTGACCAAAAAATAAAAGTTATTTAGAAGAAACCTTTAAACGCCGAAACATACAAACAAACAATAATAAACAGCACCGCATTAATACTTTCTTTACACCTACTGTTACATATATCGATTTCAAATAAAACTAGTTCTTGCCTGCGGCGTCACTCGCTTTATATTTGGGAATTATCCCCAGCAAATTTTTAATGTATGTAAATAAGTGTAACATGATTGTGACACTCATGGATACTTTGTGATCAGAATCGAGATCAATATTTCACTCTCTTTTTGGAACGAAGTTCCTTATCGCGCGTTGTGAAAAAATTCTTACGAAAAGTTGGCACGACACTTTTTTGCCTCGCCCCTCACCTCGCGCCTGCACCCCGCGCCCCGTACCCCTCACTCAACCCCCGTTCCTCGTCTTGTCGTATTGCGGGGTGCACATGTTTCTCTGTCTCTCTCTCTCTAATAGAAAGCAAGCCAGATATTTACGTTTCGTCTTTCTATTTCGCATTGAACAGTGTGGTGTTGCGACGATTATTTTTGTTAATTTCGTTCCATCCGGGTGTCCCTTGACACCTCTCAAGCTTTTTTTTTCTTTGATCACTTAGAATCAGTAGACAATCGGCTAGTTTCGGCTTCATAGAACTTTATCTCTGTCATACACTAGTTATGTGACGTGGGTCGTGTGCTTTGTTTGTGCCATAGGGTAAGCGAAGCCGAAACTAGCCAACAGTTTCTTTCTAATAGTCGATGTGTAAATGCTGAAACTTACGTAGTTTTCTTATTAGAAAAATCTTGTAACTTAGATTACTAAGTAGTCTCCCTACATTAAAATTGACAAACAGACTGTCTCTTTATTATATCAGTATAGAAAAGTCCTTCCATGACCAACAAAACGACACCTCATTTAACCGAGAAATATACCACATAAGTGACACTTTCGACTTTTATCTCACATCTAAAAAACCCTTCGACATACACCTCTAAATTCT
Source organism: Agrotis segetum (assembly GCA_036375495.1). NCBI lineage: Eukaryota > Metazoa > Arthropoda > Insecta > Lepidoptera > Noctuidae > Agrotis > Agrotis segetum. The sequence goes on along the minus strand of JAQSVV010000282.1, from coordinate 916,639 downwards.
GTCACATCTCAAATTGCTAATCGAATACTAATAGCCTTATAATATCGGTTTATATTACTGTTATAGGTCTTTGTGTCGTGTGTGGCTGCTATAAAAGTATTGATTTGCATATATCTTATATCTAATTTTGTATCGTAAGTAACATATTAATCAAATAGCTTTTTCAACCTCTTGCCTTCTTGATCTGCTGACATTGAGTGGTTTATGGCGCAACGGAGCGACAGTTGTGCGTTCAACGCGATGTTCCGTTTATAATAGTTTTATGATTTATAGTGCCTAAATCGGAATGTTAATCCTTTTAGCATACAAGGTTTGCTAAATATAATGTATGATTAAAATTGATAGCTCATTTAAACTGACACACAAAAGAAGTATCACTCTAACTGCTACGGTTGTGCGGGAATTCTTGTACCCTTAGCACGTGTTTCACTATTTGAGACGTAAAGTAAACTGCAACTCTGACAATTTCAAATTGTCAATTTTCGAGGAATAAAATAGTTCCTTCTTCGCACACCAGAGGCGCTGTTCCATTTTTTCATACAAAAAACGCTGTAAAGTAAAATAGTGAAAACTCGTGCTAATGGTACTGGAGAGATGCGCGAATGGATCGCTGTTAGTTTTCTTTAAAGGAATATGGAGAAATCTTTTTAAGCGTAAATGAACATTTATTTTAATTAACCGTTTACCTTTACAAGCAATTGCTCTTTTATGACAAATAAACAGACACGACAAAATAGTTATCAATAATGTTATCTTTGGATATACAAACAGCCACAGTTTTTCCGATTAGCAAAAAGTCTATACAAAAGCGAAGTTGTTAAACCCAATCAAAAGCAACTGGTCGCAGTCGTAAGTTACAATCTAACACTCAGAAAAGACTCAATATAAAAATTCAAAACAAATCGAGTCACTTTGCATAGAATCGTAATTAAAAGTGTGTCGTGTATCGATTGCTTTCAAAATTCTATCGTTTTAATTATGGCCGTCCGGGAATGATTTTATTGACAGCGCAAGCCGTTGATTTACTTAATTGTCTCTTCGTTATCTTTATTATAGTGGCCAACGCCCAGAATCTTAGATGTTTTTATCGAGTTAATTAACATAAAATTTGTAATCTTATGACATCTATTGTGTTTCCCGTATTTCGACGTCGTTAATTTTATCTGTGACTGTTGTATGGTCAGTGTCCTAAGCTTGGGTAGATTGAAATGTAGTCAATGAATTTTTTTTGTACCCTCTCGTAGGTCAACCTGGAGGTGCTTGTGAGCTGCTGAACTTGATTTTTCTGTGGATGCCTTAAATGGCTCTAATGCCTCCAGCCAGGGGTTACAACTAAAATACTACAAACTTTGTGACTACACGCTAAGGTCGCCTCCAGTGGGGTACGAACCTGGGCTTAGGGCGTCACTGAGGGGTCATATTGTAAGACAAATGGCGTTTTCAAACATCCCTTTTAGTATTGAAAACAGATACAGAAGAAAATTCGTTTTTAAACGTCCCTCTCTTTAATCGCATATGTTTGCACGTGGCTTTTTGATGCGGCCCCTGTCAAACTGAAATCACTGGATCAACGTTCAAAAAATGGGCAAGAAATACAAGAATTGATGTTAATTAAATTGATGCTCTAGGAAGGAAGGAAAACGTATCTTATGCATATATATCTACTCTTCTTTTAAAACTGGCAAAAATTTGACCTTTTTTTTGTTTCCTTCATACTCATGTCCATAGATTTACAGCTTGTAACGTCTGACGATGGCATTTTTACTATCTGAAAATAGATCTTCTGACTGTGAGAAGAAGAAGGGTCAAAAAGGCTCATTGCGATTTTTCCTATTTACTTCAATATAAAGCTGAAGCAAAAAGAAATAACAACAAAAAGGTCTTATCAAAGATTTTAAACGAGCGTGATAGCGGGGACAAGTCGCGCCACCTACCACGTTGTTAATGAACTACACGCAACAGGTATTGGCCACATTAAGCTCTTAGCACTTAACGTGCTTACCCTGATAACTGTCACTAAAGCAATTAACCAATCTCTTTAATGCTGACGAAGTAAACATACTTAATGACGCCACTCAATGTCGAGGAGGAAAGAGAAAAAATGACTGTGGGAAAGAGAAGATGATGAGACAACTACAAGGTTGGCAACCCCTGCCAGCTGCCAATGGATCTAAAATCTTAATAATATATTAAAAATTAAATGCAATAGTAAGTTTGTTTGTTTCATTTTCTCTTATAAACCAGTCATCATTTCCCGAGGAAAATATCAATAACTTTCAATCTTATCAATAATCATAATTGAATTATATTATATTGTTACAGGCAGAGTACAACCCGTATTGATTGTCAAAAATGGAATTGAACGAGTGTAATGGCGGGGAAAAATTGTATCATAGAAGTGTTAAGTGTAACAGTATTTTTTTGGAAAAAATAAGTATGTTATTACTTTAAAACAAGTAGGTTTATACTTTACCTCAGAGGTGGAAATCCTGTTCTTGGACAATGTATACGCCTCCTCTTTGTGAAAAGTATTTGACTGCTATCTACAATACAAGGCTGGTTCAAGTTGATAGAAGCCAAACAAAGCAAACTTGATTCAAATCATTAGATACTTATCTATGGAAGCAAGCATACAAATACAAGTACAAACAAACATAACTATGAATAATTAACATTGATATAAACATAATACTTGATTAGGTTCTAAGAACACGCAACTCGAAAACAAACGAGCCCTCACTTTCGAACGAACAATAGTCGATTCAATCGTAATTAGAGAGTTCGACATTCCGAACGATCTTTCGGATCGATTACGGTTGAATAAACAATTCCTTCTTGTTTTTTTTTTTTTATTCAAATAATGTTATAAATCAAATACACGCCGTTAACGTCCCGAAGGAGAGGTCATTTATCAGAGCGACGCGAGCGCAAGTACAACCGACGCCATTGTACGTACATTAATGTTTCCTTAATTGTTATTTTATCGGATTCCAATATGGCCGCCACGCGTCCGTAATTAGTCTCTGTACGGATTGAATGATTTTAGCTGTTCGTTTTTTTTTTATAATTAATGATATGGGCACCTTAAGATTTCTTTGGTGTAATCAATAACATCTTTGGTATGCTGGAGCATTTTAAGTTTGTGTGTGCTTATCAAATGTATCCTTTGATACAAGTTATGTTTATTTTGAAGAATATTATCCACACACATTATGCGTGTTATTTAATAATCATACTGTTTCTTAATAGAATATAATTATATCTACCTATTATTAATTTGGAATTTAACGAAAATGTAAAAACATCTAAATTAGACTCGTGCAAATCAGGAAAACATATTATAAAATGCTCCCACATTTCAGCAAAAAGATCGGCCACTTTAAACAATAAATGCTTAATGATCATTGGCTATTCTTCTATTATTCATTCACAAAGTATATCATAGGAATATTGCTAAGTGGCTTTTAAACCAATAAATATAACAACGTTGCCGATAAATGCAATGAAAATATAAAGTAATAAAATTCTTTCAGTCACAGTTTTTTATACAACGCAATTGCATTATTGAATTGATGGTAAATTGATATCACACACCTACATGTTACATTAATTATAATTAAAGTAATTTATACAATAATCTATTTAAATTCAAATGAAATTACCAAGTGCCTAATTTTAATCCAACCAATGATTATAAGACCTTTAATTTTAATACTATTCATATATAAATTCGTTTGTGAAGACATTACAGCAACACCTACTGTTTTATTACTTTTAGAAGACAGTAACACAAATAAATGGGTCTTCTAAAATGTTGACCGTATAATTAATTAAATGTTAATAAGTAACGGGTTTCTCGCAGTAGGATATCCCGTAGCCAAGAATCTTAAAAATATGAAAGTACTCGACTGTTTAGGGCGATTCCACAACAATGTGTTTCGTCTTCGCATTGTCATTTGTCATACGCTGACGTAACGTATAAATCTGTACCCTTAGCACGAATTTTCACTTTTTTACTTTACAGTACCTATTTACAGCGTTTCTTGAGGTTTCTTGTATGAAAAAATGGAACAGCGCCTCTGGTGTGCGAAGAAGGAACTTATTTTTCCCTTGAAAATTGTCAATTTGAAATTGTCAAAGTTCCAGTTTACTTTACGTCTCAAATACTGAAAATTCGTGCTTAGGGTACTGTACCCTTATCACGAGTTTTGTCACTCTTTTACTTAACAGCGTCTTTCCAGTATTTACAGCGTTTCTTGTATGGAAAAATGGAACAGCGCCTTTGGTGTGCGAAGAAGGAACTAATTTTTTTCCTTTAAAATTGTCAATTTGTAATTGTCAAAGTTCCAGTTTACTTTACGTCTCAAATGCTGAAATTTCGTGCTAAAGGTACTGCAGTGCGATAACGCGCTGCCTTTCTTTTTGATGTGATTTCATTTAAAATTCATAGAAATGGACCACAAATGGATCCACCCAGTTTTTCTTAACATAGCGTGTAATGCGATCGATGTCTCACATCACAATAATCTGACGGATGGTTATCGTCTTGTCGTAAGATGTCAGCGTAGTGTGAACTCGCCCTTATTCATTCATGATTCTGATGGATACTAAAAGATCCTCTAAGTATAGTTTTTAAACGGAAAACATAATAATTGGGCTAATTAATGAATTTAACAAAAATACATATATCCGATGATTCTTATAAATAAGAAAAAAATCTGTTTTCGTTTATTATATTTTTTTTCTTTACAGCGGTTACTTCGCTATGATGCTAGTAAATAAGCCAATTAGTTAAATCATACTATCACCTTTAAAAATCTCCAATATTCAAATAACAATACACCTGATAAAATCTTAAAAGCTTAGTGGAAAACGATGCTCATACATAAAAGACACTAAAATCATTAAACGCTGATTGAAACGAAATAATTAACATAACACTAATCTCTTATCTTTTATCTATGAGAGGAAACCTTATACTTAAGTTGACACCTTCAAAAATGTGTAGGATGACAAAGTTTTTCTCACACTCTCGAAACTTCTCCAAAATGTTGTCTACCCCGTTTTAATTCCGTTCAATCATTAACGAACTTTTAATAATAATACAAAACTTAATATTCAAAGTAAAAGTTATAAGTCCTCAAAGTTTTAAATCCAGCAATCCTGTGACAACATTTTAAAAGGGGTACGGGCTCAAGTTTACGATGACCATAAATGCCACATAAAAAAGGATAAAAACTTTTAATTTCCCCTCGTCTTAAATGAGCCGGTGTTAATTTTAACTCTCGTATTGGAATTACGTATATGGCATACACTAATTCTTTGTCATTATAAGATATTTTATTTCTTCTTTTTTTTTCTTTCCATAGCTTTTGGCCGTAAATAATGCCCGGTTATGTTTGTTGGTTTAGCTTTAACGTGTTTCATTTAGATTAAATTCTAATTTATTTTATGGAATCTTTGAATTTTTCGAGTTACGATCATAATTTTGTTTCGGTGCAGTGTGGGGTCAGAATGTTTCCTCTTTATTGTGTTAGTTATTGTTATACTTAGAGCAGGTTTTTTTATCTTGTGATTTGTTGAGAAAGAGATGGAATTAGTATTTATGTAAAGATGTCTTCGGTTTGTTTATAAGTATCGTCAAAATAAAAATATATAGGTATTGTTATAAAGATATAGTCATCAAAGATTTTTTATTTTATTTGTATTGAAAAACAATATTTCGGTTTTAAAACCATTCAATGGTAAAGTACTACTTAAAATACTTATTGGTATAGAACTAAAGGCAGAGCTTTTAATACCTCTTGAAATCAATCGAATTTAAACTTTATCCTTTTCCAAAAAAGGTTTAATTTACGATAATCGAAAAGCAGCATTACTTGTCACACTCCAAAGCGATATACAAGAGCATTATCTCAATGTTTACGAAATAAATGCCCTAATAAAGATAAAGTCCCAAACCTTAATTAGTGACAAATTGGACGCTTTTAAAAAAATATATGGAAAGAAACACATTAAGAATTAAGTTACCTGTACACAGACATGCATACCTTAAGCTTATATAATTTAAATAGAAAGAGAATGTACTATCTTTATCTGTCCACGGTTCGAGTCTAAACAAACCATATTCAATGTAATTCATCGTAGTAATTATCTTACTATAATTATAATAAATGCGAAACTGCCTAGCTGCTAGGCAGTTTCGATTTTGCTATTGCGAAAGTTTGTGCTGGCAATAGCTAGGCAGTTTCGATTTTGCTAAACGACTTTTGTTCCATACTATATTTACCACAAAATTATAAAAAGTGTCAATTTTAGCCAGTTTTATATGTTGCCTGTAAGGATTAAGGAAAACTATGATTTTTACTTAGGTAATTAACATTTCATAAATAATTACTGTACTTCAATTTATTATTTTCTACTTACGTTTGAGTCAATTAATGTTTAATGTTTAATGATCCAAGGAGACTCGCATTCATTTATAAATGAAAGACATTATAGTTGGTGCTGATGTAATTTGCATAGCAATTAACACAGATTGCAAGTTAATGGGTGACTAAATCTGTTTTTAGTGCTATAATCTAGCTATTATCTAATACTGTGCTATTGGGTTCCTTAGAAAATCCTTAATAAACACTACTACATATACTTAAAATTATTTCCTATTTTTATCATACTATTAAACGGTTTTTGTATTTTTATAGTCATCAAATGTCATCGTCTCGTAATAGTTTAATTTCTAAGAATGTTTGGAAGTTTTATTTATTGCGTTAAAATTCGTAACATAAATTTTGCTAAAGTGCTTGTAAAGTGGCCGTTTCAGATCCTTGGAACCCTTCAAACTGCACTCAGTTTCAGTAGTAGATTTAGGATAAGGTTGTAGTCGTTCCTTTTATAGAATAGAATTCAAGAACAAAGAACTATTATATGTCAGATTTTTTCGGAAAGAAAAATTTGCAGCATTCTAGCAGCTAACCAACTAAGCTATTGCTGCCCAGCCGGCAAAGTAGAAGCTTTCATTTCACATTGCTAAGTGTCTGAAGTACTAATCCAGAAAAAAATCTCAGAACCCTGCTTGATGTCAAATTTTCCATTCCGAAAAAAAAATACTCGATGATATTGTAGCTGTTTCTCGTCGTTTCACGCCCGCTGCTTGGCTCCTATTGGGCGTAGCGTGATGTTATATGGCCTAAAGCCTTCCTCGATAAACGGACTATCTCACACAATTAGATTTTTTTAATTCGAACCAGTACTTCCTGAGAATAGAGCGTTCAAACAAACAAATAACCTCTTCTTCTTTTATAAGTTAAGATTTGTCTTATTGATCTACAAAAATAAAACTTACATAAGATTGAATAATAAAATTAAACAAACAAGCAAATAAAATAAATAATTGAAACGGAACCCCTAATCTTAATCTTGTTCACACTCGCCCACCCATCATTCCGTAACGCCCACGCTTCACATACTTAATCTAAATTATTTAAATCGCATATTTAAACAATTCACATATTTTGTGCTCTTTAAGGATATTTGCATGTTGATATTATTTAATTTCTTTGATCCAGTTTATTATTTTATTTATTCTTTTTGGCTCGTGTAATACCAGCTTTCTTAAAATATACCTATTTCATGACGCAATAGGTAGTCTATTGCGTCATGAAATAGGTATATTATGGAAGTTTTTGTAGATCTTTGACAGTCCATAACCACAGTCAGAAGCCCGACCCTCTAGGCAGATGGTGTGGCAATTGAACTCGCAACACACAGCGCAGGAGTCCATTGCTACACCACTGCGCTTATCGTGTCGTCGGTCGTAACTGAAACTATCATCATAATTGGTAAAGTTGTCGTTTCGATATGCTTCATATACCTACCTAGTATTATCACTTTTATGAGGAGCTTTGCCAGAAACTCCTTGATGTCAGGAAGAGCTCCACTTACCAAATTCTTTGTTAATTAATCAATCTTTTGGATGTTTTATTTTTAAATGCCGCTTCACACTAGCACTTTCCCCTGTGTCGCGTGAGCGATTAAAAACATAGAAACACACATACACAAACACCCACAGCCAGAACAACTATTTGTAAGTCTTGTAATTACTCCGTGCGGGGTTCGAAACCGTGACAAACTGAGCAATAGTCGATCGCTCAGCCTCTGCGCCAACTGTTTTAATTCTCAATCTTGTCTAAAAATATCAATCAATCACCTGTCATTTGTCATCATCATCATCATCAGCCTAAAATGTTCCCACTGCTGGGCCATGATCCACCACGCGGGCCCAGTGCAGGTTGGTAGATGCCACATGTCTTCGAATTTTTGGTTCTAGGACATGCCGGTTTCCTCACGATGTTTTCCTTCACCGTTTTAAGAGCAGTGGTGATGAAATAAATTACACAAAGTAATGCGCCTGGCGGACCTACAACTCGTAAGTCGGGACTACTAGACCACCACTGCTCCTGTCATTTTTATTCGTCTGTTATTTATATTTTTATCAATGGGTCAACTGCATCAAGAAGTCGTTAGATGTCCTATGGTTTTTTTTAGAATGTTAAGGTACCATCAGTCTATTTAAGTACTTATGACACAATTTTTACTAACGTTGCTATTTTTCATACAGTTTTTACGTTCTCGGGTTGACAGGAAATGGTTACTTACCGATTTGGTACCGTTAAGGGTTTTATCCAGCATGGGATCAATAATAAATACTTACTAATTTCTCCAATTCATTCGTCCACGTTAACTACATAAAATACCGTTTATTTATAACATATAAGCATACAAGTATTTGTATGAGCGTCAAGTAAATATTCGTTCCTTTGTGTAAACTTTCACCCTTAATGAGCACAGCCGAGGTGTCACCGAAGTCATCCGATGTCACGAACTATTACGTGTATGAGGAAGGATATACGATGGAAAGTGATTGCTATTGATATTTCAGTTTGAATGATTGCAGAGCCTATTGACTTTACTATCTTTCTAAATGATATTTTATTAAGAAAAAGAAAAATGCTAACACTGTATCACTGTTGGAAGTCTCTGTATATCAAAAAGACTGGTAACTTTTTTTAAATTCCTTGGAAATTTCGAGGAGGAACATTAAGACATCACTATTTAAAAGCTGACTTGTGTACCTAAATAACAATATAGTCATCTAGGTATTAGATAAAAACCTCTCTATAATTGTATTTCTTCTAAGCTGCGAACTCTAGGTATTATTTTAAAACCATTCCTGATTAAATCTGTTACTCGTAATCGTATTTCAAAATTAGTAACAAAAAGAACAATCCAATCCGTACAACACAGAATAGTGACTCAAGTGCCAAGAGCACGACCGAAACAGACATTCCTAATTAATACCACAGAGTAAAAAAAAGGTCACAACAGCATAGCATTCGTACACGTAACAAGAGCCGACCCGACCGCGCTGTGCCCATATATTTACTTTATCTTGTACACTACACTTAAATACAAATTAATACAAGCAAAGGACCGGACCTTAATGGCAAACTCGACTGTTTATTTTACACCTCGCGATGGCCCATGCCAGTTTATTTTGTTTTTTTTATTGGTCACACTTTGGGCCAGCTTTCGGCTTTTAGCGCCTTTGGGTACTAGGCTTTTCGTAGAACTGTTTGTTAATTGATTTTTGGGTTCACTTTTTTAAAATAGGTTTGGAATGCTTAGAACTTGAAAAAGGAACTACGTAGGTATTAGAAGGAAATATTTTAAGATGTTAAATTAATGGAATTGGTATACAAGAAATTATTTTTAATTACAAAAGTCAATTAATTTTATGATTCTATCTGAATAAATTAAATAAATGTTTTTAATTAAAATCAAATTAATTTAAAAGACTTAAGATCTTTTCCTTATATGTCGATGATTCATGGCTATCAAATACAATCGACCTTAGTACAAGGTGTCTCGATCCACTATCTTCACAATTTGAATATTATTTGCAAAAAAGTGTTATTAATACTACACATTTACGACATAAAAACACAATTTTATTCAACAAATATTCCAGATATCGACAGTATTGTAGTCAAACTTATCGCCACACAAACGCAAACATACATATGCATTTGCTCACAATTCCAATTTTCCATCTAGCGTTATCTCAACTAAAAATACAACAACACTATGTAATATTGTGTTAAAATTGCAAATACATGCAACTCAATTAGTTTAAATGCATATTCGAGATCCCGAAGCCGTTATTTAGATATACCTATTGGTTACAGATACAGTATCGACATTAATATTCGAAAAATATTGTCAAAGCTCCTCACTGGTCGATAAAAATGTCGGGCCACACGCAGCAGGTCATTAGACACCTCCCGGAGGAAAATAAATTAAAGAAAACGAGAAATCTCGACCGTCAACCTTATTCAGAACGAACAGCCTTCAATTTACACTGTAATCTCGCGTTTGACGATGTCCAATGCTGTTCCAAAAGGAACGATGAATTCAGATCTTGAACAAAAAAAGCAATGAAGTGGTTTTTGGAGATTAAAACGTTTCGTCAGTTTATGAATAGGGATATAAGCTGGGGATCAATTAAATGCCATAAGATACAAGCACTATAAGTCAGTTCGAAGCGAAATCCAAGAAGTAATGACTAACAGTCTAGTTTATGGTGTAAAAAAGTTCGAGTTTCGTTTTAACTTAATCCAATCTCCTTAACAGTGGTTTAATTTGCTTCAGACTTGTTCAATGTAATTAAATGGTTTTTACTTGCTACCAATTGTCACTCGTAGTTAGAATCTTATTAACTCAAGTGAGTGCTTCGAATTAATTTGATTGTTGTTTTAAATTGGTACAAACTCGTTAATTTTTAGCTCGTTTCTTTGAATTTGGAGTGTTGAAGTGATTTTTTTACAGACGGGAAAAAATACCAGTTTTGTAAAGGTTAAACAATAATAATTGCTGATCGATAATAATTACTGGCAGATGAATGATTATTATAATTAGTTTTAAATACAGTTCAGTGTAAAATTGGAGAGGTTCAGCAGAAGTATACATTGACAAAACATTGAGTAAGTATAACTTCTACGAAAATTACAACAAACAAAATATGATTCCAGTATGCCAATGTTAAAGGGGGTGATTGTACTAAAAATCTAGACTTCATGGTTACTAGGCTACTGATGACCCCGGAACATAACAGGCTACTGAAGGACACTGTGGATTTTAGTCTGTAGAAGTCTGACAGTCCCTCCGCCCTGCCCGGGGTGGGAGGAGTCATTTGACGATTTTACCGCTTAGCAAACGCGCTTGCAACCAAGAACCAATGAGGTTTGAGGTCCCTAGAAGAGAAGTTTTTTGCAAATGATGAAGTGTGAAGTGTCAAGAAACTTTTTACTTCAATCAGTATTCCTCACACTAAGTTCCACAATAGTGTTGATTGAAATATCACAGCAAAACATCTCCCAATTAATATGTCCCCCGTGCGATTCCTAAATTATTCTTTTGTCTTTTAAAACAAAAGCTACCAAGCGGATCAGTTAACAAGTTACCATTTTACAAACAACACGAATTTTCTAAGAATACCAATATCCTTAAGTTATTCGAAGCTTGCTTGAAACAATTAAAAATCTATTCTGTATGCGCAAGGAGACTCGTCTATCCGCTTAGTCCACCTTTTGTTGCCAATAAAAACTGTTTATAGTAAATAATCTTATAATTTCAATGCAAGTCAGAGTGAAAAAATATAAAAGAGTCCATCTGGTAATTGTTGGGTACTAAAATAAGGCTTTTTATTGTCAACATGTTACTTAATTAGTGTGGAGACGTGGTCGGAAATGTCATAGTGTTCTGTGGTGCGATGACCCCAATAAATTAGTAGGTTTCTTCTTAGATGGTTTTATTGGTTAATGATTTTATCAGTGGTGGATTGAGGGGATGCAGTGAATTTTGATTGTTTGCCGTAGGAACCCATTGGTTGTAGGCACTGACTAGTTTGATAAAAGAGCCAGGTCAGTATGATTCAGGAGGGCTGGATAGCAATTGATTGACCCAAAATTCAAGCTTTTCAGAGGTAGCTAATGTCAAATCTAGGTAATTTGGTGGAACTTTCATCATGTACAAATTTGTTTCGATTTAATGTACCTAACACTTCTTGACAATTCAAATTTATACGAGACAGAAAAAACATATTAATCTGACAAATAATACCTAACCCATTCAACTTAATAATATGAATATAATAATTTAGCTTTGTTTTGTGTTTCAGATTTGAGAGAAGCTATTTGAGTCAGTATTACAAGAAGTCTTTAAATTCAACAAGCCAATCAACGAAAACCGACAAAATCGAACCCCACCAATTACTATTCTATTGACAAATGATATCTAAACGTCAAAACTTACAGTGAAACTCAAGTTTAGTAGTTAACTCGTTAATTTACGACAGTATGCGTGCACTACACGCAAACATAAATCAGGATGAATTACTACGATGGATCAAATCTGACGATCGGTCGTCTAATACCGCATTCATTATGTTGCACTGTTGGGGAATGATAACTTCAACATTTCAGACCTTTTAAGCTTGCATAGCTTTTACCGCGGTGATCGAATCAAAAAATTCCGTAACGAAAATAAACCTAACACCCCGCACCGTCGAACGTCGCGCGTCTCTTCAATTCGGCAGACTTCGGCACGGTGTTTGTTTTTATTGACGTTTCACTTGATTGACGTGGCTGATCATAGCCTAAAAAAAGAAAACATTAAAAAAATGCATAAGTTGATAAAAATCCTATGCTAGACTAACTAGCTTTACCGCGGCAGTCCCCGAGGCCACTCGTATGTTTTTTTAGTTTTCTGGGGTGTCGGTGTGAATCACATCCTAGTTTCTACAGGTATACTCCGGTGACGGATGAGTGATCTTGCTGGTACGGGTGGTGGCAGGCCTCACGAGGACTTCCTGGCTCGCTACCACCACCTTGTTGGAGTCCGGTGTTAATATTTATTTATTCGGGGCCTCAATCTGGCCCAGAGCAAAAATGAGGCCTAAAGTGAAGCGAGCTTATACGAAAGGATCTGAAACTCATGGGCATCGATGCGATGCAATTTAATAAGAACTATTTGGTGTCGGACTGCGACAGGCCAGGAGGTCCTACGCCTTTTTTTTGGTACTAAAATTTTCAAATGAGTCCTCCCGCCATAGGTGGGGCGGAAGGGACTGTCAGACTCTTACTGACTAAAATCCACGCGTTGGAGCGTCCACACGACAGGCTATTCGCATACGTGCAAATAGACCCTTAGGCACACAGTGCCTAAGGAAGAGTTTTTGCCCGCATCCCAGGGTGCACCGGCCCGAAAAACTGGTCTTCCCCCCGGACGTATCCGAGAGGGAACTCCAGTCCACGGGCGCACGTGGAGGTTTCCTGTCATAGCACCCCGAAGTCCTTCCCCTACCTACCGCCTATGAAATCGGTCAGCCGGCACAACAGATTATAGAAAGCCTATGGTGCTGTTGCTCAGGCTGGATCCCACCTACCCCAGAATCATGTCAATAATCTTCATGATAATACAAATCTGCGAGAAACGATTATTGCGTAAATATTAAAATCGATTATTCCCTCAAAATCAGGGTTGTCAATCTCTAATTATAATAAATATTTCTATTTTTTTTAAATTAACCATTACCAGTAATTCAAATGACGTCGAGTCATTGGATTAAATATAGTATTATTTAAGAAGATTCAACACAATAATATACTTGCTTTACCATATAAGGAAACATCATTTAATTAGAAAATCATTAAATACAGACGCACTTATGAAAGGTCAATAGGCCAAGAATTTGCTTAAAAACTTGGCTCATGTATATTTATTTCGATAATTCGAGTGATAAATTAATCGATTTTAGATAATCAACTAATGCTGATTTTAATTAACTAATTTGTAAACAACACTTGGGTAAAAACAAGTTAAATGTATAATTATATTTTATTTATAGGTTTTGCCTGCGGGTTTCTCTAGGTGGGAAGCCAGAAATTACTGCAATGTACAATATGAACGCAATAAAAAGTAGTTCATAGAGGAATTTACTTCGAAATGGGCTTAACTCAGTTCGAAGTCCATCTGCGGAGTCGTCTAATGATATTACCCAGCCCGTAAATCGGATCCAGGATGTCATGATGAGAGTCATTCCACTTTGCAGCTTATTAGTCTAAAGAGGGCCGAGTCAGCGATAGTTCTAAATACCCAACTAGATTTGCTATAATTTACTCAAATAATTACAAGCCAAGCCCATCTTCCGGGTTAAGCCGTGCTTGCCGAGGTTGGTCTCTGGAGATGGGTGACCATCTGTCATAGCGAGTTTCCTCCGTTTCTCGGAAAGCACGTAAAGCCGTTGGTCCCGGCTGTCTTTTGTAGATCTTTGACAGTCGTTACTGTTAGCCAGAAGCTGTTAAGTCTGACAACCAGTCTTACCATGGGGTATCGTATTGCCAGTTACTGGGTTGTGGAGGTCTGACAGGCAGTCGCTCCATGTAAAATATTGATATCTAGCTGCATCTGGTTCGTTTGGAAGCCGACCCCAATATAATTGGGAAAAGGCTAGGCAGATGATGACTCAAAGGTTTGTCAACAAATGGAAAACATCGTGAAGATATTGGCATGGTGGATCACAGCCCTTCTTAAAGAGAGGATGTCTTTATACCAGAAGTGAAAACATTAGGCAGCTTTATTGATGATTGCACGTAAAAAAACGCCTATTCCCATCAAAAAGTATCACAAAACCTGATTTCTGATTTAGCTACATCAATCATTCAATTACAATTCACAGTAGACCCTCCTCCACAAAATTGACGTGTCATTAATTATTTCAAAGTGTCGTTAACCGAACCGTACAGACGGTTACTGTAAACAACGGTTCTGATATTCCGAGAACAATACAATTGGAAACTACTAATGAATCGCAATATGGCGCAAGGTGCAGACTACCCGTCAATACACTACTTGACGATTCGTTAAGCACTGGATACTAGGTACTCATTAGTCTTACTTAATATATTGGCTGTAGATGACCAGAATAGTGAATGCGATACGCCCTATAAAGCTCTTGAACATAAGGTCAAGACCATATGAGTACAAGCTGTCGATGGAAAATTAAGTGCTGCCATTACGCTTGAAGACCACCCATGTTTTGTGGATGGATGTAACCTACAATTATGTCTGTAACCTAAGACACCTTACAGACATAGTCATAGGCGAAATTCTTGGAAACCAACACCGTGTGACGCTTTTAAAAAATCAGCAGAAACGGCTTATTCATATTCTATCAAGGCGTACCCAAAGGTTTATGTTAGGTACAAGGCAATATTAATCCTATAAAACAACCTAATGAAAACCCACCTCAACAGAAAGTATGAGCCAACCTGCACATGCTTGCGGGTTTACGTCATCAGTACGTGTTTTACCGCTAACAAACATACATTAATATGGAAAGCTCGCCTCTGCCAATGTGCCAGGCAACGCTGCCCCCACGAAGATGGCCATTGTCTTTTCAAAACGTGACTCCAAATGTTAATTGGACTATTAAAAGCCGAATGCGGGTCATTTCGACCATTACGAACGGAGCCCTTTTGAATATGTATAATAAAATTATTAGATGAGCTGAGCTCAATTTGTGTGTTAGGTTTCTAATGAGGTTATGCGCTTTCTTGTCACAGATGGCGCTTGCGTGTTGAATGCGCAAGCACACAGCCGGATGCGCGAAATGGATTTTGTTGTGTGCGTAACTGTGCGCATCGGATGCAGAATTTTATATTAGCGCCCTTACTGTGGGAGCTGAGATATTAATCGTTTTTGTATTCATATGTTAGCCGTTATATAGGCTAGTGGTATGTTGTATTTATACGTGATCATGATAAAACGTCGATTACTAACGTTTGGCATGGAATAGGTGATGAGAGTTTAGCTAATTGTGAGCTCCATAAGCCAAATGCTTTTGCAATACAAAACTGAATCATGATTTAATAAGTACAGACACGTTACCAAGCTGTTAAGGATTGCCTTTTAGGACTGAACATAATTTTAGAACCGTGACTGCGTTTCGAATGAAACAATCCATTCCTAGCGTAGTTTAAGCGAGGAATTTTATCTTTGCATATTCTTTGAGCTTTTAAAGCCTGCTGGAAAGGCAACTGAGCTATTCATTTAAAGAAACTATGCTTGGTTGTTATTTCTTAGCATAATAAACAAAATAAGTTTTACGGACACATTCAAGGTGTGTTGATATTACCTGATTGTGCATCTGGGTTCGATCTTAACATTAATAGAGCCACAGAATTCTGAAAACTTCAGCATGCATTAGCTCCTCTTAATCAAAATCTCATTGTTGTCAGAGTTGTCGTGATTGGCAAACAAGGTGTTGATGTTCGGTGGGTTGGTAGACTTCCCCGAGAATTGCTCTTTCTGGGATGTGCTTCTATTTCTGCCGGTTTTAGACGTTGTATTCAAACTACTGCCAACCTAATGATAGTACGTTGGACCAAAGGGAAATTCATTATCGCCTGACTCTAACAAATTCGTATTGATGCACTTTCTTAGTTTGTCTAACAGGAATATCTACAGCAATAACATTTAAAAAAGAACACATAACGAGGAAACCTAGATTCTACATTTTGAAATTACCAAAACGAAGTAAGTAAGTATGATCAATTCTCGTTTCATATGAACTGATGAGCGATATCCCCACACTACATGAGATTACCTATGTGTCAGAACTTTTTACATACAACGAATGATCTACTTACTTTGAATATTGTATGTTCATATTTAAATTGTAAGAGATGTTACACACTTATTCGGGTAGATTTGGGATACCCGGGTGACAAATTCAAATATGGAATTATGTTCAGATAAAAGTCGCTATCCTAAGCCTGAAACAAACGAAACCGAACATGTTTCGGCTAGACTACCTACATGCCGAAATGCCGAATTAATATTTCCGATCACCACTAGCTGAGAGACAAAAGTGAGGTGTGATTGCACCAGCGCACTGCTGGAGGTTCTAAGCTCTCAAGTCGAAAAAAGTAGCAATCCTGGAGTCTGATTTTGTTGCTCTGTTGAAGCCATTATATTCACCTTTACATGACTGGCGAATTCAGTATGTATTATGAAAAACACTTCTGTCTAACCTTTCGGGGCCTGCACGCATCTTGTTGTGTAAGTATAAACATCGTGTTACTGATCAAGCCGACCCGAATAAATGTGTAATACCCCTTACTAACTTACCCACTTTACATAAAAAATGGACTCACAAATAGTTTATTAAATGTTCGTAGATACGTGTCCTGCATTCAAATGTTGCAAAAATGATTTTACATACTATTGCGTTTTGGCTCATTATCCTGTACAAGTTTCTTTTCGTAGAAAGCTTTCTTGGTTTTATGCCAGGATTGAACATATTCTATTTTGAATACACTTGCTTATAATACACAAGAAAATAAAAAAAAAGGTATTTTCTTGGTTCAATAGATAAAATGTCGTGTTACGTTTCGTGTTAGTATCCTGAATTACAGGAGTTGCACAGAGTTACTATATTAATCTTCAGAAGTACTGAATATAATATTGACATCCTTTTTCTGAGGTCCCTTCGTTATTCTAAGACCAAACGTAAAGGCAAATACCCATGTGTGAGGTTGTAAACCATGGTCAAAAATTTCTTAGATAGACTTCTTAAATTGTCAATCGCTCAACTATGTCGTCAACTTGCTAAACGGAAAATCCCCAATGGGTAGTTTAATACGTGATTTTCTTAATTTTCCTGCTTTAAGTTACCAAGCGTCAAATTGCATACAAAAATATTATAGCCCACACAAAGGGTGTTGACCCTTTGAAGTAAAATCTGATTTTAATCAAAACTTGCAAAAGAAAATGAAGAATGACTAATTCTTAAAAAATCTTTTCCAAGTAAACTGCGTGATTCTGCAAATAAAATAACAAAAAGCGCATTCGCTGTCAGAATTCGCAATTACATTTGTATTGTAAGTACACCAAATGCTTAAAAATTTTGTAAATGTACGAAAAGAAACAATAGCTTAGCTGTCATATAAATAATTGTGCCTTGGATAAAGTAGGTGGTAAAGGTCTGACGGCTTTAATAGAATTAAAGCTACTCAATTGTAAGGTGTTTTTTGTGTGTAATTATTAAATAATGACCAACTGGTTTGGTTTCTTCCCTGAAAATTATATCTTGTAATATTGTGCACATTCCCAAAATAAATATAATTATCATGTATTAAAAACTCGAACAGTAGCTCGATCACAAGATTTCAGTATTTTTTTACAGCTTACTTGAAGTATTTACTGCGTTTATTGTATGGAAAAATGGAACAGCGCCTCTAGTGTACAAAGAAGGAACTATTATTTTCCTTGAATTTAATGTCAAAGTTCCAGTTACAATACGTCACAAAAACTGTATATTCATGATAAGGCCTCAGACTTCTGTATTATTTACAATTTCTTTAGAAAATGAATACTACTGTTAATAATCAACGTAACTAATCATCGAAATAACTATTTTTTCTTTAAAAAAAGTGTTACTCCAGCTAACTAATCCCTTAAGCTTGCACCACCACAGAGTGGGCCATCTGTCAGCGCACGGGGCGCAGCATATTTTATAATTATACGGGGACATACGTGGAATAGCAATCATTCTTTGGTCCAGTCGCGCGAATGTCCTGTGCGCGATGCGACGCGCATTCTGAACGACTGCGAACAGCCACGATCAAGATTTCTCGGTCGCGATCTACAAACAGGTGCTCGGCTGGTGTCGACGCGTGATTGATATAAGCAATTGAATTTTCATTCTATATTTAGAAATTACTTGTACAACATTAATATTTTAATCAGGAATGTTTGAGCAAGAACGTTACAATTGCATGGAGAGTTTATGCAATCTTCACATTCTTTGCATTTACTTTGTCTTGTGCCAGTATCTGGGTTTGAATCGGAGATTTTTTGTTTCTTTTTTCCGGCGCGTGATCGTATTATCAACAGCCAAAGCAAAATACTCTCGAATTTGAATTATAAGGATGAAGCATAAATCAACACAAGTTATGATGTTTATAAATGATAACATAGAATTCGAATGCATTCCAAAATAAATGAGAGAAAGCCCTAAAAAAATGTTACTGATTTGGCAGTTAATGTTAATGTTCTTTAGGTACCCTTTACAACTGTTCTGCTAAGTTATACTAGATCGGGCTATACCAAAAACTAAAATTGTTAATTGGTGCTAGGAACTAAATCAAGTTCAAATTTCTCATGAACAATCTAGAATCACCATCATCACATTCACCAATAAATTATTAAATTACTCCACACAGTAGCCTCATTCCAACATCCTTCCAAGTATCAACAATGGACCTGTAGAAATAGCAGAAAATGTAATCTACTTATGCGATACGATTTACAATTCAGCTCAGGGAGACATCGTAGCGCTAATACATGTGCTTAGCGGTAAACTTAAAGAGGGACCCAGTGCCAAATATGTAAGAAGTAACGATTTACTGCCTATATACGGGGCATAAAGTACCGAATGGCCTAGCAAAAAATTCTTGACAACAGTTATGTTGTATCATTGTTCAGTTCGACGCGTACGCATATCTAAATCGTAACGTTTGCTGTTATTAATGTTGTGCGATTTGCGATACGCCTACTGCGGTCATTTTTCAGTTTTTAATCTTGTTAATTAATTTTGTCCTATTAAATTGTGTCTCCTTGTTTGGATTCCTTTTTGTTTAGTGTTGCATCATTATTGTTTAGTTTTAATTTTATTTCTATCATAAGTCGTTAAAAGTTTACGTTGCAATTTACATTTTTTCATTTGATTATATTATTTAAGTTTGCCTTCTTCGAACTGTTAATGAGAATGCTCATTTTTAGATTCTTTAATTATTATTTATCAATTTTAGATTCAGCCATTACTTAAGTGCTTATCGGTTAATACTGTTAATTTTATGCGCAGATTAGATATATTTTTAAATTTTATTCAAAACTAGTTTCTTGTTTGCGAAGTTTACGATAAAGAGGCAAGGGTGTTGCAGTTTTGTTTGAACCCAACTTTGCTAGTTATAACAATCAGGTTTCTCCCGCGGCATCTCACAGTAAAGCGGTACTTTTATTCTAAGATATACATCATAAACGTGAGTGTCGTCCATAAGTACATTGTGTACATCTATGAATGTCTTTATTACCGTGTTTTAGTCATTTGTAAGATTTTCTCATAATGATTGTCCCCAAAACGAGTGTTTGTGCCGTCAAAAGCTTTTGTCTAATCGTTGTCATGACTCCGGTTCACATTTGCTCCGATATAGTCGTTAAAAATGTCGTTTGTTGTTACTGTATGTGCGGCTTCTATTGTACTTGGGTCATTGTTGTTTTTAATTTCAAGACAGTCATTTCTATTAAAGTCAAAATATTCAGTTATAGTTCCCGTTGTTCTTAGTTTTTCATTACTTTCATTTATTTGATTCCAAGCGTAGCTACCTAATTTTATCGTGGTTATATCATCAAATGTGTCTTCCCGGCCAGAGTCGAGCGGAAAGGACTGTCAGAGTCATACTGAATAAAATCCACGCGTTCTTTTAATGTCCTCGACTTTTCAGGACCATGGTTACATGTTTATTCAGTCCCGAGATAAACGTCCCCAACTTCAATGTGCTTACCCTATACTCACAGTTCTCATAGTGAAGATCACAGTGCATTGACATCTCAACCATCATTAGTAGACGCAGCCTTATCAATGGGAGGTGTTATATCGCACATTAATCATGATAGGCTGCTGTGTCCAACCATACATTTTATTAATGTTATTTCTTTGGAACGATACTATTGTTTACTTTTCGAGTGTGTGCTATGAGAGTTGTATTAAAAATCGGCTTATGTTTAACTTATCACCAGATATAGTAACATATAACAGACAAAAATAGTAAATGATCACCAAAATGAAACCCGCATTTTAATTTAAAATTATAACCAAAGTTTTAACATTTCGCTA
The DNA here is from genome assembly GCA_036375495.1 of Agrotis segetum. Taxonomy (NCBI): domain Eukaryota; kingdom Metazoa; phylum Arthropoda; class Insecta; order Lepidoptera; family Noctuidae; genus Agrotis; species Agrotis segetum. The sequence continues at coordinate 895,620 of JAQSVV010000282.1, read as the reverse complement.
TCCTATTTAATCAAAATGACTCCAAATAAATCATTGTCAACCCAAAAGTAGTAAATGATCACCAAAATTGCCTGTGTTCCACCAAATATACTGAATGTGCACCAAAATATCTAATATCTTTAAACGAGCAATTCTTGTATATTTATATATAATCAGGATCTCGGAAACGGCTCCAAGGATTATCATGAAAGTTACACATTAGGGGTTTTTCGGCTCAAGGAATCCATTTATCAAGGTCCCAGGTTCGAGAAAAGCTTGGTTCCCAAGATATAGACATTTTAAAAACCGAGCGAAGCTCGGATAACCAGATATTGTTCATTAAAATATGTCATAACGAGGTGTAATAAAAAAAAAATCTACCTAAGCAGGGTCGACAAGAGGTTCTTATAAGATCGATAAGAGTCTTAAAAGTCTCTCAAAACGTTACCTATGCATGCAATAATGCGAAATGATACTACTAGTTCACCAGTGAAGTGGACAAGATGTAGTGACACATCATTTCGCATTACAGCATTCATAGGTAATGTTTAGAGAGACTTTTAGGACTCTATCACTGAGTTGCCTGTCTCACCAAATGTCCTTACCCTCACTGCCAATACGCTGATAGTCTTTCTATAGATTTCCAAAAACGATATCCATGTTGCAGCCAACTTAAAGATCCGACTTTCGAACACTGATCATTGAACGATTGATTACGATAATAGGCACAAACCTATATTCCCATGTTAAGTTTAACAGAAAGCCTTTATGCATACTAAGTAGTAGAATTATTAACTCAATGTGGAAATCTTGGCACACTGGGCCCTGATGTTAACTATTTATCCTTGATCGTTTGGCACCAACTAGTGAGTGGATTTCTTGTAAAACTTAACGGACTTTCGACTCTATTCTTTAGGTATGTTTAATTTATCCTATTACATTGTCACTGATAAAATCTTTCATCAAGACAGTAACGTTGTTTGATACCAAAATAAATGTATCAATTAAAATTTGGAGCCTAACTAGGTACAGCCTGTATTTCAGTCTTCAATGCAAATCCTGTTAAGTTATAAATAACGGTTTCACCCTTTACAACCGGAAAATTATCTCACAGGAAAATCTGAATAAAAACTATACTACGTGTTAATCCAGATTATAAACTATCTGTATACCCATCAAATCCGTTCAATAGATTTTGTGTGAAAGAGTAACAAACATCCATCCAAACAATAACTTTTACTTTTATAATGATAGTAGCATACGTTTTACAATGATTCCAAAACTGATGTGATAATAACAATTAGCCCCTTCGTACAAAAGGCGACGCAAGTCTCTGATACCTTACGAATTCGGTATCCAAGCGACCATCGGAATACAAAGCCATAGAAGTTCGTTCACAGGCACGAGTCAATGGATACCGAAGTCGTGAGGTATCGGAGACTTGAGTCGCCTAGTGTACGAAGGGCCTTAGTCTACTGCTACGGGAATCGAAACTGCGACACGCAGCAACAACTCAATCAATCAACCTGTTTTATTTCCAGAAAATAAGGTCAAATCTGTCCATTCAATTTAGAAACCACTAAAAATATGTTATTTTCATACATCCAAAATAATTACGTGATGTAAAATTATTAATGAGGTGCATAACGAAATGAGAAAAATAAAATTTTTACATCGCTCTTCATTTTATTGGCAACCATTTTACCTATATATTTATCATCACGATTATATTTAGATGCGAGATTATTAGATATAACGACGTAGAGGTGAAGAAAATTAATTGAGAAGAATTTGTTATTTTGATGATTGAACAGTGATGTCAAAAAAACTTGAAGCTTGAGGCACATTCAGGGGTAATTCAATTTGTACTGAAGAGTTGGTGAAGGGTTTGAAAGTTACAATTCAGTCAAAGACGTGGTTATTTTGACATCCTTAAGTTACGCGTGTGTGAGTTTGATAGGAATGGACATTTTCAGCTGAATGCGATTCATAAGGTCTCCGGATCTCCATAATACAATCCATTAGTCTTAAAGGATCTGCCGGGGTCGCGGAACTTACTCATTAGGTAGACGTGACTCTGGAACGTAAAGGGTTATTGAAGGGTCACTGTGGATATTAGTCAGTACAAGTTTGACAGTACAAGGCGGGAGGATTTATTTGATGATTTTACCACGTGTAAAAACAAAAAAAAAATATCTCACGATATCTTGAAGAAGAAGAAACTCACTTCATAGTCTTTTGTATTTGATGAAGAATAAGAATAAGGAATGATCGATAAGCCTTAAAAAGTGGAAACATAATTATTTTTTCTACTCCTCCACTATTCATTTCTGATTAATTTTGTTGCAGAATCCAAGACAGGTAAATTCATTCTCCGGGACACGTCGAGCTTCATTGTCTCGGCGCTTTTCTGGTGGTTACTACTGTTGATTCTGGCTTTCAGGAGTTGCAGTGGTTTGGGAATAGTGTGGTGGGTTTGTGCCATTAAAAAAAAACCCTTCAAAATAATGAGAATGAGTTTTATACGAATAATAATGATTTATTTATTTATGTTTACGTCAATGGTATGAAGAACCCATATTAATCAATGAATATTCGTGACTGAGCCAAGGGCTAGACACCAAAGGAATTCCGTCACATCAATATTTTAAACAATAAAACAAAACATTGACAAATCTATTAAAATCACGTAAACTGGCTTCGAGAAATATCTTGGATGTCATCCAAAAATTGGCTGCCATTAAAATGTGCGAGCCGTGTTACGGTTTCATAAACATAGCATATAATCACAAGTAGTCCTTTTATAGGGCCAAATGCCTACCAGGACCAAAGGTCTGTCTTGAATAGACACCTCGGCTTTGGAACGCAAAGGATATGTGAAGGAACAGGGAATTTTTAATCAGTAAGAGTAAGAGTCTGTCAGTCCCTGATGTGTACCAAATACGCTTACTTAAACCAAGTTTTGTTCAAGTCTTAAGTGTATAATAATGGGCAAGTATCAGTCGAGTCAAAGATCAGAGCCATTTGTTGCAGCTACTGAAAAAAAACCTAATGAAAATGCCCAATTAAACTTTGCCCGACACAGAAATCAAATACACGTTACCTTGCTCAGCAGTCGCGTTTCTGACGACTACACCAACAAACCACTAAACGGTTCCATCCATAAACAGCGTAAAACAAATGTTTTATCAGATTCGTTAGTGTTCGTATCAATAATTCATAGAGTTACGATGTTATGCGCATCGGCACCCGTTACTTGGAAGCCTTACACCGTTCATTAGTAGTTATATCGCGACTTGCTTTGGCAAAACCGCTGGGCCACATAGCTATGACTGTGGATGAAAGTTCTCTAGAAGTGGCCGTTGAAATATGAATAATCTTGATTGATTTTAAAAAGTATTTGATAAATTTTGGATCAAATCAAATCAAATCGTTTATTTCAACTAGGCCAATTTACAGGCACTAATGAATTGTCAAAGTACATAAAATAAAACAATTACAAAAATAGTTATGGTGCTACAGTCCTAGTCACAAGACATAAAAAATGTGAAAGTACCGTAGGTGCTCATTCCAAAGCGTATATCTCTATGGAGAAGAATGAGCACGAAACTCCATGGACACTTTTTCAATCGCCAAAATTATTACAATGATGGATGTGGAATAATGGATGCGGAATGTCGGCGGAAAGAAAATAAAACTTCCGATTCCTCTGCTAAAATGATCTGATTAATTTTGTATCAGAATTTAACACGGTTTAATTCACTCTCAGGGCTTTTTCGAGCTTCATTGCTCCATCTAACAACAGTAGCTACCAACAGACAGCATCGGCTTATCTGGTGGTCCCCGCTATTGCTTGTGGCTTTCAGGAATTACGGTGGTTTCTTAATAGAAAGAAAGAAAAGAATGGAATAGAACTGTTGGGTAGCTAAATATCATTCTTTTATTTGAAGCGATGTTGATAACCTCTTTTTTAACCGACTTCTAAAAAAGGAGGAGGTTATTTGTTTTTATAGCTTTCACCAGCTGTTTATATGAAATGATTTTAATAAAATGTTCATAGTGCAATTAAAACGATAAAGAAATTCTTGTGCTTCTGGATCTAGTGCCCACTGGAAAACTTACTTTAATTCTGTAATCAAAGATTTTTATGTGTAAGTAAAATATGAGCTTCGTAAAAGTAAATCATGTGACTCGCGCATCCTGCCCCATCCATTCCCTCTACATCCACGTAAGTATTCGTACGCCGTTCATATACTGTTCGTGTATTGACGATTTAATTACATTTTGATCCGGCAACCAGTCGTTATTGCGATGTGGGTGTCCGATATAGCTGTATGCAAATAACAATCGCTTGGTTCAACATACTTAGGTGTCACGTCGGCACTTCTTTACATTTCCATACCAATAGCATTTTAGTAATGAATAATTAATATACTGTGTTATAATTGAGAATCACTTAAAAGGTATGCGTTAAAATGCAGTGATCGTTCGGCTATATTTGATCCGTTTAGATTAGTGTATAAAGTGGTGTTTTTAAACATGTTTTGCACGAGTATTGGACATGATTTTAAATGGAGTTTCGTACGTGAAGAAATGCGCGTTCTAATTTGATCGAGTAAATGTGTGTTTTATGATAAGTTTGCTGGAATATTAGTCACTGAATGTGGATGGGTGTCTGAGTATGGATAAAGCTTGTTTTCTTGTATGTGTCCAACCATAACACGTCTGAAGGGTGAAAACATGTGATTGACTCTTTTGACTTAGGGTTGCTAATACTAGTAATATACAAAAGGATATTAAATGGTACAGCCGGGCGGCAAAACCGATTATACACATAATGCAGATGAATGTTCGGGAACCACAAACCGTTCGGCTGCTACACATTACCAGTCGGCTTGACAACTACTCACCTATGGCCGGTCGGCTTTTTGGTTCAACAAATACTGCCGAATCGAATTCTTCGCCGAAACGAGTAAACTACCCAATCGCCACATGCCGATTGAAACCATTCAAGAGTACCTTCATAGTAAATGCAATGGGTCGGCTTTGTTATTCTAAAAATACTGCCAAACTGACAATGCTGCCGGCCCGCTTATGTTGATCAAGATTAAAAGATGTCCAAGTAAACCATTATGTCTAGTTATTGCAATTAAGTTTGCACTTAAGCTTATTTATCTTAAGCTAAATCTCTACATTTAATAGTTTAACATTAAAACGCATGAGTAGTAGAAATAATCACGTTTATAACCGACTTGAACAAGGATAAAACTACGTTGAAATTCTTAAAACAGTACAAATTAACATAAGTATTGTGAAATAAGCTCATGTACTAGTTGAATCATTGTGGAAAATACTACACACGAAATAATGTTTTGTCTTTTTCCTACAAAAATAATGACGTGTTCTAACATCAAATTAGTGATTCCCCCAATTTTTGACATCAGGTAAACAGAACACGAAAATCTAATACCATTTTACATTAAAGGGTGTACGCCGAATGGCATTTCATACAAATCAAGTGCTTATAAAAATTAAAAATAAAGACGGAACTGATTTTATTGAAACTACGTACCTGCGCGTATGCAGCCTATGCAGAATATAGGTTTACAATATCAGAGAACATTTACGAAACGTCATAGTAAAAAAAAATGATTGAAAGTCTGTTTCTATGGTTTCAATTAAAATCAATCTCATTTAGATAAATGACGGATAGATATCTATCAGATGTAACATATATTTAAATATCGAAATAACGTATATTTCGATATTTAAGGTTTTCATAATTTATACTGCTTGTGCGTGTAAAATATACATCAGTTTCATTAAAATTGGTGCAATCTTTTAAAAAAAAGAAGTCTTTAAAATTTGTATGATAATGCCTTTTGGACGTACAAGGTCTTAAAGACTAAATACCCGGTAAACAAATATCTACCGAAAACATATTATACTTAAAACAACGATGAATAAATCAACCCTCTAATAGCAGGGGCGGTCCATCGACATTACGATTTTCGCCATCGAAAATGCATTTTCCGCACTGTTCATGTAACTTCTGCCTTAAGGTACATATTAAGTTAATTATAGGATTACAGTGGGTTGCATTTAAAGTGGTATTTTGGTAATATAATAGTCAGATGGCACGCCCGATAAGTGCCAACCCGATACTTGGAAAGCCTGGCTCATTACGAATTCGGGGCGCAAACGAAACGTACTTGGTCGCGAGGAACAAACGAATATAATAATTATGAGCCGAATGGATTAGGCCGAATTAACGGTTGCGTTGTTAGGAGATTATTTTTTTCGACACGTAGCTGGCGAGGGTTTAATCAGATTTTTAGATACGTATCTGCGTAATCGTGTCATTGTTTCGGTAATACTACGGTGATTTAAAATGTAAATTGTTGGTCTGATACTCATTTTAAAATATGTTGCAATAATTTTTTGAATTTTGTAAATTTTTCAAGTAGTCTTTGGCAAATCATACTGCATGTTTGTAATCTCCGAATAGTAACGCAGATGTACACGAGCAACAATCTATGGACTGTGATTGCCTATTCATATGACTGGTGTGGTGGCCATCATACGCCTATGATGGCCATCACACAAGACTGAATGTCGCCACATTCAGTAGAAGCTGTGAAAGTACTTCTACTGTTAACTTGTTAATATCAGATAGCTCAAAGAGTACACCTTTAAAGAAATAAAAGCTCACATGGTTTGACGAGCCTCAGACCTATCATAGTGGACTCAATAGACTTTAGAAATACTTACAGCTACAAGAATGTTTTGCACTGTGAACAAAAATTGGACGTCTAATCCCGCATGGTAATCAATGAGTATAATCATGAACTTAGTTCTCATAACTAAGTTTAAGGGAATCTTTTAAAAATCCCACACTTTTTAACAACCAGTCGTGATGTGCACGAAGAATCAACCCCGAAACAGGCTACAGCCTACACAGAATAATGCACCCTACCGTTAAAAGCATATAGTTTCATTTTATTTGACAGCTGTCACTTTGTGGATGCGGTCCTGCATAGGTTCTGAGACATCAAAAAGAAACCGCGTGTAATGTATGTGAGAATTCTGAATCTCAAGTTTTGGATTAACATTTAAACTACATATGTTATTTGATTTCCATATGACTACTGTTTAACAAAAAAACAGTAGCTATTGTTTGAATGCATATAGATTGATTATTATTCCAACATTGTGGTCATTATGGGTTTTGAAGAACGTATATCAGTGTTGAAGTCAGAATAAAAGAACGGAAAGATTCATCTTCTTCAGTTGTTTCTTTCGGTAAATAACAAACAACTGCCCATGCTTTATTTATTGTACAGGCGTTTTAAATGTTAAACACATGCTTTGCTCAATATAACTTCTCATTTAACACACGTCAGTGTCACGTGTTACACTTTGCAACATAGCCTAGCCTTTTCACAACTATATTGGGGTCGGCGTACAGTCAAACCAGACGCAGCTGAATATCAGTATTTTACATGGAGCGACTGCCTAACGGAACTCCACAACCCAGTAACTGGGTAATACGATACCCCATGGTAAGACTGGTTGTCGGACTTTCGAGCTTCTGATTGTGAATAACGACTTTCAAAGATCTACAAATGACAGGCGGGAACAACGGCTTTACGTGCTTTCTGAGGCACGGAGGAAACTCGCTATAACAGACGGTCAACCCGGAAGATCGGCCTGTGCGGCTGCAGTTATTTAGCCACGAGTACACTTTGCAACGTGTAACGCATTTATAGAACAATGGAGGATGGATGGCAACAAGTAGCGCAAAGAAGCAGTGGTGCAGCGCAATCATGTAGTACCATATTTTGACATGGGGCAATGCTGCTCACTATTGCCGAACCTCATCTCAAACAGTATACAAAAAATAAAACAAAATCAATAGTTCTAAACGTTCACCGTTATGGAATAGATACCAATTAACACATAAACACCATTTAATTAATCGATGTTGCCATTTCGAAAATGATCAAGCTACATTCAAAATTACGTTCCGATTTATAATATTAGCAAGAATAATATCTACCGTAAGCTCGGCTCATTATTTATAAACGATGTATAATTAAAGGTTACGGCTATACGTCCGACAATTAAATCTCGGATCAGCGCTGCAAGTTCCCACACCCTTTGATTTGATTGTGCTAATAATTTGCTGCGAAATAAGCGCTTTAGGCTAAATCAATTTATCGCAATGCTAAGATAATTAATATTTTATAAACGTACGTAACAATTTTTACTCAAAAATGCATGTAATGTGGTCATTATTTTGACAACCTTGTTTGAGCGAAGTCGCCTTTGCCGGTCTGTTTCACGGAGCGGCCAGCAATGTTTTTGCTGGCCGCTCTACAGGTCGGCAAAACATTGCCGGCCGCTATTCTGACGTTTCAACGTTTTAAAAAAACAAGTGCAAAAAGATTTTATTTAAAACACAGCTGTTTGTATTTAAAGAGGTAGGCACAAAAAGATTGTATTCCATATTAAAAAAAAAATTCAAAGAAGTACTAACGAAAGCGCGGTTCAGCGAAATTTTTATTTTTATTTAGTGACTTTTTTGCTTTATGTAAGTGAAGAAAATGTAACAGTCAATCACCGCATTAAAATTATCGCAAACTACATATTAGTAAGTAATATAAAACCGTAAAGTCGGTGTTGAATTTTAGTAACTGTACTTTTCATATTGTTATTTTAATTAATTTTCTAGTTAATACCTATATGTATTTTATTTAAATCACTTGCTGGTTTTATTTAGGTTAGGTACTTGCATTTTTGAGTAAAGCACTATACAAGCCTTGGCCCATTATGACTCTTCGCTGGTCACGCTATGATTGCCTCCAGCTAGCCTAGCTACGCTCTAGGTCTTCCAGCTTGGCCATCATGCAGCCCTTGCTGTCCTCGCTGTAAAGGCCTCGGCCTACGGCCTCGGCCTTTATCTCAGCTCGTACGGCCTACGGCCTCGTTCCCCTTTCGTAATAGCACAATAAGAAAGACTATCAGATGTGCCGGAAGGATGCACTGTTCTTCAATATAGTTTATTGTAAGGTGAAAGAAGAGATAAAACAAGAGTTTAAGACAGGTCAAGAAATAGAAGAATATGCAGAAATTGATGTCTTAATTAACACCAATCCGCAAACACTACAAAGTGTGTATAACTACTGCAGATTCGGAACATCAACAACAAGACAATGGACGTTGCAGGATCTCCGGCTACCGTAGGCGCGGGCATGCGGACGGCGAGTAAAGGGCAACTCGCTGTCCGATAATGAACCATGCCCGATTCGACTGCGTGTTGTGTTCTACGCGCCTCAAAGAGCTGTTAGCACAATGTCGGACCCTGGAAGGTAAAGGATTGTAGAAGGACACCTTGGATTTTATTCAGTACAAGTACGGCAGTCCAGTGCTCTGGGTGGGAGGACTCATTTGATGATCATACCAGGCTTTTAGTAAAAAAACTGACAGAGATAAGACCACTAAGCTGTTTTCGATTATTTCAATATTTTTATTTTATTTTATTTCTTTTCTCTTGATTTTTTAAAGACATTTAAGATGACTGCACTTAAAACCCCAACGTCACATTCATAATTCATAGCGCAATGCGAAACATTTGCATAAAGATTGATTCCATTCAAAGAAATTGTGAATACGCTAACATAAAGCGCTTTGCGCTGGAAGTTCGCAGTATAACGATTATAAGTAATTGCTTTGCAATTAGGACAATTCGTGTTGCCAGCGCTGCAGCGTTTGCAGCTAATTATGAGTTCAAGTGATAATTACTGCATCGGGTCGGAAACGTGGCTTGTAAGGATAAGAACAGCGATTATTGTTTAGAGGATAAGTACGTATTACCTGTATGCAAAAATTGTATTATGGACGTTACGTTGGTAGTTTTTTTTTTCATTTTTCTTTCGATTTTAGACGAAGGTAAAATTGATGTAAAATTATATATATTTTATAAAATTTTCCACAGTTTACAATTATTAATGATAGGTTTGCACTTGCTCTTGCTATTTATTTTTCTGAAAGTAGCTACTGATTTTGATGTTTAAATAATAATTATAATATTGCACAACTATCACACAACGCCATGTAGTCTCAAACTAAGCAGAGCTTGCACAATATTATTATATTATTTTAAGAGCCTATTCTGTGTCCCACACCTGGGCAAAGGCCTCCCTCCAATCCTTCCACCTTTCACGATACTGGGCGTCCTCCTTCCAGTTCGGACGGAACCTGTCCAGTTCGTCCCGCCATCTCCTACGTGGCCTGCCAGATATTTTGGCCCACAGTATGTCGGGCATGTGGCAGACATGTCCTGCCCAGTCCCATGCATAATATATATTTTTTTAAATTGTCTTTTGACTATGGTACAAGTGATGAAACAAGTACTGGCAATCTTTTCTACAAGACCTGACTATTAAACGCACGAAAGAATATGTGATTAAATGTTGAAAAATCTTAACTACCGTCCTCTTACCCCAAATACATAAAGAAAATACGAAAAAGAATTTAAAAACATTACAAAGACAACAATCGTTTATGTAAGTACGCACAAGAAATATCGTAAGTACCCGCATACCAGCATTTGGGCATTTAGAAAGGAGTACACAATTAAAATGCGTTAAAACATACAAACAACAAGCCAGCGGGTCTAAAACGGCTACTTAAAGTAATATTCCGATAAGTGAATCACTTCGTGAATTTCCAGGGACTTCATTAGCAATTCTTCTAATACCTATTTGTAAATTGGTAAACGCACAAGTATGTCAGATCCGAACAGAGGCTCATTGAATTGACGGATCATTTTACGATTCGCCATACAAAGCTGTCAAACAGACGAATTCCGTGTTTTTAAATTGTATTATGAATTGTTAATTTACTGATCTTTTTTATGATACCATTATAATATTGTCAAAGTGCCTTTTTTAGACCCGCAGGACAAATTGTTTTTTCCTCATGTTCGTGTATTAGTATTCCACTCACTTGTTCGAATAAAGAAATTTGTGACCTCTGCATTATAGAATGACTCATTTTAACAGCCGTTATTTGGCAATAAAATTTTCTAACAGTTGCTTCTTGGACTTGCTTTGTAAGCAAAAGGCGTCATTAGGTGCTTGCTTATCGGGACATGACAACAGAAGCATTTATATAAAATTATGATAATACATGACAGTTAGCGAGCCTTTTGAGAAAATTTTGGCTTTTTTCTAGGAAGATTAGGCACTTGAGGTGAATCAGATGCTAAAAATTCAACGGACAGTCGAGTGGGACGGTGTAATTGGGAAATTTCGTCGCGTTGTTGACGCATTCCGGAAAGTTGTAAAGCTCGCAACGAATGCGATTGTTGTACGCAACTGTATCGTACTAAACGGTTCACTCTATGTTAACCATTTGTTTTATTACAACTGTTAGATAAAGTTAATGACAAGGGTATAAAATCATCTTCTAGAAGAGATGTCGCAACTTTTTGAGCTTCTGAAAGTACAACCCCTTATAGTAAAAAAGGAAAGGAGTTTCCAAGATCTATTTAACATGTTCCTTCGTTTCATGATCTCCAACAGCATCGTATTATATGTCTTGGCTGAAAGTAGAACTTTAATAGTTGATTTTCATTAGTAGCAGGTTGCCAAATTTAGAAACATTGTTTAGGAACACAATTTTCACTAAGAAAGGGTTCATCACCTCTAGTTTTCGTGCAAATGCAGAAAAATTATAAACTCTAGGCACTGATTTCAAATACCAAGTCGAAGGACATCATGCAAAGGGTCCAGCCAGACATAAACAACAAAAGTAAAATAAACACCAAATTAAAGAGCCTTGCACACCGTGACGACTGACTCATATAATTTCACAAAATGCGCGTGTTGAACAAAATGTTCCTTACAACGTCCGAGAGGTCGGTAATTACAATAAAACACTTAATGAGATGCAAGTGGGTGGGGTCGTTTAAAAGGTAGTAAACAAAATTACTCCGGCCCACGTTACCAATTAGTTCAGCTAGTATTAAATCGAACGTTCCCTCGAAACTGAATTAAAACCTTGCACGCCACGTAAATGTGAATAATTACGTATTTAATAATGCTTTTGTTCTCTCCACGCGGAAACTCAAGTAATTCAATTGTGTTTAAGACTGTTTAATTCGGTGTAACAACGCTGTACGCTTTCTAGAACCTGGGTTTTTGTTTTTAGGGTTCAGTGGGAATGTAAAATTTCACCTACACCAATGGTTCACCTTCAGAAGCGAGAAACATTGATCGTATTGATCGTTTCACTTTTGGAAAAACCGACAAGGAAAAGAAAAACTTTTCATTGATGTCTAGAAATTTTTGCATGGAGAAAGCTTTAATAGATACTCCACTATGATTCTTTTATGTTTGTAATCCTAGACAATTTTGAAATTAGCGTCTTCAGAGACTCTTGTGTAGGACAAAAATATCGCCAACATACAGGCTTGCTCCCTGGAACTTAGACATAACTTGTGAAACGTAGATTTACTGTTTTGTACACCTCTGGATAATTCTGCGGGGATTACAGGCGTGTATTCATGTTTATAACATCACTAAGCGGTTTTCACTCACTTTCTCATACATTCGATGCTGTGATGACATACAAACAAATCACTCAATATACCTACTAACTAGCCCGAAGTACATACACCCACATCAACATCCCCATTTATTTTCTCATGAGACTTGAAGTTGACAAGCAAGTACCTACTTATCAAGGGCCATCGATAAGAAAACATCACAACACGAAGAGAGGACATAAAATTAATTTCTTTGTTTACATTTCTTTCAAGAGTGGTTGATATCAGCCACCATTTTGACAGCAGAGATTGGCGAGAATAATTTACAGAAACTTATTACATTATAATATTTTTATTAACATTAAATATATTTTTGCCCCATTCGCCACACATAACAGAAGCCTTACCACGGGCTCTTAACGCAATCCAGTTTAAGCTGTGGGAAAGAGACAGAGCTATACAAGTCGTCTAGCACCATCTCTTTCCGACTGCCTAAACTGGATCACGTAGACGACATCTCTATAGAGGCCTTATCACTGATTTTCACGGTTTTGTGAAGTAGAGTAAATTTTAACTTTGGCGTTAATTTGATGGATAAAATTAGTTCCTCGTTCGTACACTAAAGCGCTTTTTCATTTTTCATGCGTCTTAATACTTCAAATACACTGTACGACCAAATGTATGTATGTAGATTCACTTTTGTGAGCATAAATAAGTTGTCTATAATCACTTTCAAAGCGCTTCGAATTTCTGAAAAAACCTGTATGGAGAATTGCATAAGGTTTTTAAACTAGCCAAGCCTATGTCATATCAATTTAGGGCTCGGGCCACATAGAAAATAAGTAAGACGCAGACGGGGTCGAGACATTGTCTCTTCGGCGTCTCTATCATACAAAATGCATAGAAGCGTCGCGACGTAAAACAAACAGAAGAGACGGGCGCGGACGCGACTCTCATACATTTTCGCACGTCCGCGACGCGCCTTCATCTTACGACTTTTCTATGTGGCCCGTCATAATATTTCAAGTACGCTGTTCTACCAAATATTTGCGTAGATTTCATGCTAGGGTCTGTGAGAGCATCGTTACGTTGTAATAATCACTTTCAAAGCGCTTTGTATTACTGAAAAGACCATCTTCGGGCATTAGATAAAGTTTTCACTTGCCTATGATGTCATTATTTTAGACTTTTCCAACAGCATTATTGCTTACTTATAAGATGTCACTTTATTTAAGCCCCAAATCATCCTTCCGAGCGTGGTGGATTATGGCCCACTCCCTCTCACAGAGAGGAGGCCTGTGTCCCAGCAGTTCCTGCCTCCTATAATGTTTCCACATTATAGGCTGATGATGATGATGAGACAAGATTCCTAAGCATTTCCCTGAATAGATAAGGAACCCAGTAACCAAAACAAAGTTCCCACTTAACTTCTCCATATTATTAAGTTAAAGTAAATAACGAACGTGTGCAAAGTGTTAACAGAGCGCGAATTCCGGAACAGTACGACTATTGTATGTAACTATGTGTAATGCTGAAAATTGGAAAATAACGTTATCGTAACGAAACGCTTTTGAAACTAGTTGAATAATGTTTGTGTAACGGTTACTTTCTCTGTTTGATGTCTTTTTATACTTTTCCTTAATGCTAAGTCAAATAAGTAAGTTAGTGGTCTTGGTAATTTGCTATTTTAACTGTCATTTCCCAGAAAGGAAATGGAATGGAAAATGGACGCAAATATGATCTCGCACTCGTAATTTTCTAGTGAATCGTAATCTCTATTAGTTCTGAACAAAGTTCTGACAATACATCAGTTTTCGGGACCACTGTTATATCACCGTCACTTCGTGTGATTTAGTTTGAGTGATTGTCATGTTATTAATATACTGTATTAGTATTATATTGTTTATTTTTTTGTTTTGCATTTTAAATGAGCCACTGATGCCTGAAATAAATGGAATATTACTCGTATGCTGTCACCAATTTTTGGTTCAAACCACTAACTAATATTATGATAAACAGAAACGCCCGTAGTTTCAACCGAGTCGACGGATTTCGTGCTTAGATAGTAAATAAACTTGGGTCATCTCTGAACAAACAATTCTCCAGTATGAAACCTTTTTAATTATTTATACATGACACGAATTTCACTCTAATTACTTTCTTGAATGAACACTTTAATAGATGGGAATTACCGATGTTTAAAAAGATATTTTAAACAAAAACAGGATCATCAATATCAAACTTCAAACGATTAAACATAATTGACAGACATAAATCGGTTTAATCACAGCTTCACCCAAAATCCGAACACCATCAAACTTAACATTCAGGGGAGAAATTATAAAAAAAAAAAACTTTCCCTAATAAATCAGGTTTATTACTAGAGGGGGCATAGTTAATCTGGGCCAGGAAATTAAACCAGGAATTACCATAATTGATACGGTTCAAGTGAATTGGTGCAGAAAACTGATCGCTTACAAACGCCCTTTAAAACCGAAGACGTCTGGCGAAAACGCCTTTACAATTTTTTTAATGAACATCTCGAATGAGATTGCTTGATAAAAAAAGCGATTAAGAATCTACATAGATTTTTCTCATCGAGGATTTACAAAAAGTATCGCTTTCCATTTCGACTTTGCTTATTTTCTTTTTTTATAATGAAACTGAACACTCCTAAAATTATCAACACTAAAAAGGTGTCAATAAAATACCTTGGTTATATTTGGATGCTAAAATTAAAAAGATACTGTTGTATTTTTTACTTTTTTATGTGATGGTACGTAATTAAGTGGAGGTAACAGCTGAGTGGTGACGTTAAGGGTTATTTGAGAACCCAACACCGAAATGTGTTGATGTTAAAACATGGAGAAATCACGTCGTATTGATTTTCTCGACATCCAATCCCAAAGATTTAATTTAACAGTACAACCCACATCACGTACATTTTTATCTTCAAAACAGAACCTTCAAATTAAAGATTTTTAAACACTGTTTTTAAGACAGTAAGACAGCCATTTCATAGATTGTTACTTAACCATAATATTACTTCAGTAATCCTCGAAATTTTGGGTAGCATATCTAGTTTTCGGACATTTCACCAGTTTCATTTAGACTTTTTTTTAAAGGGGCCATGCACAGCAGTAGCATAAGTCCGTATTTTCCGCAAACTAAGATAAAGCAAGGCAAGACAATGCAACGGAAGTCTCCGATACTTTACGACTTTTGAAAACCATTGATTCGTGCCTGTTTACGAACCTCTATGGAAACAAAGTAACAAAGTAAACAACGTAAGTAAAAGTCGCCTAGATACCAAAATCGTAAGGTGTCACTTGAGTGTTGTGTACGAAAGGCCTTTAATTGCCAATATTTCACAAATCGTTCAACTGAACTGTGAACTGTTCTCTTTTATTTTGACGACATAACTGTAATACAGCTTAAACTGCATGACATGACATTAAAACATCCAACCTTGACCATCAAATTCATGATCAAACAACAAAAAAAAAACATGAAAGCAAAGGGTCAAACACAGCTGTAGTTAACTACGTCCAAAATCATTAAAACTTCATTACACACAATATTATTAATAACTTTAACGCAAAAGATTAGTATCGCCACGCGTCTACAAAAAAAAACTTGACCCTAACAATTCGATGTATTAAAGACTTGTTCAAATTAATCAAATCATTCTCAGATCTTATCTCGGGCGAGTGTATCTGAAATTAGAGCAGGAAGGAGCATCAATTGTTTTCTTTCGCCCACAAGCGATGCTTGTTATTTTTTTATAGTGTAAAGTATTATAGATAGATATAACGGATTGTAATCATCTCATTGTGTGAGCTAAGATGTATCTATGTGCGGTATGGGAGGAGGTAAGTACTGAGTTGTATGGACAACGTTTTTGTTGTTTACGATGTTAAGCTGTCAAATTCTGGCCAGTGTTTTAAACGATTATAAAATTACATGTAAAAAAAGGTAAACAGTTAATTTGCAATACTGCAACTGGCTTACAGATTGTGAAGTCTCCTTAGAAAATAGTTGACAGTATTACCTACATGTAAAGAAAGTTTAACATTAATTTCAAGAAACGTGGCAGGAGATGAAAATATAGGATGTATTCTTGACTTAAGTTGCAACAATAACAAAAATAATTTCACAACCATAGCCAGAGATTTGATACGATAATCATAGCAAAATTTACTCCTAAAGTTACCCAGATCCTTTGCTCTCCTTCCATAATACCAATGACGTACCACCACAATTTACAAACACAACCTCAATCAAAAACAGCAAAAAAAAAAAAAAAACAACCAGTACTTCCCAGCAGCCATACCAACCAAAAGATACGATAAAACAACATGTGTTTCTTCACCTAACGAATCTACGACGGCATAATGAGTACGACAATGTAAAGTGGAGCCGTATTTACATAATGTCAACTAAGTAGGTGTAGGAGTGTCGTATAGGTAGGTACTCGAATGTCATTAATCGAACGGTGGAATGCTATTGTTCGGCTCTGTGTATTTTTTAACCCAAGAGATGAAAGATAGGATTTAGAGATTATTGGGAGTTGTATGAAAATGTGTCGTTCGGGTGTTGGAATGTATTGATGTTTGTATTGATTTGATTGTCAATAAACATAGAAAGACTTCTATTTTCGAAGTCGGCTAAAAATATACAAAGTACTTTATTGTTTTTTTTTGGAAATTAATGCATTACTGTTGATATTTTCTAATTTTGAAAAGTCAACATCTATCTAATTGTGGTTTTAAAAATAAAATGATGAATACCCAAAAATCAATCCGAAATCAATAGGAAATATTGCGTAAAGTGGCTGTTTTAGACCCTTGGATCACTTTCTAAATTCATGAGCGGTTTTGCGGTCTGTCAATACTATTTGTTACATAAATAAATATAATTTTCATGTGGATTGGCTGAAAAAATATCATTTATTTTATCTGGTCATTTTTAATATTTTAGTATTTATAATTTAATGCTGTTTGCATTATAAATTAACCTTCAGCTCAACTTAAGAAGTTAATTCAAATTCAAATTCAAATATCTTTATTGCGAACTAAGTGTAGGTATAATGTTTGAAGGTGTTAATCACAGTAGGTTCTTTGAACTTAGTTGCCCGTTAAGGCATTGCAATTTATAATTATAACAACCTAAAATTATATTATATTACAATTTATAGTTATATTATATCATAATTTATAATTAAACAATAGAATATAAGTAATGTTTTGTTAAAAATACATTTATAATACTAAAGGTTTATTACATATTTATTATTTAGGTATTTAAACATATTCTTGATACATTGCAAATGTCAAAAATTAAAGTTAAATTATTTTTCTTCTAGGAACTCTTTTACCGAGTTACGAAAATATACCTTCATAATCACAATAAAATTCAATAACAGTAAACAACACAGACATAAATTAACTCTATCCCAAAAAGGACATTTCGAAAAATTACTAAACTTACTTAAAAATAAATTTATAATTTTGAAAAGCAAATGTCAAAGAGTAAGGAGATCGTATTCGAAATTCGAACAACAATGGCTGCGGATCGCCGGCATCGACACCCCGCAGTGCGCTCGCGCATACGACACAAAATGAGATAAAAACTTTAATAAAATCCTTATGTAAATTAAATTTGTAGGTCCTGGGCTGGGTCTGAGATATTTATTTGTGATTATAGTCTATTTTAGGGTAGTAGCTGGGGTTTAGCGGTGATTTACTAACTTAGAACAAGTTTTAACATCTGGTTGACTAAACTTTTTAGCAACTTTACTTATCTTCAATATTAAAGAGGACACCAAATTGAAGAGAACTAGCCCAAGTGAAATAATCACGATCTTACCTAAGTACTCTATTCTAAATTTTGATCTACTAAGCTGATTTTTCAAAATAATATATAAGTTTCTATTTGCATTATTTCTTACACAACAATATAAGTAACTTATTTTCCAATATTTATTTCTTAAATCAGATAATAGATTTTTATGAAAATCAGTTTTAGAAAGTTTTAAAGTATTATAATTTCAGCATCAGGAATAATTTCCAAGCTGCATAATTGATTCGGTTATCTCTCAAAGCACATTATATTTAAAACCTTTGGTTTCGAATGTCTATCATAATAATCTATTCGGGACACTAGAATTCTACGACGACCGAGCAAATACTTTAAATCCATCTTCAGTAATTCAAATGAGTTTACACCTTACATGCCTATTAAACAAATTTTATTACAGACAAATATAATAACTTTCAGCAGATGTACGGAGACTATAAATTATTTTAATATCTTCTCTTTAACTAATAAAATTGTTATTTCAATATAATAAACGGGTACAGCTGTGTGTATGTTATTTGTCCATTTATGATGGAGAAAATCGATTAATTAAATGCTTTTGTCCAACTTACAATTGACACGCTCAAAGCCGCGGGCTCAGCCTAAGGGCGTGAGCTGACGAACGATACTTCGTCGATTAGACAGATTTGTCGTATCCAAAATGGCTACCGGGCATTATTCAAACTGTTTTGTTGTTTGAAGCTTGACTTGTGACTAATTAACTTTCAAGTTGCTTTCTTAATGCCTGCGGTTTCGTTCTCGTAGATTTAAAGAAATGCCTCACGGAATTGTACTGCACTGATAAAAACCAACCTTACTATGTACATACTAACTAACTCGATGGGGAAGAAAACTTCTCGTGTGGCGACCACTAATCGAGAGATGCAGCGTAGGCAGGCCTGGAATACTAGGTAGACCACGACATTGTGAAAGAGATGCAAGTGGCGAATTGTCGTTCGGCGTGGTGGTCTAACAGGGAGGCCTTTGTTCAGCAGTGGACGTCTACCATCCGATGATGATGATAATCAATATCCTATGTGTCACTATTTAATATGTGTGATTTTATACATATGACGGGGCCCTTTTACAGAGTGCCGAAGCCTGCCGGGGTCGCGGGACTAACAAATTACCGTGACCTCGGAACGTAAATGTCTATTGAAGGACACCGTGGATTGCAGTACGAGTCTGACAGTTCCTCCCGCTCTGCCCTGGGTGGGACGACTGATTTGATGATTTTACCACGCCAAAAAAGTTTGATTTTACATATAAATCCGTTCTCACAAACTTTCGCATAAAAGGGCGAGTTAGCAAGAAGAATTGTATTTGAATGAAGGACATTTTAATGAAAGTCTGTAAGACGCAAAATATTTTCTTCATCGTTCAATTAAAAACGCGATCGATTGGATGCGCCGAATAATTAAGAAACAAATGAATGCATGTACCAAGCAATGGATAGGTATATGAGAATCATAGCGCGTGACTTTTTGCACGTATCCTATTTTAAATAGGCGTGAGTGAATGTGTTATGTTTTGTCAATCGACTGTCGTTATATGATTAGTAATCGTCTGATTTATTGTGCGATATCAAATTGCCTTTTCTAACTTGCCCAAAGGTGCTTGTGAAAGTTAGCCATTATTTTGTTTCTTTGAGATTTCTTCTGCCTAAAAAGGATTACATGGCGGTTTGAAATCATACCAACCATAACGTTTGCAAAATACAATTTATCAATGATAAACAGTGAAAGAAAACATTGTGAGGAAAGCAAAATTTATCGTGAACTCTAAAATCGCTCATTCAGCAATCTCAAATAAAAAAACTAAAATTTACAAGTATTTTTTACTGTGATGGCCTTACTCAAGTATTTGTATATCCTCCATTATTTTTTTTGAAATTTGCCTATATTGAGAAATTCTCAAATCTCTTGAGTTTGACTAAAAACTCGAACAGCTAGACCCAGAATCATTACCTGTAGACCATACAAACTTTGTTGCGTACAAGAATTGGAACCGCGACACATAGAGCAGCAGCCCATAGCTTAACCGCTGGGTTAACTTCAGCTGGAATTTTTACTCATGCCACGTTCAGAAATCAGCTCATCACTATGCAAAGACGCAGAATTATCACCGAAATCGTATAAAAGCAATAATTAAACATCTCGTCACAAATCAACTTGTAATCCAACACTGTTGTATCAACAACTGAACAGATTTACTGTCCAATAAACTATTTTAATTTATTGCCAAATGTTGGACTTGGAATGGCTTTCGATTATAAATAATTATGTTGACACTATTTCAACATTCATTACCGATTCTGTTTTTAGTGAATGCGTGTGAATTGATTTGTGTAGTTTTGATGAGCTAATTGATGTGGCCGGTTTTTAATTGAACTTCAAGAATGGGGCGGATCTACATTCTTCAAATTTTTCCGTATAATAAAAAAAAACCGGCCAAGTGCGTGTCGGGCCACGCACAGTGTAGGGTTCCGTAGTTGCCCATCAAAATACTTATGCGAACTAACTAAACTGATTCGCTGAATTTAATTTTAAAAAGAAGAATTTTCAAAATCGGTCCAGGAGTCTTTGAGAAATCAGGGAAAATACATAAGAAAAAAGATTACGACGAATTTAGAACCTCCTCTTTTTTTGAAGTTAGTTAAAAATAGTTGACGATAAAAACCTACCTATCCCCAAAAAACATACCGATTAAAGCTGTAAAAATAAAGTTGACAAACTTACATTTGCAGTTGAAGAGCATGTTCTCCGATACATTTTGTTTAAGAAAACATACTATTCAAGTACATTTTATGAGTTGGTCGACTATTACTCGTAAAGTTGTAAAGCCTACTTAGTCTTGATAATTTTCTTTTAAACTTCGTTATATATACTAATAATATTGTGATTTTTTTCACACCCCCAAACATAACCGTTTAGCTGGTACAGGGGGGGGGACACACGAATCGAGCAAAATTTAGCACTTAATATTTCACAATATTTTTTTTTATCAAAAAACTGCCAATGGAAACTATCATTATTTTTTAAAGGCCTATATAATGATACCCCACACTAAGGGGTACGCGAGAAAAAAAAAAATCCTCACTTTACGAAGTATAGGAGGTACCCTAAAAAAAATATTTTACGAGATTTTATTTTACCACTTTTTTGGCACAACAAATCCGTATAATTACACCAAATTACAGCTCTCTAGTACTGTGCGTCTCTGAGCTAAACTGCGGACAGACGGACGGACGGACGGACGGACATGGCGAAACTATAAGGGTTCCTTGTTGACTACGGAAACCTAAAAAAGAAACTGATTGATCGATGAACGCACAGCTGAAACCACTGGGTCAATTTGGCATAAACGTTCTTTAAATGACGTAAAAATGCAATAAGAACGGATTTCAGGAAATTCATCCTCTAAGGGGGTGAAAATTTAATTAAAAATGAGTTAAAATTTTATCTGTCTTGCTTGAAATTTCGAATGTAGAATTACAAACCTAATGGGAGGTTTCACGCAAAGCTTAGATCAGATGGCGTTACCAGCGCATGATGTCATTTACTGTTACGATTAAGAATACATAGGTACACAACACACTCGAAGCTACACTTGACGTTGTTTACGTTATGCCCTTGTAATGGCACTGTCGTCGAAAACTCGCAGTGAAACTCCCTATTGATAAAACAAGCGTTTCAAGATTTTTGAAAATTCCAACCCTAAATGGGGTAGTTGAAAATCATAAGGGAAAATACGAAGGAGTCGCCATTGAATCTGCTGGTGGTGTGCTAATCTTTACATGCTTTTATAACTGATCGCTTTTTGCACATGGAAGATTATGAGACAAAACATTATCTATGTATTTTGTAGGATACTGGGAAAGTACCAAAATTTTTCCTACAAGTAATTGTTAAAAGTTTGAAAGTGTGTTTCTCGAACGTCCAACATAAATTTTTAATTAAGCAATATAAATAACCTTGCAATTAGTGATAAATTAGAACTAAAATATTTAAAGACTTAAAAAAAGAAAACAGAAATATGATTAATTACAGTCGTAACATAAATCCTTAAATTACAAACGAAGGAAAAATATTTAAAAAACGAATCTAAAATTTACGTTTTTATCATAACAAATTGACATTTTAATGTCATACTGAATCACCATTTCAAATAAACAAGATTTGAATTATTAATTGGGTGTAATAATTATAATTCTGAGAAATCATATAAAAAGTATAATTAAGATTTTGAAATATGCGATGACAAGATAAGCTTATTAAAATTTATTTGGCAAGAATACGTTATGTAAAAGTATATGGGTGCGTACCTTGTTTAGTATATAATAGCAATTAATTATTTAACCAAACGAAGTTTTTGTGATGGCTCAATTTTAATAAATGCTTAAAAACGTGTCGTTAATTTTTGCATGGAATTTTTATAATTGCTTAAATGATTTATTCACTAAATGTGTTAATAACTAAACGCTCAAAAACTGGAATTATGATTTTTAATTAATAGGTCTTCGTTAATTTTCCAATCAATTCATCCAACTTTAATTAGAAATCGCTATTTAAATATTTAATGATGCCAAACACGGAAAGCCATCAATGAAAATTAAATATTTTTATTAATATTGTGTGATTTAAAATCTTCCGTAAAAAGTTAATAAAAATTAAAATGTTTTGGCATCTTTAAAATTATGCTTCTAAAGTTACTCAAATAAAAGAATATTATGTAAAAGAAGAAATTTCTAAAAAACCTGAAGACCAACAAGACGGGCAGGTCGGTACAGTGTCGTGCCTTCGATTCAGGCTTTAAACATTTTTATGGCCTAGAGACATACTCGTAATTGTTCCGGATCTGGCTGTTATATGCACCTAAAATACAGAAGTTCTTGAATGTTTTTAATGATAAAAAATATTCATAATGTAAATATTTTTGCAACATTTTGATAAATATATTTAAGTCCTATTTTGTAGGACTTAATTGACCTAAACCAGGTCCTTAGTTGACCTGGAGGACCTCCAGAACTTAATCGACCTAATCCAAATTTCTAGCAGTTGCAGAGATATTCCTGATGGAGAAGCCACTAACACCTGTAACGAAGCTGGAAGCTAAGAAGAAAACGACGTTCAAACCACAAATAAAATCCCTTCTTCATACTTGTAACTAATCTTAATGATATGCAGAACAAAACAAGATAGATTGCCTGCAGAATAGTAACAATACAAGCCCTTGATCAATTCAAAATCTTTGAATAGTTGCCCCTGCCACAGACGGCATAATTCATTCGTTATTTTAAAACAAGCATTAGGAATTAATACACAAGTGATGCATTATAAGGGACAGTGGGCCGACACCTCTGTTTCAAGCTTTATTTATTGTACCAAGCCTTTCTTTCATAAGTATTACGGACCACCGACCGAGTATAGAAGAGTATGTTCCGCTTGTGACCAGCGGACCTAGATAAAGAGATGTATTGTCTGTCACTAGAGGAGCTCGTGGCTAAGTAATAACAGCCGCACAGGCCGATCTTCTGGGTTAAGCCGCGCTTGCCGAGGTTGGTCGTGGATGGGTGACCATCTGTCATAGCGAGTTTCCTCCGTGCTTCGGAAAGCACGTAAAGCCGTTGGTTCCGGCTGTCATTTGTAGATCTTTGACAGTCGTTACTGTCAGAAGCTCATAAGTCTGACAACCAGTCCTACCATGGGGTATCGTATTTCCCAGCTAATAGGTTATGGAGGTCGATAAAATACTGACATTCAGCAGCATCTGGTTTGACTGGGGGCCGACCCCAATATAGTTGTGAAAAGGCTAGGCAGATGATGATGATGTCGGTAACTAGCGAAACGCCCTGGCTTTGCATAACTGTACTTTTAAATTAAAATATAGGATACAGATGAGATGCGCTGATAATATAGCTTTACATAGGTAAAAGAATTTTGTAAATTGATTATGTAGGTTTTGAGTTGTTCACTGTGAACAAAAATGCAAATTACTGTAGAAAATGTAAAAAAAGTTAAAAGAAAATGTAACAAAAGTTAAAGAAATTTCAAAAAGGTTGGATTGACCTGAGCTACCCAAAAGAGTTGATTACTCTCAGTTTTGTTTTTTGTAAGCGATGCAAATACGAAACGCTTTGGAAGCGATTACTAGTGTTTTAGGCTTGAACAACCTTATATAATATAAAGATTATAAAAAGAGACTCATGTTTTTTTTTCCTGTAAACACATAAATAGTCGGTTAAAATAGTTGTTGGTCGGTTAAGTGCCTACCCTGAACTATCTCAATAAAAACTTATAATAATCGATTTAAAATACAACAATTAAGTTAATCATGTAACACTTTTATTACATCTAGATTTTCAAATTAGCAAATGAATTTAACGATCAATTAGAAAAAGATTGTAAATAATTTTCAAAACTTTGTCTTTTTTATTTAAAGACTTATTATGTCTGACATTTCAAGTTTATGGGAAGGTGATATTAATCAGTTGAAGTATTTAAGCATAAAATTATAACAAATTAGATGACCATATAGATATAGATGAATATTATATTTTTGGACATTCCATATTTATATTTTGCTTCGTTGTGAACCGTTTTAGTTTCGATCGTTAAAATGCAGACCACATAATAAGTGATGACAAAAGTTTATAAAATGTGCACATCTATGTTTTTAATGTTTTATTCATAATAGATAAAGATTTAAAATCTAGGAATCCTTAGTTAGTTGCTAGCCTGTTGTTAAGAAAAATGGAAAAAAAAGTTATTACATGTCTAATAATTTTCTGTTAGCATTATGACGGACCAATACCTACGTCATAATCGTGTTTAAATACATGTAATGTACCTAGGTTATATTCAAATCACTGAAAAAGATGGATGATGTGGAATATAAATGAAAAATAACTACCTCATAATTAATGAATTTTTTTCCTTTAAGTTCTGGAAGAAAATCTTATAAATATGTTTGACATACAAAACCAACCAACGTCTAAATCAAAAGTGTTCAAAAACAATTTTAAATTGGAATAACTAAAGAAAAATAAATATTAAAAACCAAGGAGTCTGTAACAATCACAATAGACATCGTCAATCGAGACATCGATATTATGTCGTCATAATTATAACAATGAAGTACATTAGTAAGTGTTGGGTGACATAAACTGAATTTATTTTAGCTGTAGCTTAGTGTTTTATTACAAAATTTGCTTAAAATGTACTGCTAAAAGAGTGCAATTAATTAACGTAGGTACAAATGCCAAAGTCCCAAACAGAACCCACCAATATGAATGAGTCGCCCTTGGCGTCCACTTATCGGACGATTGTTTTCGATAGCGCACACATTATTACCAGCCTCTCGACTTTCGACTACCAACCTCTACATAAATAATTAATGTATGTATGATTGACGTAGGTGACGGCACATGAATAAAAATATATGCAGAAATACCACACACAGTGGCATAATAATGCAGAGAAGAAAATCGCTTCACAATCTTTTTTATTCAAATAAAAATCTTAGCACTAATGGGGTATCTACATAAATGCATAATACACATAATTTAAGATATTTTATACGCTTTAACGCTAGCGTTGTGAATTTAAAAGCTTAAAACAAACAAGCTTTTTATTTTAGTAGTTTGGATAAAACAAATTAATAATTATAATCAAACTTTTGTCTTTACAGTTTTGACGGTGTTGGTAGTGCAACGCCAAATTTGATAATATCCGTGCAAAACAAATAGTAAAAACACAGTAAGAACTAGTGAAAAGTATGTCAACAAGTACCTTAATACTATTTGTTTTCCAAAATACATTACTAACTGAACTTTCTGTACTTTTTGGTATTTTTTTATTGTTATCTCTAGGTACTTGAGACATCAATTCGGCGCCTGTCGGCCTGCGTTCATTTACGTTACTCTTGCAAGACATAGCCTAAAAAAATACCTTTCATAACAATTCAAAACAGACAGTAGATAGACTGATTTGTGCCTATACTTGGTAGGCTGTGTACAAAAATATGAAATGTTTGCTTATCATTATTTCGTACTGAGGCGACAGAATATATTTTTAGACTGCCACTTGTAATTGTCAATACAGTAATCGAGGCCTCTTAAGAATAATTTTCTTGCATGGTGGCCGAAAATACGAACTCGAAGTGTTTTGATTTTCTTAAATAAATTAGAGATCGAAGACTTAAATTTAAATATTTTGATTAAATGGGAAGATAAAATTTTCATAGTAGCTTACTTCTGTCAAGTCTAGTTTAGATTACTAGTCCTAAATATTATACTTATACATTTACTATGTATAAGACAAGTAGCTTACCAAGTAAGTAGATGCACAAGTACTACTTAAGTTACGAAACAAAAATTAAATACTAAAATTTTTTAGTCTTAATGATTTCTCTTTTTTAAAGGTACCTACGAGTAATCATGATTTTGCAGAAATCGAAAATCACGAGTGACCTCATAAGCCAAACAAATTAGTAATAATTAAAATAAGCTTCTCAAATAAACGACACAAAAATAACCTCTCAATAAGACACAGCGCCCTAGGCGATAATTATTCAAGATGCGAAACAAAATAATGGCCACATCGGAATCATAATAAAATACCTACTTACATTATAAATTAACTGTTAAAAATAACAGGTTATTATTATAAACATCATTATGTTAGTATGCGCGTGAGCACGGTACGGCACGGGCTGCGCGGGCGCATCTGCCGCCATATTTGCATAGTCGCTGATTGGGAAGGAAGATTAATCCCTATAATATTTTTTGTCTTCATCATTTAGGTGCAATCAGGCGGGTGAAAAAGAATGGTCATTATCATACTTCAGCCCTTAAGCTATTTTTTCAGACGGCAAACAATGGGGTGCTTGTTTGTTATTAGGTTAGGGGCGATAATGTAATGCAATTACTTTTTTTTCTGCCAAAAAAATTGGAAATTCATTATTCAAATCCTACAGCTGAACAAACGAGGAATACTGATTAGAGCTTATGATTTTTTCGGTAATAAAGTTCCGATCATTCATTAACATGTTTGGTACATTATTTATGATGTTTCCTTTGAATTAATTTCTTTGAATAATAGAGTCATTAGTTTTGCCATAAATTAGCTCGCAATCAAGCCCATTTATTCAAAAGTTAGAACAATAATTATTAATTGCGCGCTCAGTAGAGTCCCACAATCCCCCAAGAACAAATAGAAATTCATATACAAACTTATCATTCCATCTCGAACAGTTACAACCCTAACTCGGGGGCATCATTAGGCAAAATAAGACCATTAGCAGCCGTTTCTCTTAGTACAGTATGAAAGGGTTAAATCGGCCCTTGTGGCACAATGGCTTTATTCTATTACGACTCGCTTACACGCGCGATATAATAAATATGAATGTTGAACATCATGGATTATGCTCCTTTGGTGAGGTTCAAAATATTTGAATATGCGTCGGTACAATTTGCAAGGGGTTAATTGACATTGTGAGAGTTGCCTTTGTGAAAGTTTATGGCAACTGTTAATGAAGTCGTGTTGCTGTGTTTTTGATGTAGTTCGAGGGATTTTTACTATTTTGTAGTGTTACATTTTGTTACGAGTATAACTCCTGTCTCGATCTCTACAGCATTATTGGCAGAAAGACCAGGTGTTGGTCTTGGATAGATCAGAATCCTGAGTGTTGTTGAACTGTTCGAAAAGGAAGAGAGGAGAAGTTGATCAACCATCGATAGGAAATTGTTGTTTACAAAATATTATAAAACTTTCAGTTTTTCTGTAGAAAAAAATATATGTTTGAGGAAGAGGAAGGTCAAAGAACAGATGAATGGATTGTGTATCAGGCGTAATGAACATGTAAATGAAACAGATGCTTTGACGTCTAGCAAGGGAGAATGGAATAAGTTAAATAAGATGTAAGCAGAAAGCTGATGATGATGTAACATAGATTCGTTTCATCAATGGTTTTTTTTTCATTGAAATGAAAAAAAAAACCATTAAACAGAATTACAAATAAATTTAAACAGAATTTTTGTACTGTTAAAACAGTACAAAAATTCTGTTTAAATTTTATACTCGTGTTTTGAATTACTTTTCAAACACTTTATTTCAGAAAAAAATAACCGACACCAACGACATTGTACTTACGAACACAACACACACAATTAAAAAGAATAATTACAAAAATTAAAACATCAAACAAACAAAGTACAGACCAAGTGTGCTCCAAAGTCCAACGGGTCCATAATTACTCAGAGAATCAACGTCGATGGCTAATTACAAAGAGTAGAGTGGGGATCTAGTGAATAGGATTAAAAAAACCGGTCAAGTACGAGTCGGGACTTGCCCACGAAAGGTTCCGTAATCCGTGCCACCGTACAATATCATATAGCAAAACATGACCCAAAACATGGTTCCTATATGTATATCGCCTAAAATTTTAACCTTTATTTTATTTCTTGTCATCATCATCTTCAGCCTATTGTTCCTACTGCTGGGACACAGGCTTCCTCGCTGTGAGAGGGAGTGAGCCATAATCCGACACGCGGGTCCAGTGCGGTTTGGTGGATGTCACATGTCTTCGAATTGTTGGTCCTAACACATGCGTTTACTCACGATGTTTTCCTTCACAGTTTTGAGAGGAGTGGTAATGAAATAAATTACACAAAGATATTATGCGCCTATGTGGGTTCGGACCCACGGCCTACAACTCGTAAGTCAAGGCCGATACAACTGGGCTACGACTGCTCTAAATATTTTATTTCATGAGTAAGCGGCTAAAATACTTATTACACTGTGAAAATCAACTACGAATCAAAGAAGCAGTCCAGTGACAGCCAGCCGGAGATACAGATAGCTCAGCCGTAGCAGAAGGGTCCCGTTAGAACCCTTTGCGTACGGAACCCAAAGAAAACAATTATGAACGATACAGTGACCGCGCGAGTGGCCCGGTGTTCCATGTCGCATCTGTTCACCCCGCGGATTACAGTGATAATTATTCTGCAGTCATAATTATTGGATTTTGCTTTGTTATAACGTTTAACGCTCTTTCGATGGCAGATGTCGATTTTAGGATTTAGGAGATGAAGTTGTTTGGGAAAGGTGTGAGGTATTTTTTGTTAACACTTGAGGTCGTGTTTTTACTGGAGATGTAACTTTATAATCACCGTCGATATCATCTTTTAAGAGGCAGGCTTGATTGCTAATGTTTTTTTTTCTTAAAAACTAAAGTGGAGAAACTAAACGATTAGTTATTTTTTTCAGTGAGGATATTTTCTTCGTCTCAGTATTTTTTTATAACATGTATCTGATACGGGTACATATTTGAATATCGAAGATTAAAATATCAACGCTTAAAATATCGATGTTCAGAATATCGAAAATTAAAATATCGATTGTAACAAAATATCGAAAAATGTTACATCTACGCTTAAAACGTCGAAGATTAAAATGTCGACTGATTTAAATGTCGAATGATTCAAAATATCGAAAGACGTTATGTCGATATTCAAAATATCAACGTTTATTACATCGCAGTTCATAATATCTAATTTCATAATATTTACGTTAAAAATACCTACTAGTTGAAATATCGAAAATTAAACCACCTACCAAAGTAGGTCGACGGAGCCCCGCTTCGCGGGGCTCTTATTTCTGTTTGCAAGGTTTAAAGTAACCTAACACGAAGAGGATGGCGGGGTCTTTCAGACCCCGCCACCCTCTTCGAACCTAACCTGTCCGAGTCGGGGTGCCCTAAGTCCCGAGCTCGCTTCGCTCGCTCTTGCGTCCTTAGTCAAATTACTGATTACTACCCAACAAGGTAGCTGGACAGACTTCGGATGCAAGAGCGAGCGAAGCGAGCTCGGAACTTGGGGCACCCCGACTCGGACAGGTTAGGTTCGAAGAGGATGGCGGGGTCTGAAAGACCCCGCCATCCTCTTCGTGTTAGGTTACTTTAAACCTTGCAAACAGAAATAGGAGCCCCGCGAAGCGGGGCTCCGTCGACTTACCTTGTTAGGTTCGATATTTCGGACATTCGATAATCTGTACTTCGATATTTAGATCTTTCGATGTGACTTTTGTAGATATTTAGATTTTAGATATATTGGACGTAGATCATTTAATCATTCGATATTTAAAACTTTCGATATTTTAAGTTTCAATTTTATGGTCATTCGATTTTTTCATTTTCGATATTTTGAACATCGATATGTTAAGCGTAGATATTTTAATCTTCGATATTCAAATATGTACCCATCTGATACCTCTCACCAATAGTATCTTTAAATTGTTCATAAAAATCCCGAAATAATAAGGCCCGCGTCTCTAACTCATTCAATTGCACATAACTCCAACGATCCTCAAAATTGCCACCAAAATTCACTTCAACACAATTTTGCCACTAAACTTTACAACCCGTCATTCACTGACAATACATAAAAGTAAAATCATTCAATTTGAATGAAGGAACTACGTAAGACCTTACAGACGACCGATCTCCGTTGCCTTTAAATTCCCGTAAACCGTTTTACTGTTGCCAGATTCGAGCACCCTAACCTTAGTGGCATATGGCATGCCACGCGCCGAAAGGGTTAACTCCCTTTGTCTAAAGTAAAAAGAATTAATGTCAAAATGATGGTATCGCTTCCAATGCGATGTAATTACTGTGATTCGGTTAATTGTTGCGAGTGCTTTTGTTTCTGAGAGCAATTTCACTTCGACCGTGTTTTTGCATACCATATTGAAATTGAAGAGCCCTTTGTAACATTTTCTGTACACAGATTTTTTTATTGCATCTGATGAATTGAACTGCTTCTCGATTTCCGACTTTAAACTCTCAATGTTAGGTTTTAATATACATTTCCGTAGAAATTTTTAACGCTTTTTATTTGGCAGGAATATATTTTTAGCGTGAATTTGGAATTCTATGCGAACTAACAGACCATAATTTTCATCTTGTTGATGAATGCTTTTGAAAAAACTGTGTGTGATGTTAAAAATGTGGGTTTACAGCAGCTATGGTAATGAAAAGTACTCTACGTACTTATTTACCACCTAGTTTTATTTTTCTCATGGTTCATCAAAAGCTTCTTTACGTCTACTTAGGTGTAAGTCATAGGTTTTGACCCACTCAGGCTCTACACTTGGTTAACTATTATTTAACGACCACTACTCTTAAGCAATGAAGGAAGTCTTTTAGTGAGTAATGGCAGGTCTTAGAACCGGAAAATATCGGAGCCATGTGACATTGTGCACAGAGCTTAGACAATTGACAAAACGAAAAAGGTAAACGCACTGTAATTTTTAATAGAATTTCAACTTTAAGCTCAGTGCATAATGATAACAGAAAATTTTGCATCTGGGCCCGCGTCGTAGATTGCGAATAGCCTTATCCTCTTATAGCGAGATTTTGATAATAATTGTTACTCCTTGATCTTCCTTGACTTCTTTCCATTTCGGGCCGTAGTGATTTTTCGAATAATCCCACAAAACTTTTGAAAATCCTAAGATATCAGGGTTATTATACTATAACAAGCACGAAATCTGTAGCTTCAGCCCACGCGACGTTTCAGGCATTTCTGATTCTTAATCACTTATGGACTAGTAAGTGATACGAAATAAAATTGGTGGCAACATTGATTGGACAATTGTATCCCGACTCCCAATATGTTGAATTTTTGAATTTAGAATTAGGAATAGGAGTAGGGTTCACTCAAAACCTTCCGCCCAAGCCCGTATTTTCGTTTGACGGACTAAGAGAGTAGGCCTCCTGTACCAAATAAAGCTCAACTTTATTCGTAGGTCCAAAGTCATTACCCTCAGTTTTAGGTTTATCATTGTGTTGTAAGCATGTGTACCTCCGTAATATTTATCAGAAACAACCCAATCTTCTTTACGATCGATGAGGCCTGAATATTTGATTCTTGCGAATTCTTTGTGTGGTTGGTAAATCAGCGGTTTTCCACGAATCGGGGGTGGACATAACATTTTGAATCGATCAAATTATCGATTCACATGGCATTGGCATGGACTGAAATTGAACCAACTGGATTTTTTGACCTATGATATACTACTTGGTAGAGTTACTACTGAGCGTGAGTTCCTGAGTTTGATTCCCAGTTAAGACAAGGGGATATT
Source organism: Agrotis segetum (assembly GCA_036375495.1). Lineage (NCBI taxonomy): Eukaryota > Metazoa > Arthropoda > Insecta > Lepidoptera > Noctuidae > Agrotis > Agrotis segetum. Next base: position 863,088 of record JAQSVV010000282.1, on the reverse strand, counting down.
GGGTTTTTCCGTATTCATTTTTTTGATTAAGTATAGTAACAGCATCTGGGTTTTACTTTTACAACTTCACAGGCGAAATATACATTCGTAGGAATGTCTTGTTCAAATAATTGGGGATTAAACTGCTATTAAAGCTACTTCTAGTTTTAAAACGCTTGAAATTACGAAACTAAATCAAAGTAATGAAGCTACCAAAAGTACCTAGTTAAAGAAAAATGTTTCACGTTTCAACTCACGCGCACATTTTAATTCAATAATTCAAGGAAATGCAAACTTAATTAATCCTCCTTAATAACCCGATCACAATCAATAGGAATTCTTCCATGTCATATAGACCTCCATTTTATTGGCTCGTACGTGCTAATAGCATATTTGTTGTTATTAAAAATCCCTTATATTACTCATCGGTACTTTATGCCTAACCATTAACATAAAGTTTTCAAAACAAATCAGACATATTTACCTTCATACGCACGTACACCAACATTGGTTGAATTTTAAAAATATATGCGATTGTAATTATATATGTTGGCATATTTTTTGATTTGATATTTTTATTTATTTGAGTGGTGATGAAGGACTTTGTCAAAAAGGGTGGATGTTTATTTGGGTCCTGTGACGACTTATATTCTTCGATTGACGCTATTGCGATATAATAAAGTATGAAACGATTAGGTTGACGATACAGGATACAGGAGAAATGCCTAGTATAGGACAACGGTAGAAAAAAAAAAGTTAACCTAACTCATCAAAACTAAAAGCGGCATGCGGGGTATGTCAACTTACTTTCCTCAATATTATTAGTTTTTCGGAAGACCTTCGAAGACCGTGGTAAGGGCACATCTCACGATTTAAATCTATTAATAATGTTAAATATTTATTGTTAAAAATACGCTTAATATTCTTGCTACCGACGCTATTCAAAATCGAAATTAATATCTTATAGGCGTTCAGCTCATTAATTTCTGCATTCAAAAGTCTGAACTGTCATAAACTATGACGAATAATAGTCTACGTGCAATCATTAGACTAGCAAAAAGCTTAGCCTTAATCCAATAGACATAAGGATCAAAATATACCTGCAGATTTAAAAGGGATCTAAGTATTTAGCATTCATACCGTAGTTTAATTACACATTCATATGCAAATGAGACGGGAATGCCGTAAAGATTCGTCCATACATAATCCATACACATTCACTGGCACTCATTCATGCGTGCTTCTGAACATGTTGGCACTGTAATTAGCGATCGTTTCCATACAACTTTTTATGACGAGGGCGCAATGTATGGTATTTAAAAATCGTGATTCGGTATTGCTAATTTTTTGTTGGATTTTATTTGTTTTACAAGTTTCCTGTTCGTTGTTCAAGACAAAATTGTGAATGAATTTCAATCGACCGTTGAATTTTATACAAAAAAACTTAATGTAGGTCCGTTAAAAAACAAAGACACCAAAACGCACTTTTTACCACTTTTGAAATATTTATACGAGCCTAATTTCCGCTTGGTAATTTTACACCGACATAATTGTTACGAGTTCGATTACATTTTATAAAAAACAAATTTTATGCATCGATGGCGCTATAAATGTAGGCGATTGGTTCTTCGTTGTCATGTAGGTACGATCCGAATCAAAGATCCAAATGCTGTGCTTTGAGCAATAAAATAAATCTTGTTTTAAGAGGTATACCCGATCTGGGTTCCTAAACAAGCCTCGAGCCTTCGTTACGGGCTTAATTAAAAAACAAAATCAATTTTGTTAATTGGAAGTGTTAAAAACGGGCGGAAGAGGCGTTCGAGGCCCGTATCTTGCTCGTATCTCTTCTTTAATCCGACAGAGAATGTGTTATTTTTACTCTCCTCAGTGGATTTCGAATAAATTTTATCGCTCGGGACTAATTTGGTTACAAATTTATTTGGTTGTGGGATCGTTAACAAGGGGAGTACATCCACATGGTTATCTGGCCTGCACTCTTTAGTACCCAGGCATCGCCGTTATAACAATATATCGACACTTGGAACTTGATAAAATGAAGACGACACTTCACTTAGGATTAAATAATACGGTTTTTTTAAGAGCATGTGCTGTGACAAATAAAAATTTTATTGTTACGATACGATGCGATTACTTTGGGGTTTTTAAAATAATATAAAAGGGACGACATTGATACCCAATTGTTTATATTGTCGTTTTTTTTAATAACTGTGTCACGGTTCCAGGCTTGTGCGGCAATAAAACGAAATTTTCACATTGAAAATTTACATATTTGGTAAAAAAATTGAATGGTTTTGGAAATTAAAACGTTCATCAAGATGAAATATGGTTTTGAATTTATTGCAATATATTCAGCAGCTGCAAAATAAGCCCTTTTTCATATAAACTTAATTTAGCAGATTAAAGTTACATTTTTGTAAGCATTTTATGAGCGAATAAATATATTATGTATTTAAGAGAGCGTACAAACTGCGCCTATACATACATATTTCCAAAGTTAACAAAAACGTGTTTCAAATGAGACTTCTCCTTTAACCGTTATAACCTTTAACCTGGGTGACCCAACATGATATTTTAATACCATGATTATTATATTTTCAGAGTTAATAAAAAATTAAGCTTACAAGTAGATTTTTGAACAAACCTAAAGGATAGACTAAAGGGCAGCATTCATAAGTCACAATTGAAGGATCACAATGGCAAAATCCTACACGCAGGTAAACTACGGGCTTGAGGGTATCAAATGTCTTCAAAACCTTAATTTCATGGATTCGGTTTAATCAGAACTTAGTGATTTTTGATTAGTTTCAGATTAAAATTACTTGATAGATCAATTTCATTATCTCATCACTTGAATCGCTTCTAAGCTCTCTTTCTTTCCCATAATTTGCTGAGATGGATAGAAATGTATGTCCCTCTCACAGAGAGGCCTGTGTCCCAGTAGTGGGAACATTATAGGCTGATGATGATAGAAATGTATAGCTAACCCGTCTAAATACATAATTTCATCCCGGGATGACGTTCCTGTCTAATAATTACAGAACTACACGCAAGAATCGCCGTGGACATAAGCTTGTCTATACAATAAAGCTTCTAAAACATTCAAAGCTTGTGAATTCAAAATATCTTTATTCAAATCATTCACACCCGCATTGTTTAGTGCAAAATAAATGTCGTGGAGTCGATGGTATGCGCATTAAGTCGTCACTGCATTCCTGATGCTCGTTCTGTAATGTTCCCCGGATTCCTAAATAGTCGTTAAAATTAATGGCTCTATTTTGCTGCTTACCGTATGTCGACTGACTACAAAGCGTTACCTTTCATATCTACGTCGTTTCAATATTATAAATAGGTTTTCTTTGAGGATTTATCTGAGTAGATGTTTTGCGGAATTTTGCGTATGGTATTGTAACATTTTGTTACCTATCTTTATATTGGGGTTTAAATTTTAGGTTTTTTAGTTACAGGAATTTTAATTATGGACTTGTGTGCCGTGCCTATGTTACACAGATTTGTAATTATTATTTGCTACATTATCTTTTTAGGGTTCTGTAGTCAACAAGGAACCCTTATAGTTTCGCCATGTCCGTCCGTCCGTCCGTCCGTCCGTCCGTCCGTCTGTCCGCAGTTATGCTCAGAGACGCACAGTACTAGAGAGCTGTAATTTGGTGTAAATATACGGATTTGTTGTGCCAAAAAAGTGGTAAAATAAAATCTCGTAAAATATTTTTTTTAGGGTACCTCCAGTACTTACACGTAAAGTGAGGATTTTTTTTTTTCTCGCGTACCCCTTAGTGTGGGGTATCATTAAATAGGTCTTTAAAAAATAATGATAGTTTCCATTAACAATTTTTTGATAAAACAATTCTTTTGTGAAATATTAAGCTTTAAAGTGCTAAATTTTGCTCGATTCGAGTGTCCCCCCCCTCTACCAGCTAAACGGTTATGTTTGGGGGTGTGAAAAAATTCACAATAGTAGTATATATAACGAAGTTTAAAAGAAAATTATCATGACTAAGTAGGCTTTACAACTTTACGAGTAATAGTCGACCAAATTATAAAATGTACTTGGACATCATATTTTCTAAACAAAATGTATCGGAGACAACTGCAAATGTAAGTTTGTCAACTTTATTTTTACAGCTTTTATAGGTATGTTTTTTGGGGGTAAGTAGGTTTTTATCGTCAACTATTTTTAACTAACTTCAAAAAAAGGAGGAGGTTCTCAACGACTCCTGGACCGATTTTGAAAATTAAATTCAGCGAATCAGTTTAGTTAGTTCGCATAAGTATTTTGATGGGCAACTACGGAACCCTACACTGTGCGTGGCCCGACACGCACTTGGCCGGTTTTTTTTATTACTGTATCCGTTTCGATTGGAAATAGCCCAACATAGCTGGCAAAAGACTTTACTTAGACTATGGGATTTTTTAATTAGGAACTCTTTCACTTCTAAATTTCACCGATATTACTCGTAAAACAACTCTAACAAACAAACTACTTAAAGAAAAATACTTAATTCTTAGAACCAACCCATTTACTTTATGACATACATTAAGATGGAAACTAGATTCCTAATTCCCATTTTTATTCAAAAAGCAAAATATAATGCAGTATTAAAACTTTCCACGTATTAAGATCGCAATCGTCCAAAATGGAACCTGAAGACCGGAATGGCCCATGCCATGTCGTTAAGAGCGATAACAAAATGGTAATTTTTCTACATAACAAGAAACAGGTTCTGAAATAAGACCGATGTAGACCAAATCTATTGTAAAGGGAACAATAGTGTGGACACGTCGTAAAATGAAACAATGCGAAGATAGTTCGTCGATTCTCTAGATGAGGCTTCGTTATTTCTTGGAGTTTAACGATGAGCGTACCGCAAGGGGCACAGTGCATAAGACGGCGACACGAGGTATAATAGGGACATACACTCTTTAAGCATACTTAACACAACACTAACGTAGCGCAAGCGCTATCAGTACGTCATTTGCAAGCGGCCATTAACAAATAGCGTCATGTTGGCGTTTGCGCTACGTTAGTATTGTGTTACGTTTGCCTTAAGTGTGTGATTTCCCATCATACCCCGCGTCACCTTCTTATACACTGTTCCCTTATTTGATATGGAGCGTCCTTGAAACAATTAATAAGACTTCTGATATTTTTATTTCCAGAACATTATGGATATCGGTATGTATTATTCAAAACTGTAAGGGTGCGTCCACATCTGGCGAATATGCCGCGAATGTGCAACTCGCGAGCCGTTTGCGACCTGCACGCGAGCCGCGCGCGTGCCGCGCGCCCGCCTTTTGGCATACTAAATTCTCATTCTCATTGCCGAGAATGCGCGCGCGCGGCTCGCGAGCAGGTCGCAAACGGCTCGCGAGTTGCACATTCGCGGCATATTCGCCAGATGTGGACGCACCCTAACAAGATGGAGTAGGAAGGTTCACGAATGAAGACCGCGGTAGGTAAACGTAGAGTGGGACGCCCTTCTGCAAGATGGACCGATGACCCGGAGAAGGTGGCTGGCAGTGGTTGGATGAAAAAAACAGGATATCGTGAGCTGTGGCGTTCCTTGGGAGAGGCTTACGTCCAGTAGTTGATTCCAATAGGGCTGAAATTATGATGATGGATATCAGTAGCACCCATCGAGTTAGAAAGAATTAACATGACTCTTTTTCAGCTTCTACCCTGACCCCCATATTAATAAACGTGGACTAAAGTTACAACCAGGATGACCCTCGGATCAACCATAATTTTTTTAAGAATCAACCTTGGCGTAACTTTAGTCCACGTTTATTAATATGGGGGTGAGAGTTTTGCACAAGTGATAATCATTCGTTAAAAGTTCAAAAATGACCTCTAATAATTATTGATATCACCCTTTCTCAATCCAATACTTTTTTGACATTCCTATCAGCTTTGCCGCTGTTCGGACATCTTTTTGGGCAGGCTCACAGTTATATTTTGACTTGGATAATCTTCTGTCTCTCTCAAGGTTAGATTCTTGTAGTGAAAAGTTAGGTAAGCTATCTCTTTTAGTGATATTACTTTAATTCTTCGTGTGGTACAATAAACAGATGACGCGGTATCGTAGAGTGGGCCGCCGGTGAACACGCCGCGGCCGCTCCGCCTAACTCTTTGCTCTGCTACATCTGCACAGGGTACACATTTGGGACGATATGTATCAAAACATTGAAAGAAAATCATTTGAGAGAAAACTGGCAGTCTTGAGATTCGAAATTACAAGTGATAAACATCAATTTATACTTGCATTACGGATTCAGACTTGGACTAAAATCCACTTTTTCGTTTTGTGTGCATATACGTAGAGGCAGGACTGTGGCCCTCAGTGCCCAGTTTTGGGTAACATGAGGAGGACCCAGCGCCCAGTTACTCGTACAATACCTATTTTATTTTTTATTGAAATCAATAAAATTAAAGTCCTTACTCTTTATAGAATTATTATGTGCAGTCCTCGGATTGATTAATATTTTTTTATGGCTTCTACAAGATTTCAAGGTCTTTATTTTGTGTATTTGGAAATACAAACAAATGAGTGTTGCGATTAATAATAAAGCTCGTGTTGTAAGTGAATCGTGTGTGTGTGTGCTCTCTCGCTATTGATTCATTATTATTTTTTTGATTAAGTTGAATTAATATAATTATAACTGGCAAACCCAGCGAACTCCGTTTCGCCACCAGATGGCTTCGTTTTTTTCTTTTTTATAAACCTCACGGAGCCCGAAACCTTTCCAACGAATGCAAAACAGTGGAAAGCGATTCGTGCGTTCTGGAGTAATAGCGTCAGGAAGGAAAACCCGACTTATTTTTATATAGTAGAAGATATATTTTAAAATATTACACTCCTCCAGCATAATATTAATTAAAAACGTTAAAGTATGCTATTTTATGTAAAAATAAAACGAAGATATGATAAACTCATATCTGTTCTTAAGGGAACAATAATTTCAATCTATTAACCACCCAAGTCCGTCCCTCACCAAGCGAAGTGCAAAACACTGTCGACGCAGGGGCAGCGTGAAATACTGCGCGGGGGCACCCGCCTTGTGGGCCGATGCATCCAACTGTTGTGCAACCACAAATATTTGTCTGATAGGTTTATACTTGAAGAAAATTGTCTTATACGCACTTATCGGAAGTGTTGGGTGATAAGTTGGTTATAGAAATAGTAATGTTGGATGAAGGGTTAGTTGGATAATATTTTGTGTGGTGGACTGGTTTATCATGGGATTGGATTTGATCGAACGAATCCTTTGTAAGGCGGAAATGTTCAACTGCTAATATAATAAATGTTTATTCATTTCGACCACTTCAAATAATCATTCTAAAATTTAAACACTCCGGAGGTGAATTTAGCTGCAGCAGGTCTCCATAATAAAGTCCGTATTTTAATTTTTACACGTACGCTTACGCACTCTTTCCTTCAAAAGTTATTGCCTCTTAAGTGGAACACATAAAAAAGTAATTACAAACACAAATCACTGCACTCAAAACGAAGCCTAATAAAATAAAGAAGCTTAAAAAGCAACAATTATCTAATCTACGTAGATCATAAATCATTTGCCAGTGTCATACGTTAGTCTGATGTATAAATTAACAGGCGTGTTAAATCAACGTCGAATCATTACGATGTTGATCGCTGGATACTTCGAGGTTGAACACGGAATAGATAAATTCAGAAAGCTCACTCCATACAACGAGAGAGCAAGCGCACCCACACATAGAACGCACGTATGGCGCCAACGACGATATAATACTAGACTCCTAATAACAGGCGACCGATGTCTGCCAATACATTAGGCAAAAATGTCTTATATTCCTCTCATTTCGACCAATCCTGTGAGCCGTAAACATACGTTGAGACAGAACAGACCTTGAGTTAGCCAATCACAACGCAGTACCCCGTCCCCCTCGCTGACGTAGTACCTCAGCGAGTTGGCAGAATAATTTTTGTTCCTTAGATCGTGCATGCGGAGTCTAGTATGATATCGTCGTTGTATGGCGCAGTCAAAACAAATGACGTTCGCGATTCGCGAAAGCGCTTACAGCAATGATGTGTGTCAATGTGTGCGTTGTTGTCACTCGTTAAAGGAGTCTTCTGTACATTTCTATTCTGTGTATTGAGCCTTTGGATGAAGGTTTCGATCTCGTGACGTCATATGGACAGGTTTTTATCTATGAATTCGTTTGACCCGGGGTCTCCCGCCCACGACGCTCGCTTATGTGTTTATTATGATTACACGGTGTATAGGTGGGAATGTTCCCTTGTTGGTATAGTTAGAAATTAAGTTATGGGTATGAAAAGTGCACTAACAGCTGTTGTTTGTATAATTGGAAATAACGATTGGCATAATGATAAAGAAATTAGTGAGTAGGAGAGTAACAAAATGACGCTACTAGAAATGTGTTATAAAGACAAAATAATAAGAAATCTTGAAGACTTTATTTTGACTAGTTATAAAACTTGAAATGAATGACGTACAGTAAAATTTCGCTAGAAGACAACAAACGACAACACTGGATTGAGATGACAAGTTAGTAGAATTCAAGAAAGGGCAATTAACGACTCTGTAACTATAAACAGAGAGATCTAAATCAATCTTGATACCATCGATTGGTTTACCAATATCAATACAGACAATGACCTCATAAAATAAAAATAATTACAGTGATCTACACAAAGGATAAGCATAGATCTAACAAACATTAAACTATAGAAAACCTATAATCATCACCAATTCCACAACAATAAAATAATGATTCGATTAACATTTCAACAGTCGATTGTTACATGCTTTCACATTAGAAACAGTTTTTCTAAATTATAAACAAACATATCGAGATGTAATGAGATATAATCAGAATGTGAATATGTGTGTACTTAGTGACTAGAGTTCTTGCTAGTGTTTTACCAGTGTCAGATGAGTTTAGGCCGAAACCGAAGCGAAAAAAAGAATTCGGCTTTCTATTAAAACTAGTTTTCAAAAAAGGCATTATTGTTCGGTTTTGATACGTGTAATTTCTTTGTGACAGTCCAGTAACTTTTTTTTTTTAGCGTGGTAAAATCGTCAAATGAGTCCTCCCACCCCTTACTCCTTCAAGAGCCCTTTATGTTCCGGGGTCACGGTAATGAGATAAGTCCCGCGACACCGGCTGGCTTTGGCTCTCTAGAGGGGGGCCTCGTCATTTATGCTGACCCTCTTTGAGGCGTGCGTGGAACACAGCGCGCCGCGCCGTCGCTCGACCCGAGCATGGTCCATGGTCGGACTGCGAGTTCCCGTTGGTATCTTGCCTCTAGATGCGTGTCAATGTGTGAAATCGGACTTAAACGATACTAGTAAAATGTGACAAGTTGCAGAATGACGTTCCTGATTGGTGAAATACACAAATACTCCGAAGAATCTAACAGTCTCACGTTAGTAGTAGTACGCTTGAAATGTACCTCTTTCTTAATTTATAAGACTCCATAGCTAAATGTAAAAGGCAAAGCTTTCAAACAAAATGAATAATTATAGAATCAAATCAATCAATAATATGAGATTGTAGATCTATGCCAACATGATAACACGACTCTCTTAAGCCCCCCCAGCTAGATAAACCGAGAGTGGCTTATATGACAAACTGATTGCAGAAAGCCTAATTTAAACTGGGAGGGAGTCGTAGATCTTGGGAGAGAACTATGTCTAGGAGAGAACTGCAATCTTCTTCGTCGTTGACTTGGTGGAAGAGCTTGAAATGCTTTCACGCCACCTTATCGTCAGCTTACCTTAGTGTAGCCGTCTCAGTATCGCTGGAGCCAGAACGGTGGCAGTTTTTGCTTTTATTAAATTTGCTTAAAGCAAAAACAATTCCTGGTTTATTGGGTGCTTACAAGAGTTCGATCTTCGTCTAAATGTTGCAGGACTCAAACCCGTTGCCGAAACTTCAAGCCTAAGCTCGGCCAGCACTATTCGTCATGTGTGCCACATTCGGACGGTGTGACCCGGGGTCGGGCTCTCGCCCGTCGTATCATAATTACCAGTGAAATAACCTGATTGTGATCATGACACGCACACACGCACGCTTTTGTGTTTGTTGTGGCAGAGATGCTCAAAGTTTTGAGTGATCTTAAGAGAAATGGGTTGGTTAGTCTTACATTTTTTACTAATTAAATTATTAAGGCGCTCCCTCACCGCAAGCATTCACCAGTAATGTAACACAAAAGTGCGCAATTTGATGCTCTATTGTCTTCGAATGTTTGAATCTGTAACGTTACATTACAGCAATACAAGTAGGGTCTTAAATTTTATAGGGTTGGAAATCTAGAAGTCTGACAGCTAGTCTTTAGGATTCGTATCCATCCATCCATATAAAATATTGTCCATCCGATTAAAGAAGAAGCCACCAATAAAATTGGCAGGTTAAATCAAGTAGTTTGCGCAATTATTTCATAAAATTCATACACCGTTAAAGTGGAAATCATGTTCTTATATTTTTTTGAAGTTATCAGTTATATCAATTTATTTTTTAATGTAAGATACTAACCGTAAGGTAAAAACTTTAAAAAATATAATAAAATAATTAGCCAAAAACTTTGAGCATCACTCTCACGTTATACGCCAAAGTACGTACACGTTGTACTGGTATGGCACCCCGACGTCTCGAATACCTCGACTATTTTGTCTAACCGACTGTTAAATAGCCGACTCGGTCCGTCGATACATCAATCACACAAACAAACACGTATCATTTGAGAATCATTCTTTTTTTCACTTCAATTTAGTGATGTTCATTGATTGTTGATCATTTTTACAATATCGATATAACGTAGCGCAATACTCCGATATTTTGAATCGATACCTGTGAGTACGATACTATGCTTAGGTCGCATCAAAAGTAGGAGTCGGTATTGGAATGATAAATCTTATTGAGCCATATTGTCATAAATTGCTTGATCAGCAGTGTTATATTTATTTATTTAGTAAATTAATGTTTAGACATCTTGAATTGCCATTTCTTTATTTATCAGGTACCTACGGCTTTAAACTAATAAAAACACATATAACAGGTACATACGGCTGTGAATTAATAAAAACTAAGTATTTTTAATTCATGATAAATCTGATTTTAAAGAGACGATTCAAAAGTCATTAGCAACAATTTTAAAACGTATCGTTTAGTGACGATCCGGAATGATCTAATGTATCGATAAAAATGCAGGTATCGTGCATCCCTACTTCAATTAGATCTTTTGTGGTGCAAGCACAAAAACGAACACACGTTTAGTTATGAAATTAAATGCGTCGTTGGACTTTTAAAGTTTGGTATCCATTGTTATGACCATTGTCGTATTGTATAGTTTGAGTTTCTTAGTATTCTATTTAAGATTCAACTTTGTTTTTTTCGTTATTGGTGGCCACTTTTTGCAATGTTTTCGTAACGAAAATAAAATTAGTCAGGTGATTGCAGACTTAATCAATTGAGTGTTTACTTAAATATTTGGAAGAATACATTCGGTAAGAAGAGCTAGATTGTAATGGCGTGGCTTATGCCAATAGTATCTTCTATAATTATGTATATTGGTAGGGATAGCTTTTTAGGCTGAAATATGAAAAATATGATGATGATGAAGGCAGAAAATTGCTAAAATAATGTCTAAGATAATTTCACGGAGATAGATGAAGTACATCGCATGTAGAGAGAGAGATAATTATGCAATTGATCAGGTGAAGACCGATATGAAAGGAGAGTTAAATGATAACAGTTGCCGGTTAACAGAAAAGAAGAAGAAAATGTATTGCGCCGATTTCAAGATATGCAATTGGGTGTAGACCGATATGAAAGGGAGAGTTGAATGATAACAGTTGCCAGTTAGCAGAAAAGAAGAAGAAAACGTATTGTATTGTATTGTATTGTATTGTATAACGGGCTGGTATCCGCAACTCCACGTCATATGCGCGTATTTTGCGTGCGGGTGGGAAAGAAATCATTCGATCCACCCCAGCTCGCCGAGGAAAGCCAGCAACGCCTTCGTGTTGCCGACAATCTCGCGGAGAGTACCTGGGTTACCGAAGTACTTTGCCCTGTATGTAGCAATCTCAGGGCAGTGTAGGAGCACATGCGCTGCTGTTTCGTCCTCCGCCATACAGGCTCTGCACAGGGGGCTGTCGGTGATACCTAGGACAAAGAGGTGTTTATTAAAGGAGCCGTGTCCCGTCAGGGCGGCTGTAACTGTTCGTAGCTGCTGTTTGGTTAACTTCAGCACGACTTTGGTGAAGCGGCTATTGATGGCGGGTAACGCCTCCTTGGCTTGTCTGCACTCACCCTGATCCTGCCACAGGCAACGGTGTATTACCTGTACGTTCCCTACCAGTGTACGTATGTAACCGATGGCACTATGGGCTCGGGTCCCACCACCGCCAAGCTGGACCCCCTTCGATGAAAGTTCATCCGCTGCATCGTTGCCTCGGGAGTCGCTGTGTATCCACTGAATGGTTATGTTATTGTGTATACCTGTTTAGGCTTTGGTTTCGTATAGTCCGGAGTTGACCGTGTGGCTTTCAAGCGCCAGCAACACGGCCATGCTGTCTGAAAGTATGCGAATTGAGTGGTCCTTTACCTCTCTGGCTGCGATCGCTGCCGCCGCCAGGATAATAATTCTGCTTGGAACACTGTGTTGTGGACCCCCAGTGGTTTGGTTATGCAATGTTGAGGTCTTCTGAAAGACTCCAACCAGTACCGCTACCTGTTTTAGATCCATCTGTGAAGAAGTAGCTCCGCCGGTCATCGCAGCGGTGGTCCTCATGGAGTTGGATTTTGTATTTCTTGTCGAAGATAAACTGTTATTACCCGGTCTTTAATGGCCTTTGCCATGGGGAAATCCTCATAAAGTTCTTTTATACCGAGGTGTGTTGTGACTCCCTCTTACCCCAGAGTGTATTGTTGAGACGGACCGCCGCCAATGTCGCTTCTTGCTGTATAAACAGGTGAAGCGGAGGGAGGCTTCGCATGGCTTCCAGAGCTGCCGTATGAAATCCATCATAAGCCGTTATCGCCATGCAGAGTTTTGTATACGTTGTAATTTGTTAGAGGCGGTGACTAACCTGGTGCGAGGCCACCAGACCACGGCTCCGTAGGTGATCATGGGTCTAATGACTGTACAGTAGATCCATAGTATGATTTTGGGGGATAGGCCCCATCTCATTACCTATCATTCTCCTGCATTGAGAAGGTAATGCAGGCCACTTAGAATTGTTTTCGAGAACTGACTTAAAACCTCATCATCATCAACCGGAAGACGTCCACTGCTGCATATAGGCCTCCCCCTCAGACCGCCACGCCGAACGACAATTCGCCACATTCATCCATCGGTTGCCCGCGACCCTCACGATGTCGTCAGTCCACCTAGTGGGAGGCCTGCCTACGCTGCGTCTTCCGGTCCGTGGTCGCCACTCGAGAACTTTTCTCTCCATGGGTTGTCAGTTCTAAGAGTGGTGTGTGTGTGTAATTTTCTGAGCTATGTTGGTGACTGGTTCTTCGCCGAATAACTATGTTCCGGATTTTATCCCGCAAAGAAACTCCGAGCATAGTTCTTTCCATTGCTCGTTGTGTGACTCTTAGTCTCTCTAAAAGGCCAGCAGTCAACGGCCACGTTTCAGAACCATATGTCATCACTGGCAACACACACTAGTTAAACACCCTTGTCTTGAGACACTGTGGGATTCTTGATGACTTAAAACCTAACCAACAGTTAATATAAATCAACATAATGTATGAATAAATTAACATTGTAACCCGTAATCTTACAAGCCTGCTGCCAAAATAAGAATCACTCACATTAAGCCTCTGACGCGTATGATTCCCAAATCGCCGCAGTCAAACGTCGATCAACTTAATTGATCATTCAACATGGACCCCACTAAACGGGAAATATTTAAAAATCAGACACTTAATCAATTTACTGAGATCGCAGCCACCACTCAATCATTTGGTTCTTAACCTAAGATTAACACTTTTACAGATAGGACACAACTTCCTTATAGGGACTTTAATGCCTACATGCTCTTTGACATTCAAGTCCATATAACACATTATATAGTTTACTCAACTTTATGCACAAAATTATATTTAACCTCAATTTTTCCTTCCAAAATTCTTCGGATAAAAGTAATAAAAATTATAGTATTTTTACAGAGGTATTATGTCTCTTTCGTGTGGTCGCCGGTTAGAGGTAATTTTATTCAAATTCATAAATTAAGATAAGGGCTGTCAATATAATAGATCCATTAGTAGACATACCTAATTAATTTTGTAAACGTTTAACAAACCTATTAGCTACTAAACATAATCAATAAATTACACGACCTCATTTCAAATTTTGTTGAGAAAATGTATGTAACTGTAAGTTTACTAGTCTCATACATTAGTTTTTATTTCACATTTTCTAAATGATTAAAGTGAACTTATTCAGGCCCTGTATCTAACTTTTCATCAAAATAAAAAATATTGCCTCCAACCGTCGCGTCGTATTGTCAACTAATCCTTCCACATTTGCCTGACAATTCGTCAGCACTGTAAATTCGGTAAAGGGCAATCTTTAGGCGATTGGGTGCGACCTTATCTGCCTTTATGGTACGATCTTAAAAAAGATTTATGATAACGCACGGTCAGGACGAAGCCCGCAAACACTTTAAAATAAATGACAAGGAGTCACTTCCAATTGTGATGGAAATGCTTTCTGCAGTAAAATTAAACTATAACCCTGTCGTTTAGAGAGATTTAAATGGCTTAGGGGCTTTTATTGGGTCTGCCTACGTTTAGTTTAGGTGGGTTGTGATCTCGGCCAGTTTTATGTATCCCACCTGAGTCGCCTCTATAATGTTATGTTCATGTTCGTGATAAATGTTTGCTATCTTTTTGTGTTGATACTTATTGGATTTTTAATGTTCAGGTTAAATTCTATATTAATTTGTTTTGTAATCGAATCTTCGTTTGAAATAAATTAAAGTCTGCATGTATTAAGATCTGGTTACAACGGTTTTAGATATTAATTTCTAGTGTTAAGTGGTTTGTATTCAACGACTGCAGCATTCTTGGTGTAATGTCCACTTTAGATATGAATCCTGTGTAGAACGTTGTCACTTGTAACTTTGTAAGACTGTGTTTATTTTACTTCATTCAATACTTTCATTAGATTGTTAGTTTCATAGTTTCGAGTACCTACTACTGTTGCTTTGCCTGAAAAATAGAAATACTTTAAAGATTCATCAAAATTTCACAATGATACTTCTGCTGCATAATTACTTTTTTACTTGAGGACGCATACTCAAATTCGTCATTTTTTTCAATTATCCTTCCTCTATCGTGAATCCTTTGTCTTTTATTAAATACTGCCAATCCTAATTTCATTAACACTTGAATCACAACCCATTTAAATATTGCAAGCTCTCCATTCTCAATTAAAGCGCTCCATATCATCTCATATCACATATTAGATAAATATATGATAATAATCGAGGTGCATACTCGTCCTATCTTCCTTCGAGAGATTATCTTCGTCCAGGCACACATCGCTATTGAAATTATTTTATCCTGTATTGAAAAGGCAAGGCTTCGGGTTATCATATGAAATAATAATAACATTACAATATTTTGTACATTAAGTGCATTCGGGGTGTGGTGTTTCGGATAACTGAGGAGACGGCTTATACTTCGAGATACGGGATTGTAGCTTTCAGAAGTTATAGAGGCGACATCTTTCTTTAATAGCTTTGTGTTGTGGGGTTAAAATATTGCTAATGTGTGTTGGTTCCTGGGATTGTAGGTATTTTAATAATTATTATGTAGTTCCGTCGTAAAATTTAATTTACGAAGTTAAGCCGTTGTAGGTGCAAGTGTAACTTGCAGCTTCATTTCTTCATTCTGCGTTTCATATATTATAATTATTAGCTAGTATTGTGCAGTTCATAAATAATTTGAGGATATTTTTGAAAAATCTGTCTTTTCTTAGTGGTAACTACAATGAACTGAATTTAAAAAATACGAAGAACTTGAAAAATATCAGTAGGTAGGTATATGTAAGAAGGATGATAGATTTTTATCAGCAAAAATTTCATTCATAAAATCCTCTTAAAATCAACTCTAAATCTTCCGAATCCCAAACGAGATGTTTCCGTAGGCGTCACTAACGATTTTCCAAAACGTAATGTCGCCTAAGCGAGTTGTAGCGAGCATGTGAACATGTTTTTATTTATACCCTGCCATCTCTTCAGGACAATCCGTTTTTATTAAACACTTGAACGCCACTTATTAAAAATGTAGGCGGGAATTTTAGTTAAGATTTATTAAGGATGACACAAACAAAAAAATATATAATTAAGACGACAAGTTATAATTATGCTTTTTTAGATATCCTAATTTTTGGGAATCTTATCTTAAACAAAATTAAATGTTTTATTTTCTACCATCATATTTATTTGTATGAAAATAGAGGTAGGTAACTTTCTTCTGCTTTTATTTAGTATGTCGATAATTTGTGATTAAGATCTACCATAATGTAATTATTTACGTGGTTAATTCCGCTTCGAAAATATTCTGTACATAAATTAACCAACCAGAAGCGTTATTATTTTTGAATACCTACGAGTTTTTATGTATCCATTTTTCTGAGTAGTGGCAACCCTATCCTTTATTGTGTGATATCGATTGAACATGAACAAGTGTTATTTTTTGGACCGACTTTTATATTAACAAACAAAAAAAAATTAGGTTTAATATAAATACAGGACCATAAGCACTTTTTAATGCTGTGGGCAATTATTTTGTGCATTTAAACAAAAAGTATTGGATTTCTGATAATGTCCTTGCACCGTAAGTAAATTCATTCTTAAATCAATTTCGTTTTGTGAATGAAAAGGAATTTTACGATTTTTTAAAGCTTCGTTTTTTTTTCAAACTTTTAACTGTTAATAACAACATAAAATTCAGAATGTTTTCAATTGAGATAAGTTCATTACATTCTGTGATCAAAATAAACCTTTTTATTAAGCACTACATTGTTTTAGTAATGTGAAAGAAGCAGAGGTTATCACCTAACAGAAAGAAATTACTAACTGCCAACATGTCAGCAGCATAATAAACCTATATTACAAAACAGATAAAACATTTTCACTTCATAATTTATGGCAATTAAAACGAACATTTACATAATTAGCAGAAACAAAACTCGTGACTGTACGACGTATCGATAAAACATCGATTCAAATTAAGCAGAATCGAGTTCTCGATTTGAAATACTAATCACGTCGTTAGTTGACCTCTCATTGACACGGCCGCTCCCCGGTCTCATCTCGAAACAATTAAAACAATCGACATCGATGGACCGATGAGATCCGCATTCCCCTCACTGAGGCATCGACCTCACACTGCGTAGGTTTTGAGAAAGTCTCTCTTAGTGTTTTATGATTATTTTAATAAGAAAGCAACTTACAATGTAAGTGAGGTTAAGTGTACACACTTGTGAATCGATTGGCTTTTCTGTACAATAAAATTGATGGCAATTGGCTGCGTAAGTAAATTGGAATCTCGTTTTCAATTTTATTTATGGTTCTGCGATTTTCTTGTTGATATGCCAAAGTTCAAGTATGTGAACTTTACAAAAATCAATGTTAATTATCAAGACAATAACATGCATCTGCATTCCGTCTGGCGCGTGAATATTTTAATCAATTAAAACCATCAAAACAGACGATACAAGAAAAGTTTTTTATTGAACAAGCTTGATATTACCCAAATTCGTTAAATAAAAAACTTTTCTTGTTAGTAATAATACTAATTAATCAAATTATGGAAAGGGTTTCTTTCACTTTGCGAGAGATTACTGCTAGCAATCATAAATTCGAGACATTATGATGAGAAACCTGCGAAAATACAAAACATTACAGAAATAATTTCAGTTATAGCTTACCTAAAAACTTAAGTGCAAGAACTCAAACTCATAACTTAATAACCCTTTAAACGCTGATGGAATTAAAACAAAATAAAGCATTGTTTTTATTAAAGAGACTTTGTGTTTCTGAGTGACAGACAGATTGGTAAAACGACCTTTGTAAAGGCGGTGAAGTTCAATTTTAAATTAAGATTTAAAA
Source organism: Agrotis segetum (assembly GCA_036375495.1). Taxonomy (NCBI): domain Eukaryota; kingdom Metazoa; phylum Arthropoda; class Insecta; order Lepidoptera; family Noctuidae; genus Agrotis; species Agrotis segetum. Next base: position 844,935 of record JAQSVV010000282.1, on the reverse strand, counting down.
TGTTGTGATTGTAAAGGGACTTAATAAGAACCAATTTGTTACACTGAATAAATTGTGAATGCAAGATGAAAATGATGCAATGACTGTAGGCGATTATGTTGACGAAGAATTTGTAATAGAAGTTAGTAGGGAACAACCCTTAAAAAAGCTTAAAGCCCTATTAGTCTAGGGGTAGTTAGCGGTACTGCTGAACATTTTGATACCCTGTCTATTATACAAAGCAATACTTGCGGGATAACAATTATGTTGTTGCACTGTTAAGTAACTCTTCGTAACCTCTCGGAGCTTCCAGACCTGATTTTATATTATAGTGAAAGATTTGCTTCTTCTATTAAACAGAATATACTAGTATATCTTATTCCACATGTTTATGCAGTAACCCAATCTGTAATAGTGATTTATATCTATTGCCTTTGCTTTCTATAGTACCTAATTTCCAGATCATGAACGTAGTGAGGCCTGACAATCTTATTTCGGTAAGTCTGGCTATCGTAAAAGTGCCGAAACAACTCGAACAATGAGACCAGATGTATTTATTGGACGATTTTATTGGTCACTTGAAAGTATTAAATGCGATCGTATATCAACATGACTGATGGAAGACTCTCCTGCTGTAATTTATTTTTAATTGTGTGTGTTACAATTTATTTAAGGTATTGTATTTCTGTCGAACATGTTAACTTTTTTTAAATAAAAAAAAGTTTGGTTTTGTTCTCAGTCTAGCTCAGAATCATAGATGAGGCTTAGATGGATCGAGTCATCAAGAAGGAACTGGAATTTCCGCACACCTACGAAACATGATCATGTCTGCCGCAGAACCGATAAAAGGTGGAGTGAGAAGCTTCTCGAACGGATACTGAACGTAGGTAAAAATAGTGTAGGACGTCCCTCGGCAAGATGGACCGATGACCTGAAGAAGGTAGCTGGTAGTGGCTAGATTGAAAAACGCAGGAGATCATGCGCTGTTGCGCTCCGCCTAAGTCCAGCAAAGGACTGCAATATGCTGAAATGATGACTAAACACAGTAAAAACTATTTGGTGCCGGACTCTCACAGGATGGTGGTTGCTAGCCAAGTGACCATATTGAGGCCTATCACCGGCAGTGGGATCACTCAGCCGTCACTCTAGGTTACAAGATGCTCATGGTGCCGTTGCCTGGAACGGACAGCTTGGAGGTAGATCCCACTCACCCGAGAACCAATAATCTCACTGATACTAAAGTAATACAAGCTAAAGCCAAATATTCAGAGTTAATTTTATCGGTAAGTATCGTTATTTATAACTTTAACAATGTTGGCTTACTCATCTAGTATACCATATTTTTGAAGAGTAGATAATAGTGGTTATATTATGTACCAGATCTCTATCAAACAAAACAAATATATCACAGAGAAAATTACCATAACCTAACAATGAACCAATAACCAATAACGTAAAAAGGTTGACACTAATACATATTAATATATTTAAGTTTTTACGAACTAATTTTAATTCAGAGAAACACATCTATGATTTTGACAAAGATAACATTGCTGTTGATAAAACAGAAACTTTAAATCATAAGGTTCATTATTCTTATGATTTTGATAACAGGAGCGGTAAGAGTAACTTTGTAGATGAGCAACCGGCTTCGGATCTGAGTGCGAGGTGTCAAGTCATCGGTCGTTAATCTATATTAAAATAAACCGCATTGTTTCTTGTTTATTACCAAAATTCAATTAGAGGATCCCTTATGACAATGCAAGAAAGATCATGGTCAAGTCTAACCAGTTTGGACTTGTTATGATTGTAGCAGAGATAAATAAAATTATACTTGAGCTTACATATTTTGTTTTGAATGAATTTCAAAGCATATGAAGAAACAAATCATTTGCATGTAATCCGTTTAATCATTTGATTGTCAGCATACAGTACTAATAGCTACAGTCTATACTCGTGGCTCGAACCCAGCCAGAAGCATTAATTTGTGTAATTTATTTCAACATCTCTGCTATAAAACCGGTGAATGAGAAATGGTGAGGAAACGAAATGCCTTAGAATTAAAAAAAATCTAGACATGTGACATCTAGCAGACTGCGCTTGGCCAGCGTAGTTTATAGGAGGCCTGTGTACCAGCAACACCAGTTATGCTTTATTGGGTTATGCTAGTTATCTTTTTCCTAACCTTATGCCAATTCCCTAAGGTCAGTCTTCTCCTTCCTTACTTATATTACTTATCATCTCCATCCATTACTTATCATATCCGTCTCAGTCCTCTTTCTACGTCCTTCCCTTTCAATTATTAATTTAATCAATAACTTTAAAGTTCTTGTCAGTGTGTCAAACATTCCTAGTAATGGTATAGTAGGAATCGACAGTTAGACGACATTCCAAATTGTTATTATGAGCTCATTGATTAATATTTATGCCAGGTTTTGATTTAATGGGTTTGAATTATTGATTGGAGCTGACGAGAGTAGAAATCAAATTGACATATATGAGAACGCGACGGTTAGAGGTTCTGAAGAAGATAACTAGGTTGTGTTTGAAGAAATGAGCCAAAAACTGGAAATTATTATATACTTCTGTTGTAAAATAAAAAAGAACTTACTAAAGTTCTTTCTTATTCGCTATAAGTGGAGACAGTAAAATAATGAATAGGGAAAACCAAATTATAACTGACTAGTAACTACATCTATGGTTGATGCTTCTAAATCTAAAGCATGAAAAATGTATGTGATTGATCCTATTTTTGTGGTGCACGTGACTGAATGATCAGAATTATACATTTTAACTAGCGGAAATTTCCTATAGTTTCATAAGAAGGGTGAGAGAAAAATAGTCGTTAAAATTTTAAAATGTCTCGCTTGTGACTGCTGTATCTAAATTATACTTCCTGTATCATTGAAATTCATATCAAGTGTAGATTAAGGAAAATTTCCTCATTTTCAAAGAACAAACAACGGTAATACCCAAATGTAAAACATTGGGCAATTATGCGTGAAATGACCATTGATTCCTCGAACGCCTTACTCATAGATGTTAATTCAATATTCTAACGGGCTGTTAGAAACAATTCACAGCGGTAAAGCTCCGAGTTAATCAGAACGCTAAAGATTGTGTCGGAAGACAAGAAATAAAAGAAATAAAAAAAAAAAACAATCATAAATACAATAGCGCAAGTCATATAGTTTCCAGCGTCGTTTCTCAATAGATGGTTCTGATAGTCCAGCCTGGGTGTTTGCCAGTTCAATTATCATTACGAGTCGATATTCCGTCGAGTCACTGTGTTGTGGGTGACCCGTATTAGATCGGTTAATTCAAACTATTTATCAACTCCATTCGTTATGCATAGGATCAGATTTTGAAATTGTTTGATGATGTTGTGGCGTACGGTCCATTGTGTCACTACCCCGCCTGGCTTAGTACGATGGGTGTGTACTATGTTAATCGTTGTATCACTGATTGAATCTATTGAATCTGTAGTTAAATAATACTCGTGCATTATGAGGCACTCTCGTTAAATGGTCCTATACATATTTGGGACAGTCAGAATAGCTCAGGCATCGGGTGTCAATCCTGTTTTGGGATATCAAATTTAAACTGACCTTTCCCACCCTTTTATTGAGAAAATAATGTAGGTACAGTTTTGATTGACAAGTCTTGCAATTTACTTGTATTGTTGAGGCGATAGTAAATAAAGCCTACTTTATTATAGTACTTGATTATGAGGTTTCTAAAACTGAGGATGTGAACAAACACGTACTGCTTCATTCCTTGCATCTTGTAAATTTTGGCTATTTAACAGGCTATTTATATCACCTACCAGGTGTAATAATGAGTCCCATCAGATCACGATTCGATTCGACGATTAACTGAATTTTATTGATAAATTAAGTAGATACTCCATATAATATCCATATTATTTTAGGATACATTGAAACTCAAATGAATCGTTTCCTCATCATCATCATCATCATCAGCCTATAAATGTTCCCACTGCTGGGACACAGGCCTCCTCTATGTGAGAGGGGGTGGGCCATAATCCACCACGCGGGCCCAGTGCGGATTGGTGGATGTCACATGTTTTCGAATTTTTGGTTCTAGGACATGCCGGTTTCCTCACGATGTTTTCCTTCACCGTTTTGAGAGCAGTGGTGATGAAATAAATTACACAAAGTAATGCGCCTGCCGGGATTCGAACCCACGACCTACAACTCGTAAGTCGGGGCCGATACCACTGGGCCACCACTGCTCGTTTCCTCACATGGAAGCTAATTCCACGAAATAAAATGAATAAGCGTAAAACAGAACAAAAACCTAGTGATTTTGAAAACTAATAGGTAAACACATTCACAATGAGCCGATTGTTCGCCGCCAATGAATGGCAACAATGCACGACTGACACAAATGAGCACCTAATTGGAACATTGCGACATCACCCAAATCCGTGCGATCGTGATAGTCGGGGTTCTCACACTGCGATACGATTTAATTTGTGCTGCAATAGTTATTACATATTCACGATGATTTTGATTATGGCAGTAATAGCAAATGCCATGGATGTAGTCTGCAAAAGAACAAAGACGATGATGACATCATGACACAATAACCTATTGTTATATATAGCCAGGACTTTTAATAACCTTTACGCAATTATCTGCTTTAAGAAGAGAACTTGACATGAATTTTAGGAAGGGTGTTAGTGTGCATTGGTATTAAGCGCTTCAACGCCGTCTAATCAACATTCAGTAATTTGCAATCGAAACCCGCTTAGCTATGCATTGGTCCTACCAATGGGGGAGGGTATCATAATCAACATGAATGGCAAGTAGATTTGTAATTGCTTTATCATGTGAACACTAAGTGGATTCTACTAGGTAGGTATTATTCGTGGGATTAACTAAAAGATAGGTTTGTTTATTTATGCTATTAATATTGTAACAAGAATAACACTGGCCCCAAAACACATCCTTGAAGCACACCAAACAATCATGTATTTTAATCTCCACTCTTCCACACACAGTACTAAGAACCATCTAAAAACATTACTTAATACCGTCAACACGTTTCTCGTTAAGTTTATCTTCTGCATCAGGACCTAATTCCTCATGTGGAATTAGACACACAATCGCTAAACAATGACGGTCAAAAGGGTAGGCTACCGGTAGCGATTGGAGATAATCCCAATGATTTGGTGACATTTTGAAGTATGTCAGTCAGTTCTCTAGAAGCATCTTGTCGTGACACCCGAAGTGGCGACGTCGTGAACCAAATTAATTAAAACAGAGACACAAAACTAAAGCTATCACGATTGACTTAGACGGCAGGTTAGTGTGGATAAGACTGGGTTAGTAATTTGTGGTTTACTTGCAGGTCGTAGTTTAGTTCCTACTTGACTTTAATTGGTTTTAGTAGCGGTAGTTTACGTAACTAAAAACAGTCATGAGAATAAAAAGATTGAGACCACGCAAATATTACCAGAAATGTTTATATTATAAATATTGAAACAAGAATGACTTAAAGTTATTATCTTCACAAAATATAACCGTATGATATTAAAAGCAGCATAAATTCTTACCACAAATACAAAGCCTGTGAACACAGGCATTAACAAACTAATTAAAACCAATAACCATGATTTTATTCATGACAAGTTGAATCAAGACACGTCCACACATGGTGAGACTCATAAAAATCCGAGACTCAAGCCCACCGCTGAGGGGCATGAAACTCTGCATGCAAACCGTCACATTTCAAAATACAATATGCTAATTAACAACTTTTTTTTCTACCCTACGAGCTCTCAGAAACGAATGCAAATTCCCTTCGGACCTTTAATTACGCTTCGAACACGACTGACGACGGTGTTAAAGATGCAGTTTTAAGAATTGTCAGTGTTTGCACTGCGCGTGCGCAGGGAGATTTAAATGGTAAGAGGATTTAGTGAGAGCATTGTGAGTGACTATGAAAATGTTTACTGCTGTTTAGGGCTGTCACTGTTTGGATTAAACGTTGTAAAGTTTTTTTTAAAATATATTTTTAAAAGAAGATGGTGGTTCTTGTTTTCTGTAAAGATGCTTTCTTCAGTGAAAGGTTATATAAAATGAATGTTGCTTTAAACATCATTAGTCACCATCGTGAGATTGTATAATGATCCATACATCACGGTAGCAAAAACAACCATTAAGCCCTTCTCAGAAAACCATTTTAGGTATCAAACCCGAAATCAATGCGACATAATCAAAGTAGACGTGTCCCAAACCATTGAAAGTGTCTCCAATCAACAATGGGAGGCGACATTAATTCTATCCATCATGTCGATCCCAAAAAGGGTGGAAGTTCATTAAGAGATGCATTCCTCAAGTATTATTCTTTGAAAACTGGTAATAAAAATAATAACAAGCCGGCCACCCTGCCAAGTGCTATCAGCTCCATCTGTTGTCGCTGCGGACAAACTCGCCTAATGAACGATGATAAATCATATTCGAGAGGCGGCTCGTAGCCCGTGCCGTGCTATTCTTACGACGCATCAATATCCGTCAACTTTCTGTTGCACGCCATCCATTACTGTATTAGCTCCGTTGAAATTTTTACGAGTGTTCGCGAGCAGGTAATGGGCGGTGTGTGTTTTGTGTTTGTTGATTTTTGTGGGATATATAAGAGGAACTGTGAGGTGCCTCTCGGGCCGTGTCCCTGCCCGCACACCATTGTGCTTACTAATGATTTTATGCAAATGCAGCCTCTTTAGATCGAAGTCTTAGCGCGATCTCAAACCGTCAGGTACCGGGCTCATTATTAACAATTTGAAATATGACTTGGGAATTTTCAACATTATTATCGTAATAAATTAGTTTTTTTATTAGTTTATCGATTGACAAATGGAAAGGCCCAGTGTTGTCTTTTGGTATTCATAGTCTTCAAGATATAATAAAATAATACGAGATCGTTTAATTGTAAGTTTGAAACGATAGTAGTAGCACATATAAATTACTGTCAATACAAAATATTGAGTAGGGAAAACATTGCTTAACTGCCAAAATAATTCTAACTATGGCGTCAATATCTATACTAATATTATAAAGAGGTAACATTTGTTTGTAAGTTTGTAAGTTTGTAAGTTTGTATGTAGGGGGTAATCTCCGGAAGTAATGAACCGATTTTAAAATTGTGATTTCATTGGTAGAAATAACTACATTATCCGTGAGTGCTATAGGCTTATAAATTATAAAGATATCATGCTTATTAGCCGAAATATCTCAATTTTTATCAAGCCGGGCGGAAAAAATGCTCTTCCAACGCAGTTATTAGCATGCGCTGCCTTAACAGTTGTATATAATTGAAAACAATGTATGGCAAAAAAGCTTTGAATAGTTCTACAATAAAGTCCGCGACAACCATATTTTTATCTTTTATATTTTAGCAGATATAGCAGCTTTGATGAGTTAAAAAAAGTTTTTTTCGATGTACTTGCCTTTGGACGATTTTTTACACAACAAACACTAAACTTATCGAAAAAAATGTTATTATGATCACAATATATCATAGAGATATGATTTTCACAAAAAAGTATGTCAATTAGTTAAATAGTTTCGGAGATAACATAAAATTACTAAATCGCAAAATGCCGCCGTCCATTCACGAACCGCGTTAGAACACGCTTTGTACGCACGTTTTTCTATTTACCTACAGATGGCGTTGTGCAATTACTTATGAAAAAAATGTCCTTTTGGCAGACAGGAAAAAAAATCATAGCACTAAGTACTGGGGTGCTATGTCAGGAAACCTGCACGTGCGCCCGTGTACTGGAGTTCCCTCTCGAATACGTCCGGGGAGAAGACCAGTTTTTCGGGCCGGTGCACCCTGGGATGCGGGCAAAACTCTTCCTTAGGTACTGTGTGCCTAAGGGGTCTCTTTGCCCGTATGCAAATAAAGAAAAGCCTGTCGTGTAGACGCTCCAACGCGTGTCCCTCTGATTAGCAGAGGGCACAGCGGCGGAGCGGGCTTGCGGACGGTGAGTAATGGGTAGCTCGCCGTCCGACCAAGGACCAAGCCCGGGTCGGTGGCGCGTCGTGTTTCGCGCCGAATGCCTGCTGGGGTCGCGGGTTTTTTCTTAACCCAGGATACCGTGGCCCCGGAACGTAAAGGGCATAGGAAGGAACACGGGTGGATTTTAGTCAGTAAGAGTCTGCAGTCCCTTCCGCCCCACCCAGGACGGGAGGACTCATTTGATGACTTTACCACATAAAAAAAGCACTAAGTATTAACCGAACCACACTCATAATTTCATCACAAGTTAAAATATTAATGCCCAACGAAGTGGGCACGGGTCAGCTAGTGACAAATATTTACAAACGGTATTGATCTTTTAACAAAATCAATCTTCAAAAATATCAAATATTGGGATTTCTCATTAGAAATAACTAAGTATCGATCTTCGTGTTTACAAATTATAAAGTCATATGATACAGCGTAGATTTCATCTAATTTATTAAGCTAACACACAACATGCTTACGTGCAATGACTTTAAAATAGTTTGATATTTTTAGATACAATATTAAGAGATTTTTTTTAGATTAAGATTAGTATTTATAGAGATTTAGCTAGTTTTATTTAGAAGAATTCGGTTAAAAACACGTGAAATTATTGTCATCGTTGTTGTAGGTAGTGTGAATTCCAATTATTATTCTTTAGATTTTATTATTTAATTTGCTTTCTGGCTTGGAATTTGAAAATTTAAAGAAGAAAAAATACTGTTTTGACATTTTTAGTAAATATTGCAAAAAATTCGAGTGTTTTGAAAATAATGAAATGTTTCTACACATTTTCTGAAATAGCTTTTCAAATGACTAAACTGTCTTCAATGTTTCGCTTGTCGATTCGATTCCCACATGGAACCAAGTTACATTGTAGCCAAAATATTTGTTTATTATACCGATTTGAGTAAATACGCACAAAGCAACATCACATTACCAGCAAAGTATGAATGATTTATCAATAATGCTTGTTAGCGATACCTGACATTAACGTCTTTTTAACCCGACTCAAGTCCCAAATCTCAGAAGAGATGTTCAAACACAAAGTAACAATGGTCTTCAGAAATTCTTCATTCATCTTAAATTCCGAGAGCAGTGATTCATCCAAACATCTCGGTCCCACGTTTCCTCTTGAAGAACAAAGCTAATCGTTGCTTAACCTTAATTGCGATAATTACCCCTGTACCGACAAAATGATTTATTATCTCAAAACGGTAGCTAAATATCTAAATAGAGTGAACCTACAGAGTAAAAGATCGGTACAGAAGGTCGGTTCTTTGGATACTGTTTAACTCAGGGATAAAGTACCAACGCACTTTATCTTGAGCCTACTCCTCTGCAAGCTTCAGTCTTGAAAAGATTACGATCTTAGATCTGATGTTTGTGGTACATATTCGAGAAGACTATGGCCATAATGTTGGCCAATAAAAAGTTGGCCCCTGTTGAGGTTATAACCAGGTGGATCTTGCTTCTGTTGGTTAAGACTTCGAGAATCCGATGGATGCGAAAAACATAAAACTGGGCGCTATAGGTACTTTTGAAGGTCTACTTATACATACCGATTTGGTTTGATTTTTTAGAGTGATTGCATTGAGTTCTCTGATTTCCTCGATATTGTCATCAATTCCCATTTCATCCCTAAGTCATGTTTTGAAGATCTCAACCTTCGTAGTAGTATGTTGTTGTTTAAGACCGATCATTTAACGGATTCGTGTTATTTTGTCTGTGAACCAGTGACAGTCGCCAAAAAGACCTGTGCTTCTGTGGCTATTCTGTATCTCCACATTCGGCTAATGTTCACCTTTCGTCGGTGACCGTGGGAAATATTTAAGTTTGCGCTTCAAAATATTAATGAATAGAGTCATTTGTATAGTGTTGGTAATTGAGCATCTAGTGTTAATGGGGAAGTGCGATTGGTCTACAAGTTTTACCTATTTGTTTGGGTTTAAATGAATCTCTTTCATATTTTCAGAAGGAGGTTTTCTCACGCCTGCCTAACCGGAAGGGAAAATTAAATATGAACGTTACAATTTTGCTTCTTTTTAATCAACTGCTTTATAACTTATTGCCGCAACTCCTCTTTTATTCTCTTCTTTCTCCTTTTCATGTAAATTCTTATGAAATTATTCATCTTTCTCTGTCTTTCGTTAATCCAAATAATGGTGAAGTTACATTTTTGTTTTTATTTTCTCAATACTTTCTCTTGTTTTCAGGTCCAATTCCAATTCTTTAGAATCTGTTTTTTTTTTTCTAATAGTACAAATTGTATTTTATTACTACAATCATGTTTAAAATAATATAGATCATCAACTGTTATATTATCTGTTACATCATAAATTATCCCACAGTCATTGACCCACAAAAAATCAATATTAATACCAAACAATAAATTAATAACCCAACTATTTAATTAAAAATTCCTGCTCCACATCTACACGATACGCTAATGAACCGAGAACTCTAAAAGCTTTATACACACAGACAGACATACAGACACAATACACGACATACAATCAAGATGGCAGTGACTAATTCAAAGAATCTTAATATCAATTTATGATCACGACTTATTAATTGGCGGCGCAATCGTTCGCTGGACAATTCTTTGGAGTTATACGAGATGTGAACAATGTGGTGAGGTGCCTTTGTTGTGCTTAAAAGTTTTTTGTTGCTTGTAGGCCTTTGCGTGTGATGATATTGAGATAATTTATTTATAGTTTACGCTGGGATGAGCTTTGGCCTCATTTTACCGTTGTTTGGTGTGGTTGACATTGTTATTCCTGCAATACCTTCTTTGTCTTCTTCGTGATACTCTTGGCTGAGCAGTTGTTATCATTATGTATCCCCACGATCATCCACCACTTTTTACATTTCTTTCTGGTCTACATGCCGTTGCATCTGTATAAATAAGATCTTCTATATCGTACCTAAGTGGCTAATCTTTAAAAGACATATTGAATAAGTATAAATGTATTAGATAAAATTATTAGACGTACATAGAGTAAATATCAGCTATTTCATTATTTTTTACGCAGACTTTATACCGACGACGTTATGTCTGGGTAAGCTTTCATTCGAATTTACTCTTGTTTAGTTTTTATAGATTTACTGATACTGGCACTGCTAGCCTACATCATCCCACTGCTGGGCAAAGGCCTCTCCCCATGACTTCCAGTTTTCACGATCCAGGGCCAAAGTGAACCACTGGTCATGGGTTTTATCAAGCTCGTATAGATAGATTTTATACTACTAAAATTAGATAGTGGTATTATTCTTTTAAAATTTCGAGTGTGGCAGCTCTTCTATTTTAATTTCTTACATGATTAGTAACATCCTAATCTAATTTCACTTCACGTTCCAATTTTCCAAAAAAAAGTGTTGAAAGAACAAACAATGAATCACTTTAGAACATGATTAATTTGTAACAGTCTGCAAATGATCTCATCGGATTTTATCCTAGACTTGACAATAAATTTTATTAACGGCAAGTGTAAATAACTCGATATATCACCGAACTCATTACAAGATTATTTAGAGAGAAAAAAACAGGAGGAGAAATAACAGCCGTACCGTACTTGTATTAATGTTTGTACAAAAATACGTGAAACTGCTAATCACACGTTCTTATATAACACAGGCAGGAAGCCAGAAATATATCTTTTAATAAATTAATGAGTAAACCCGGATGATGCGATGGTAATGTTCGGCACACACGCAATACTTTTAGTCTAAGCGTTTGTAGGACTTCAGTAAATTTTCAGCGAGTTTTTGGCTGTATCAGAATCGTTTTAGCAACTCTATTGATGTCAACGAATTGATTAGTGTAGTTGGAATCCGTTAACACATTTATAGTTGATCTATTTTTATAGTCGATTTACGCATTATATGCATATTTTCCGAATAAATAATTAAATTAGCTTGACAGACGTTTTATGAACGTAATGTGCATTTTTTCCGAACGATTAAATGAAATTAGCTTGAAAGACGTTTCAAAATTACTTCAATTCAAATTACTAAAAAAATTCTTATAAATAATGCAATCCACAGGAACATTTTGGTTTCACTTTGTCAGTTCATACCACTTTCATGGAGCAACTTTGCAGACGTCAATTGCTAGCGATAAAAGTCGCATGTCTGCACCTGCCGTATTATGGACACTTGCGTCATTAAAATGCGTTTTACGTCACATTACGTGATAATATAATTAAAAGTCTACGTCTTCTAAATTGTTCAATGAATCGTCTGACGCGATTTTAAAGTTACAATTAGATATCAGATGTTTATGTATTCTTAGAAACGTTAATAAGTACTCATTTTGTCTTATCATTGTAAAATCTAACTTTCTACATTAAAGTACTCTTTCTTTATTTCATCATCTATTTTATCTCTTTTAATAGAGGGTGTAATTGATATCATAATTGCATTCCATTAAAAATTGGCAAATGATTCGTACATTTTCTATGGAGAGTCGACTTTTGTTTTTGCTTTAAAAAAGTTCTTCATGAATATTGCTTGGTATGATCGTCTAAATCTAAAACCTTGGTTAAAGTTTGCGGAGATCTGTCAAATACATACAGGCTGTATTTTTCAGTCAGGCTTTAATCATATCAGGTTCTCTTACTATAGGGATATTATATGGAGCGACTAGGTACCTATCTGACCTCCACTAACCAGTTACTGAGTTTAACGATACCATTGGCAAAGACTCATTGTTATCCTTTCAGATTTCTGACTACTTGAATCACCTGTCAAAGATCTAGAAATGACAACTGAGACTAACTGCTTTTTTTTGTGGTATAAAATCGTCAAATAAGTTCTTCCTGGATGGAGCAGCAGGACTATCAGACACTAATTAACTAAAACCCGTCTCGTTCCTGAGAATGCCTTTTGTGATCCCCTGTTCAACAGTCCCACGATCTCGTCAAAGGGACCAACGGCAACGGTTCAACGTGTTTTAATATCCAAGGTATGTATCTTCATTTGTCAACTAATTTGACCATTACCAAATTCATCACCATAGTTGTTTCTTCAGGGCCTCAGACTATCTCATCAGGTAATTTGACCCTGTAAGGAAAATGGCTTTAGAAGGAAACCGTGGATTTTAGTAAGTACGAGTCTGACATTGGATGGGTAAAAGGACTTATTTAATGATTTGACCACGATAAGAAAAAAGTTTCTGCAAATCTTTTTTTTTTAATTTATGTAAAGGGCTTTGTCTCGCAGAGACCACATCGCCCAGTGCAGGAAAAACTAAGGACGTGAAGGTAAATAGAATGAATAATTGCTAAAGTTTCATCTGTCAGACGCCAACATTGCATTTATTTCAAACAAATCAAAAGTAACTAATCAAGGAAGGAAGGATTTGGATATTTCGGTAGTTATACACATAGCTTGTAACTTGGATTCACACATCATCATTATCTGCCTGCGTTTTCCCAACTACATATATTGGGGTCGGCTTCCAGTCGAACCAGATGCAGCTGAATATCAGTATTTTACGTGGAGCGACTGCCTATCGGACCTCCACAACCCAGTAACTGGGTAATACGATACTCCATCGTAAGACTGGTTGTCCAGACTTTAGAGCTTCTGACTAACAGTAACGACTGTCAAAGATCTACATTATGACAGCCAACCTGGATTCACACATGTGATAATTTGCCCGTTGTAGTGGGAGCGCTGGCAATAGCTAGTACGTAACTATAGTTGATAAATAGTTAAAATCGGTTCTATAAAAAAGCTACATTTAATTTACGTATTATTGATATGCAGGTACTATACTTACGTATGCAATATAGGGATCATCCCTTAAAGCAATAAAAATGGATTATTATATCAAATTTGCAAGTTGAAGTGGCAATGGGCAGGCCACATCGCTCGTAGAACTGACAACCGATGGGGAAGAAAAGTTCTCGAGTGGCGACCACGGACCGGAAAACGCAGCGTAGGCAGGCCTCCCACTAGGTGGACCGACGACATCGTGAGGGTCGCGGGCAGCCGATGGATGCAAGTGGCGAATTGTCGTTCGGCGTGGCGGTCTAAGGGGGAGGCCTATGTTCAGCAGTGGACTTCCTCCGGCTGTTGATGATGATGATGATGATGATATCAAATACTCATTTGGCCATGCAAATCGTTTACTCGTTCAAAACATACGTTACTTACACCATTTGCAATCTATGACTTGACGATCTTATCATTGTCTTATTTTTAACCGACTTCAAAATGGTGGAAGAATTAACTTAAAAAAATGTAAACAATAGTGTAAAATATAAATACATTTTTTTTTAATTCCCCTTTTTTATTTTTTAAATCGGTTACATTTAAAAAAAGAAATATTTTAAAGAACAATTGATTTTTTTGTAGTTATTAAGTATCTTTACTGAGGTGCCTCATACAATCGGTAATCTCACAATATCGTAGATACATACCATCACAAGTTGAATGATGTAACAAAAGTTTTGTTATAATTTTGGCGATTGAAAAAGAGTGTCCATGGAGTTTCTTGCCTGTTCTTCTCCATAGAGATCTACGCTTTGGAATGGGCATCTACAGTACTTTCACAGTTTTATGTCTTGTGACTGGGACTGTAGCACCGTAACTATTTTTAAACTATTTTTTTTTTGTCTTTTAACAATTCAAAAGTGCCTGTAACTGGCCTACTTGAAATAAACGATTTGATTTTGATTGATTTTGAATCTGCCCATAGTGTTCTGACTGCTGGCGCACAGGCCACCTCTCTCATCCCAGCACGTGGGCCAGTGCGGGTTGGTAGATGTCACATGTGTTCGAATATTTTGTTCTAAGATGGTTTTTCTCAGACATTTTCCTTTACTGTTTTAATAACAATGAGTATTAAATAATACAAAAGAAATGTGCCTAGCTGGGTTCAAAATCACGACCAGCAACTCGTAAGTCGGGTTTCCTCTGTTCTCCATTTAACAAATATCTTGCTTGTATTTGGAATTTGGATATACCTACTAATATGACACTATTTCACAAAACATAAAGAAACAAACAATCTATTTATTTCTACAAAAAGCGTATCCGTCTATTAACAATGCTTAAACATAGTTTATAATTACAGCACTTAATAATCGTGGTAAAACCAATCTGTCATTCACAATGATTATAAAAAAGGAATAATTAACAAACAATGTATTAAGGCGCGTACAGACATCGCGAGGCGTCTCGCATGCCTCAACCTGAGGCATACGATGGTACATTTATACGTGCGTCCCGAACGAAACATGCTCAAGCTGAGCAAGCAAACAACACCTGTCCGGAGCGCACGGCTCGTACTGAGGCGGCGTTCGCAACGATCGTATGGCGCGAATGCTCACTGTGAGCACACACGTCCACACAGCCCGAGGCATGCGAGACGAACCATTCGTATCGCACGCCTCGCGATGTCTGTACGCGGCTTTAGAAGTATGATAAAAAACAAATGACAGTGAATTAAGGCAGAGCAATCACAGAGGCTTAGTACCAGTCAACCTCATAACTACTTTGACAGACCTGTTGGTCTAGTGGTTAGTGATCCTGACTGCTATACCGGAGATCGTGGGTTCGATTCCCACCCAGGACAAATGTTTGTGTGATGAGCACGATCATTTGTTCTGTGTCTGGGTGTAATTTATCTATAATATTTATGTATTTTAAATATATAAGTATGTTTATCAGTTGTCTAGTACCCATGACACAAGCTCTGCTAAGCTTGGACTAGATGGCGTCGTGTGATAGTTGTGGAATATTATTACTTTGCCACCTTTGGTTTAAAATCGAATGCATGTTGTTACGACATAGTGTATGTAATAGTAATTCTTCTTTGAGGTGACAATGATTTTTATGTGCATCTTCAAAATATCTTTAACTAGAACTCTACCAAATCGACAGAGTGTTTGCAGCCACTGTTAACTTATAATAGATGTTATACTTAATTTTGAAACAGTGTTAAAAACAAATACGATAAGCTTGCTAAGCTTTTTGAATGATTGCGAATGAAGACTAGCTCAAGTACTTTTTTTTACCTATCTTCAATAGCCCTTTACGTTCTAGGGCCACGGTAATTCGGTAAGTCCCGCGACCACACAACAGTGGGCTAGCTAAGCTTTTTGAATTACAGCGAATGAAGACTAGCTTTAGTAAGTACTAAGCGATTAAAAATTAATATTCATTTTTATTTAAGTCGGATATACTCTACTGTACAGGCCCAGGGTGGGTTGACAATTGTCACATCACATATAAATATGTTCGATTACCGATACAAAACTGAGCTTAACTAAGCTTAGTTACGTCAATTTGTGATCACAATTTATGACCACCCAGAAAGTCCTTACGGCCTTTCCTACTGACATCACTTCTGACTCATCATCTACAGGTGAGGAAGAAACGGTACTTATCCTTTGTCAAAAAGCGACAATCAAGAAGGTACTCAACTACATAATAAATGCAACGCGCATAGGCTTCCTTTAATTATAATGAGTCATGCCCTAAATGCTTGGCCACGGATCACAAATTCAAGCGGCAAACGTGTTACTGTTGTGACTGCGAGTGCGGATGAAACAAATGAACGAAGCAAAGAGTCACCGCTAAAGAGGTACTTCATGTGATAGAAGTAAGTCGCATGTTGCATCGCGTCGAAAGTCGCAGAGGTCGTGATCGAGGCGTAAGAGGAAATAAAAAGTCGTTAGCGTGGCTTGTCATAAAGCATTCGATATTAGTAAGAGTCAAACAAAGATCCACAATTCTAAATCTTTTAATTGGCATTAAGTATGACGACAGACGGTGACTTGCCTAATCTGACATGTAATGATATGGATATAGAGTTGTTATTACAATGTGTCATGAATTTGTTGGTATGTTTGTTAAAATTCTAGAACATCAAAGGATAGACTTGTATCTTGAATCAGATCATAAATGTAAAAAGTACATAATTCAATTTATTAATTGGTTAGAAGTATTTGACTGGGTTAAAATCAGTGATAAACAACCACTCTATCATTGAATTATCAAGCCAGTAAAACATGCACTGTCTGCACTTGAAATTTTTTATTCAGCGATAAGCTCACGTAAAAATACCTCGACACTATACCAGATTTTGCTTATTCGATAGTTATTTTTTAACAGAAAAATGCTGTCAGTGGCCACGAAATTAATTTAAAGAATGACAATTCCAATTTACACAAATCAGATTTCCTCGAATGACAAAATGCTTGACCGTGTCAAATGTAGCGTTATATCCACTCTTCATAGATCCCAGCATGGATTCCACTCTAATCTGTCACGTATAAGGTCGAGCGGTGTAAAGTTCATCAATGCTGAATTCAATTATCGATTACACCATTGTGTTCCGCTCTTTCGATTTATATTTAAATACCAGACGTTTACTAGAAATGTATTGTGAAAGACAAGTACTTTTGTTGTTGTATTTGACGAAAGACCGCCCGTGAGTACTCTTGTTATTAAATATTTGAAAGTTTGGAGTACTGTAAGGTTTGATTTCTATGTTTTGTTGATTGAGGTTCAACCTTAGAGGTTTTATGTAGTAACATGGAGTTCCTGATTGAGAATACAGCATTTCGGGTCGTTACGGGACGCAGTTAAAGAGATATAAGATTTGATGTTAAGTCACTTGAGCAGACAACAGTCATTCAGAAACTGGATCATCGAAAAAACTAGCAAGGGCAAGTCTTCATAACTTTCAGTTACTACACTAAGAATTTTCAAACAGGGCTTATGTGTCTAAATATGCAACGACGGGCTAATAGAGAAAAAAAAAAAAAGGTTGCACTCCAGGAGTGCCGGTAGAAGTGAAAACTTTTTTGTTACTATGTTTTATTTTTAATTTGAATGACGTCTTACTCATTTTCGATCAGGGTCACGTGACCCTGACGCGAGTTTTGGTCACGTGACCCTGACGCGAGTTTTAAATTTTTTACCCATTACAGAAAAAGTGTACAACGCCGCTAAAGAAGTTTTCACTTCAAAAATTTAAAGGAATCTTCAGGCCGATTTTGATGAAAACTAAAACTGATTCACTGAATTTTTGAAAAATCAATATTCCTGATATCGATTCCGATGATTTTACTACAGATATAAATACTGGAGAATAAAGAAATACAGCGTCTGAAACTCTGAATATAAAACAAAAACAAACAAGCCAGTGACAAAGATTACGAAATTACCCATATTGAATCAACAGTCAACTCAGAATGTTAGTGTGGGCGTGTTGCGTTAGTCATTCATCAATTAACTACTCATGTAATAGATAAGATCAAGATTTCAGTCATATTGTTATGTTTTATTGGTACATAGAGATTATAATTATTGAATTACTCAACCTAGGTTTAGTGAGACAACTTGCTTGACCTGATATTGGTTCCTAAGACAATTGTTTTGCTAAGATTAGATCTGTTGACAATCAGCCTTGGAATTGATTAGAGTAAATAGTTAAAGCAGAAGGATTCAATCTTTCTTATCATTTTCCTAATTTGTATTCAGATCGATTTCAATGAAATGTCTAACCAGAGTCTGAGGGTCTTAAAATCGCCACTTTTGCAGAATCATAATATTAATATTATGAATTGAAATTCGTAAAAGAATATAATATAATATGACCATGGCATCCGGTGCTTCGAAGTTATTTATGCTGGATTATACTGGATTGGTTTTATGAATGAGGTGTTAATTTTTTAAGGTTTAAAACTTCCTAGAACCAACTTAATACTAATATTTTACATTAAGCGTCTGTTTTGACCTCCACAACCCAATACGTGCTCAAGTCTTTGAAGTATAAAACTTGTGTTCTTCTGACTACATGCAACAACAAATCGCCGAAGATCTTCAACTGCATCTAGACATCTAAGTTTTTTTTTCGTGGTAAAATCATCAAATGAGTCCCAGGACAGGGGAGGGACTGTCAGACTTGTACTGACTAAAATCCTGCACAGTGTCTTTCAATATCCCTTTAAGTTCCGGGGTCACGGTAATTCTTTAGTCTCGCGACCTAGAACTTTAGGTTGACAAAAGTTTTTCAATAATGAATCGTTGTATTTAGAAAATACCTATAAATAATATTTATCGAAACTTAAGAAAGACATGAACCAAAAATAACTTTGATCAACCTTCAAATGTCATAAATGATCGAATATCGAACCTTACTCATAAAAAAAACACTAATTAAAATTCACCACATTCTCATTAATCCAGCATAATTAACTTGGTAGCACCAGACTTCCAATTAGGGGCCAGTGTTGTCTCATAAACAAAAACGATACTTGATGGAGTGTAGCGAGGAAACCGTGGTGGTCTCCGAAGCTCGTTGTAATCTGTCATCTGAACTGTCAAATTACTAACGGCCGGGCGACCGATCGGCTACTGAACTTGTTGTAGATAACAGATGCAAGTGGACAGAGATTGGTGACAGATAAGACACCTGTTTGATGGGTTGTGGTTCGGTGGTCCTTTTTGCCTATTGCGTTTATGAGGTTATAAGTAAGTTTAAAATATTATTTGCTTAGATTTTCTAGTATTTGAAAACTGGTTTAATTAATCATGTTGTAAAAGAGCGTTATCTTTCTGTATTATTTTGCACTGACATAAAACTTTTTTGTGTGTACATCCTTATGGACTCCCTCAGTCAAGGAGTCATGTCAGACTCGACTAACTAAATCACGGTGACCCCTGAAGCCATTATGCTGAAGGTGCACCCCGGAAGAGTCACCGTTACCTGACTTATATCTGTTAAGACCTACCAATAACACTCATTGTCGCTGAAGGTTGTCAGCCAAAATTCTTTATGGCATTAAGTCATTCTTTGACATAACTATATTTTATTTTATGCCTTTGTACAAATTGATAATTTTCAATACCATTAAACCAAAGAATAGTTCGTATTCATGTTGATAACTTATGGATGGATTACATTAAATACATCAAAATTATAGTACCTATCTCTGCGTAATAATCTTTGTCTGTGCACAAAATAAATTGAATGAATGTAGGCGTACCTTCACGGGGACACCTGATTGGTCTTTTTATATTTTTTACATGGAATGTTAATTAATTTTTGCTGTCAACCGTAGTCAAACAAAAATATAATGATTAATTATGTTTTTAAAACTTACCTGGCTTTAATGCAGATGCGGGATCAACGTGTTATTGTTACGGCAAAAAGTGAATTTTACAAAGATAAAGATCTAGAATATCCATGCTATTGTACTCAATTCTTTGAATCGCTGGCAGTTGTGTATGACTTTTGTGTGAATGGTCTTGAATTGAATGATAAGCTTTTTAAAAGTGCAGGTTAATGATGTCCTTTTCAATTATTGTTAATATTACAGTCGAATGATTCACCCATTTGGACAGCGCATTCTTTTTTTTTTCAAATAGAAATCTTGCTGAAGAAAATATTATTTTAAAGACATTTTTAAATCAGTACGAATAACTCTTCCGATGGATTTATAAATTGAATCTTAGAGCCTCATTTAGATGATGCAACAAATTGCAAGCTTCATGCAAGTTTGAATAAACTGCGTATGGTATTTCCTTCTGGTATTTGTTTGATCACCTGAATTCACTGTCCATAATGAAGTCTGTAATGCCGGTACTCAAATGTGCATGCAATTACATGCAGCGTGTAAATGGGCCTTTAAATGTTTTTATCAACAAAATAAATCATGAATCGATGTTCAGTAAAATTAATGAGAATAACAAACATCGAATGCAGAATAATCACGATTCTCCGCAATCAAGTGGCTCGCAATTCACCGAATAACTTAAAGTTATTGAAACAAATGACACAGATTTATCACGAACAGCGATACCAATTAAAGTGCTCTGAATATTAAAGGCAAGTATGAAATATTTTACAAGTAATTATAAATGTCAATGACATGGATATGAATTAGAATGCTATCGGTAACAGATCTGATTCGTATCGGATTAAGACTTTCCGAGAAGAATTTATATTTAATGGATAATATACCTTGTTGTGAGCAGGATTTGATCCATTTTATGATTCATTGGACATGGTTTTACAAAGGCACAAAAGGTAACTTTGACTTTTTAGGATCAAATAAGATCATTGCCTCATCTACCTCAAAAAGGCATACAACCGAAATACTATAACAGCCCTTATTTGTAATCCGTCAAGTACATGAATGAATTTATTAATTTGAAAACCAAAAACTAAACTAATAGAGAAAAACATTGTAGATGCCTATAAATCAGCAGTACTTATTTCTCTTTAAGGATACAGCCGTGTGTGCAGCGCTGTCACAGTATCGAAACTACAGTTTGGTAGGTATTCACATAACAGCGTTCAGCGACGACGTATCGGGAGTTCGCGATACTGTCTCAATACTCCGTGTTGACGACACGTCGTAAACTCAAGATTGTCTTCTAAAGAATACTAACAAGTAGGAATATTAAAAAAGTAGTAATATTAAATGCAAAACAAAAAAAAAAAAAAAACATAATGTAGATAAGCTTTTAAAGATCTTACATCATAGACAGAGCAAAAAGATCATGCGCACCCGCAAGCCAACGATAAACTCCTCCAACATTTGCTTAAGCACGAATATTTCACGGCTTAAATCAATTAAAGCGACATTTTCGAAGTTTGCTCGAACAATGGACATGAATCGGGTTCCTTATCAACTTCAGATATAATTAATGGAGCTTAGAACATTACACAATTAGAAACTATAAACTTTGATGTATTGTTGCATTATTTTAACATAAATTAATACGTTTTGCTTGTTGAAAATCGTTGCGACAGTAGTTATTTATTGAGTTGACGTAATATTGTGTGAATTAGCACCTTTGTAAGTGGTCTTTACTGGTCAGAATTAGAGTTGTATCCAGTAGTTCAGGATCTTCTGTAGCGCCTTATGAGTCACTGTTCTAATTTTTAACCGTCTTCAAAAAGGAGGAGGTTCTCCTTTTGGTAGGATTTAAAAAATATATATTAACAGTATATCTTTCACTTTGAGGTTTCTTTCCTTCTCCATCTTTGTTTTTCATCAAAACGCCTACCATTGTAATAACAAGAAACTCTTTTATATTTTCTTGCATATCGATATCACCGAAACGTGGTCTTTCACTATTGGCCTCATCTCAAAGCTCAAAGTCGCTCAACGAGCTATGTATAGGGCTATGCTCGGTGTTTCTCTACGTGATCGAATCCGGAATGACGAGATCCGTAGACGAACTAAAGTCACCGATGTAGCCCACCGGATTAGCAAGCTGAAGTGGCAATGGGCAGGCCATATTGCTCGCAGAGCAGATGGCCGATGGGGTCGAAAAGTACTAGAGTGGAGACCACGGACTAGCAAGCGCAGCGCAGGACGTCCACCAGCAAGGTGGACCTTATAAAATAAATAATAAATTACCTTATAAAAGTCGCCGGAAGACGCTGGATGCAGGTCGCTTCCAACCGGTATATGTGGAAATCAAAAGGGGAGGCCTATGTCAGCAGTGGACGTCCTACGGCTGAGATGATGATGATGATGACGATTCGCCTATACTTAACAATATACTTGAGGACAGTGCTGCAAGTCTTCTTCCTCTTCGATCCTTTTCGTTATTACCTGAAATTTTAGCAGCCACGTCCTTCTTACCTAAATATATTATTAAGATCTTTCATGTAGTCCAGAAATCGTTTCTTTGTACTGAAAACATTCCTCATGATCTTTTTTTTCTGTTTTTAAGCAATCGATAGTTCTGTGTAAATTAAAGAACAAACACTGGAATAACTAATACGTTCTCATAAATTATGAAAGTTATTTTGAAGTTATTCCGCCTGAAAATGAGTAACATGAATCTTTTTTTTTATTCTTAGTATCGTAGAATGATCTAATTCACAATTATAATCCTTGCACCAAAACTGCCTCTTAATACAGGTGGCCTACGATGAAGCCTTAAAGCGATAGTAAGTCCACTGTGTGAACGAGATGGCGCTAGGCGACCTTTACAGCTCTGTCTTTTTCCCACAGTGGAACTACTCTCGTTGAGGACAGCATGGTAGGCCCCTGGCAACAATAATAACTACCATAAATCTATTCACCTATACCTCCACCTAAAACAGGTACACAAACATTAAGACAATTCATTACTAAAATTAATAACAGCTAGTCAGACATCGAAGAAATCACGACTGCCTTCATTTAATACATTGCCCTTATAGGCTTAAAACCTTGAGCTATGGGGTGCTAACTATTATTTGAAGATGAATAATGAACAAGAATCATTGGAATTATGAGGTTGCAGATTCCTTTGACCTTACTGATGGCGAATCGTTGTGTTTACGTATATTCTTTGATAGATGAACATAGTTCTGAAGATTTGCGTTTTGAAGAATGGACTCGTGTAGATCTTTATAATGTTTGTTTGGTGTGGGAATGGAAAGGGATAAAAATAGTAAGGTGGTATTGATGGTGGGTGTGAATTGCTAAGCCGTATTTTTAATGAAATAACTGGAGTTTGTAATTATGTACTGTTGAAAGTTATAAGTTTGAATTGTAATAAAATATACTAATCAAGGAGGACTTTATCTTAAATTTATCTTTGTCCTCGAAAAAATTACAGACAGACGGGGTTACCAAAAAACAAAGTATCAAAACAAGAAACCTAAATGCTTATAGCTACCAAACCCTTCATTTTCGTATAACTGAATGCTACATACATTATCCACAATATTTACCTATTCATACATAATATAGTTTAAGCAATAGATATTATTGAAAAATTTCACCCAAATCCGTTAAGCTATTATCAAACAGCTGACAGGCGTGGCGAACTCCGTGCGAAGCGTTTTTGTTTGTAATGTATGGAATTGTTTGAAGCCAGTCACATAGTCTATGTGACTGGATTCAAACAATTCCATACATTACAAATAAAAACGCTTAGGATCGCATTCGCTTCGCCTGTCTGTTTAACAAATAGCTTTAGGAATTTTTTGGATTAAAGAGGAGGAAACATAGAATTCCTATATACCTATATTCCTGCTATAAGTATCAACCAAGATAAGAATGTATTCACCCTAACATTATCACATCCACGACGTCATCTGTTGTTAACCAAAGAGGTTGGACTCCTAAAAGCTAATAATCACCAATTAACCATTAATTCAAATCACCACAAAATATCACCAATCACAAAAAGCTTCACGTGCCAATAAATGCATGGTATGAAGGACCATACACTCACAGCGAGAGGTGGTTTCATTAATTATATTCAGTTAGATAAGACACTGCATTGTTAATGATTGTCGGCCGCGGTCATTGCTCACCGCTGTGTATGACTGTACTAGTGTTGTGAGTGTGTACCTAATGTGGGACATTCCGAGGTAGGGACTATAATGTCCCGGTTTCTTGTGTACGAAATGGGACAGTGTGGTCTATAGTCCCAGTTCTGCTATAAAAACGGGACATGGGAAGACTGTTTATTACTGATTTAAACTTAAATATATAACATATTGCAAAACACATATTGAAATAATGAACAACTTTATAATTCCGGAAAAGGTCAACTTGTCAGAGATTCTCCTGAACATGTGAGACTATGTCTTGTATATTATTATTTTAAAGGAAAATTTATCTTTATATTTTGTTATAGTTTTTAAAGAAAGCGTTGCTTCACTTAATTAATGAAATAGCTTCAATATTTTTGAGGTGTGGCCTAGAGATATTAATCTACACATTTAATCTTAAATTATTCAAATCCATACTTTGGTGACTTTTACTAAAAAAACCAATGCCCGTTTTCTTTAAAACTGAGTCTTCGTGTTCCCGGACATACAGACATCACTAGTGACTCTACTCTCCTTTATTTGTCGAGTGGAATCATTACGCTTTGTTGTTTAAGTGGGTATACAGCCACACTTAATATTATTGACTAGTACTCGTAGCACTTTTGTTTTCGATTGTACAATTGTTTCTAATTTTATCGTTGATATTGAACTTGAATAATATTATACAAGTTGTGTGCAATGATTAATTGTCCGGTTCATTTGCATTTGTGATGAATAGGTATGCTAATTTTATTACTTCAGAATTTTAAATAGGTGTGCGTTAGTAATTAATTTTATATCAAAAGCGTCGCTGGCTGTAACTGTACATCTTAGTATAATAATATTAATAAATACTTTATTTATGTTGCAATTTATTATAAGTTATGAATGAGAAATACGATTCTTTCTTACCAGGGACACTAAATGCCCCGTCATGTTTAGAACTCGAATTATTTTAGAAAAAAAGTCAAAGTAATGAATTATTCGAGTCTAATCACGAAGCATGCGATTGAGCCAATTGACATGTGAAATAATTATAATAATTTTAGCGACAAAACTTGAGACGAACAAAAACTACCTCCAGCTAACGAAGGGTACTTAAATCCATGCCGTGGAAGGCGTAGGACAAAAAATAATAACATTAAAAGTGAAATCCTCCAGAGCTTTGATTGACCACAAATCAATATTAATGATCTAAACCAGCGGGTGTTCTTGCGCGATCGCCGTTCCCTTTCTGCCCCCCCGAACAGAAAGGGACGCCAAATGTTTGGACACCTCGCCCATAAAGCGTTTTAAGTGCTAAACGAATAAAACCATTAATTACAAGCAATTCAATGTACATATTGAATTTATTCAAATAGTGATAAATGGGTGTAGTAAGAAACAAGAGGTGTGGAAGAGATGGGTGTACTTCCGTCTCGTTCTTGTTGTTTAATGTTCGTTTGGAATGTTTAAAGGAATGATTCAGTGTCAATGTTCACGATATCTGTGATGGGGAGATTTGGTGATCGAGTTTCGATTAATTCTTGTTTTGACGTTTTAATGAATATTATTATAAGTAGTGACGAATAATCTTAGGTTTTATTAAATTTTATTAGTGTTTCTGTGAATGGTTTTCTTTATCGTATTCTAGAATCAAAATTCTTTATTTCGTTCGTTGATTGATGAAAATCATAACAAGCGCAAGTAAAAATGCCCCCGAAGATGTCCTTTGGTATCTCAGAAAAACTCCATCTACTGTTATCGCAGAATTAACTGATCTAGTAACAAAAATATGAAGAGTGAGAGGGAGTAGGCCATAATCCACCACGCGGGCTCAGTGATTGGTGGATGTCACATGTCTTCGAAATTTTGGTTCTAGGACATGCCGGTTTCCTCACAATGTTTTCCTTCACCGTTTTGAGAGCAGTGGTGATGAAATAAATTACACAAAGTAATGCGCCTGGCGGGGTTCGAACCACGACCTACTACTCGTAAGTCGGGACCGATACCACTGGGCCACCACTGACACTCTTTTTAGATCGCCAAAATTATTACAAAAATCATTGATATAAAAACGACCCATCATTTATTTGCGAACACTGCCAATTTCTACGGCTTCATTGTTGTCGCGACGAGCTAAACAAATCCTTATTTTGTTTGACTATAAAGCACCCACATGACGTGCTTTTTGATTTCCTAGCATCCGCCGTCCTTTATTGGGCAGTCCACTGTACTAGCTTTAAGCACTTTTACATGGTTGTTGATAAAGTTACAGTTCAAGGTAGATTTTAAATAGTTTTCAACTAAAATAGGCATCTATTGGGAAAACTATAGATTTGTAAACACGAGTTGTTGACATCAGCTGATATTTTTAAAACCTGCAATTTCACAATATCTGCGGAATTCTCAACAATTAGAAAAACTCATAATATATGAGTTAATAAAATTCTCGTGACCGAAATGATGAATAGAATTTGTACTATAATTTTATTATTATTATGAAAGTTTTCCTCAATTGAACACCGTATGGATCGACTAGTAGCGCCATCTATTGACAAAGTGCCATCAACACGTCTTTCAATGATCGTGAATTAATGAAGTAGGTATTCTTTTACAGCACGGCTTACTTAAAATTATGGAATGCAAAGAAGTTGGTAATGGATAATGCAATAAGAAAATAATAAAATTAAGCAGAAATTCTGAACTTCCAATATAAAAAAAATACACAGTAACTTCAAAATACACAGTAACAATAACTGGAATTAAGCGTCCGACCCACTTATTAAGCCCTCCTCGTTAGAGAGGTCACAAATCACAACCAGCTAGTTATGTGACAGACACAAAAACCATTAAATTAAATTAATGCGTTCCTACCACTTCCTCTTGGGGAACTGTTGGCCGTTAGCGGGAACTTGAAGATTTTCCTGAATCGGTTCGCTTTTGTTTACTCCTGGTATATTATGAGCGCCTGGTTGCCTGGTGGTGAGTTTCATAAGAGTGATGTTGTGATGTGATTAGTAGTTAAACCTCTTATAATTAAAAGTAATTATAGGTAGGTACATTTTATGACCTTTTCTTAATAATCTGTTTAAAAGTTCTCACTAATTAATTAAAACTAGAATTAGGTAGGTGCTGATCAAGAGACTCGCCTTTTGCATTTTATTAAAAAGAATATTGATTCAGATTTTTTTTCCGTTGTAGAAGTAAGTAATTAATAAGATTGAATAAGTTAATAAGTATGCGATAAGTATTCGAACTGTTATTTAAATATCTGTTTCGTAGGTGTATCTGTATTTTTTTGATTCTTTGTTGTCTTTATTTTACTGTACAAAATAGCAAAAGTAAACAATACATTCATGATGTAGATGTGTACTAAATTACGATAAGATAATATGAAATAATTTATTCAGTCTAGAATTTCTAATTTTGATTTCAACGATTTAATTCAAAAACATGTTTAAGATAAAAAAAAGATGTTAAAACTATTCGATTTAAAGTAAAGGTAGGAATCCACCCACAGTGAATTTTCTTCCCTACGTAACTTACTAAATATGATTATTTTACTCGCAATGTTTACTAAATAAGAAGTAATTATTTCTTCACAAGTCTGTATCATTATTTTCCGCAGCAGAACCTACTTCTAAGAATACGTACCTACGTACATAAACGAGTTTTAAAAACAACAAAGTAGACAAAACAAAACAGGCAATACTGGCAACTGATTCAATTAAACAGTTCGATGGAACTCATTATTCTAAAATCAAGTTCATTGTTATAAAAAAAAATAAACTTTGAAATCAATATGAAAAGTTTTAAATGGAAAAGTGCGGAGCTACAACTTTGTTCATTAAACTGAAGAGTTCCTCGCTTCGGGAGAGGAAAAGAAAATAGCATTTTCTATATTTATAAGTGTAATGAGAAAACTGTGAACGTTGTTAGAAAATTAAATAATTTCGTAAGAAAAATGGCCGTTGAGGGCGCGGACTCGTAGCGACATCTAGCGGTGAATAGCAGAGTCGAGACGTGTGGAGCGGGCATTATTAAAATAAATTTTAAATATATTTCGAGACTGCTTAGTGTGTCAATAAATTTAAAAAAAGCGTTTAAATTTTTTAAATAAAATTGTCGCGTTTTTTTGTCGATGTTTTTTCCGATATTCAGAAGTAAAATAATAATTTTCAAGTTATGTCTTCCTAATTTTCTTTGTATTCACAGATTTAAGACACTAATTGGTGATTTTAACAGCTTGATATACTTACAAACTAACCTAAAAAGATTAAAAAAGACCACCATTATAAACTCCAGGCTACTTAGCCTCAGACAAGCCTATCCCCTATATATCGCTGGCTTATCAACCAGGGGTGGGTAACGATAATACGATGGCTTCTTTAATTAATTAGCCAACTAGCGAACCTCTCCCACACATTAAACTGTTTACGATCCCTGACCATTCAACTCGATAGTCGGTGATTGGAAAGGTGAATGAAGCTTTAAGCATGTTTTATAGTGGGTTTACACGATGGGCCATGATGGCCATGTTAAGTACGTGATGGTCGATGGCCATAGATTAAACTCTTCTTTTCGATGAAAAAGAATCCATGGCAGAAAAGTTGAACATGTTTGGTCTAAAATTTAACTAAGTATATTTATGGATGCAATAATCATTGTCAATTCATAAAAAAATGGTCTGTCAATTTTTTATGTGTTACCATAAGTTATTTATGTGTTACAATAAGTTATTATTAAATTTTTGGATGTTTTTAAATTTATTTTTTAATTATTATAATTCTTTAAATAGGTATTTTTTTTTATTATTTCGTATAAAATGAATAATAGTACTAATACAGGATACGACTTATCGCTAAATAACCACTCAGATGCATGCAATGAAATTGGTTTCAGTTTTATGGTTTAACCGGGAATAAACGTCAAGCACTTGCAATAACACTCATACGACTACTTATCACTTACCTATCCCACATTATATTTAGAGAACACATCAAAAACATGAGATCTCCTTCCGTGATAACGTCTCCCGCCCTTTTGTTAGAGTCCCTTAAAAAGATTCCCTACACCTCTTTACTATGAAGACATATTGCGTTTCGCGTTTTTGAACTCGCGATTCCGACGCGTATTTACGTATTCACACTCGCATTACTCCTAGTTGTATGTCGAGATGAGATGTGAGCGTGTGTGAGATTTGTGTGTGTGTTAGTGTCAGCTTAACGATACCAACATAAGATGACCCACTCCCCCGCTCCAACCGCTATGCAAATGAGACGGCTGCGCGGATGACGTATGCAAACAAGGAGATCCAAATCCATTGGTGATATACGACGTAGGCTTTCGCATAGGTGTGTGCGTGTGTGTTGGTATGCCAGTCGCCTCTAGGCGCGCAATAGACGGGGGTGGCCAGCCCGGAGGATGGGGTATAAAGGAAAACCATTTACATTTGAGCGATTCGTCCAATTTAAAATTCCTACAAGATAGCTTAGACACGGGTGCCATTCTTTTGAAGAGGCGATCATCATGCAAAGGACATTCGTAGCGAATACGAGTTCGAAATAGAGTTTTAGTTTTAATGATATTTTTAACAAGCTACTTTGTTTGAGAGCTGCAAGTTAGATTACTTATTAACAAAACAATTTCGCGTGATTCGTCACGTATCGATAGGGTGACCTAGATAGATTTGGGGTCAAATATGTCACTGTTGGCGGAGGTATCGTTATGAATATGAATCTAGGGTGTGGGAAATCAGTCGGGGAGCGTTCCATCAAAACGTCATAGGTCGCTCTCAGGACAAATTTGCCCGCTTGCCCACGTCCCGCGTTTTACGAGCCACGCCGACGAAGATTCAGCACCCAAGGGAGACATTCCGCCTCCAAAAACTTTACCCGTTACAAATTTGTTTTTTTTTTCTGCCTTATCTGCTCCCCGCGCTTTTGGCAAACCTAATTCCGTATTCAAAAATATTTCTGCAAGTATTGTGCTCGTACGGAACGAACGTTTTATTACCGGCCATATAACGTTTTAAAAGTTAGCCAGTTTTGCCACGCGGCGTTTCGCCTCTACTAGGTATATTTTGTATTGTTGTCCTCACTTTTAGTTCGTAATTATTATTGTAGTTTGATAACTGTCTTTATAATGTTTTTATTGGGACTTTATAAAGTTTTTGAAGGACTGTTTTGGATTATTATGTAAGTTTTCGAAGGGTAAACCAAAAATAGGTGTGATATGTATCTTTGAGGACAGTTATAAAACGTTAGGGAGTTTGTTTATGGTTTTATGATTGTAGAGTTTATGCTACATATAACGTCACTTATTAACTATTTTGAAATAGTTTGACTAATCTAAAGGTAGGATTTTACATAACGAATGTTGTAGGATGTATTCAGTCTAGAATAAATAGTATTTTTTTTTTCTCTAAAAAGTATCAGTTTTACATCACAGGTGTCAAAATAAAAACAAAACATTATGACCCAAATTCCAAACACTTGCCACAAAGATAAAATACAGTCAGCATGAAAAAAATCTTACTCAATAATAAAAAGTATGACATAATCATGGAAAACACGAACAAAGACAATACGTTGTAGTTGTTAGCTGCTTATTTTGCATTCATGGAATATTCTTAAGCATTGTTCAGTAGGTACATACGAAGCATAAAGCTGGCATGTGGGGGCTACGGTGCCATCCAATTTACCATTCATATTTCGAAGCCAATCGGGGAGGTAATTTCAGAGGTCTACGTCGATGTGCCGAGGACGTATGCACTTATGTTTGGATATGACTGTACCTACCTGAGAGCATGGGATTAGGTGCTTTGACTTCGTACGGCGTTGAAGGGTTTTCGGTGAATTTTGTAGTGGTAGTTGGATATTTTACTTCGAAGTTTTATCAATTTTCTGGTGTTGAAAGCCAAACTCTTTTGCAAAACAGGTCAACTGGCAATTTGTAAATTGATTACTTTGAACTATTGAAAGTGCTCTTTTTGGCCGATTATAGATAAAATATTTTGGGTTCGGAGTCGTTCATTGCCCTCAGAAACGTCCATCAGCTTCTATAATTAATAAATGATTATTAAAGCCTCGATTTTTTTTTCTATCCTGAATCAAGAGATACTACTCGAAGTGACAATTAATGACGATAGAAAACAATTCTTCTTGATTGCCTTTTCTATACAAAATCGTTCACAATCAAAGAAAAATACTTAAAATGACCTACCCCAGCATTTCTATTAACGATCCCCAACATAGATCTTCAATTTATATTATAATGCATCGAATTTAATCTAGAAATCGTATTTGTAATAAAAATTGAGTTGAAAATCGTGTGGCTCCTTTCGCGACATTTTCACCAACATATATACAATTTCAATTTGATTTCCTGCAACCGTCGACATTCCATTTTTAAGTAGCAATCACGATATGTGATTCCAATTTTATAGATGTATCAAGCGGTTCCGTATGCAGAAATAGATAAGTTATTTTTTTATGTTGTTATTTGATTTTTTATTCACTTTTTGATTAGCGAAACTTTTAGTTAGGTAAATTTTGTGGTAGGTAGGTATTTAACAATGAAATATAATAAGTGTTAATCTAATTATTTTATAAAATAAAATTATTAACAAAAGTTAGTTAGTTTATCAGTAATTTTCCACATACTTATATTTTGCTTAATTTATTTATTAGTTTCTTGTCGTAATTGAAAATCTGTTAAACCTTTAGCAGGTAATAAAATGATATTACTTTGCAATGGAGCGATTTGAAAATAAAATGCAACTAATACTATTACTAATAATGTAATCATTTGGCGATTTTTTCAATCATACGTTTTTTTTTCGAATTTATTTGATAAACATTACTTCTTTCCTATTTTAAATTTTAATTCAGAAATAGAAACCAAAGCCCTCATCAAAATATATTTCCCAGAAAAAAATTACAAAATGTTTATAAAACATTCTATCAAGTGTTAAAACCGGACTATCCACAACTACAGTACCATTAAATCCATTACATCAAAGTAGATACTACAATATCAGATAACATAACCCATTCATAACCTCAAAACTATACAAACTGTTATTAAACGTCGCAATTAGAAATGTTTGCACTTCTGTCTAAAACCTTTGGTCCATTAGAATCATGCAAATTGTCCGTGTAATCGTAATAGGCTGTTTAATATCAATCGATTTTAATAAGCAGCGCATTTGTACGCTGTATTCTGCGGGCCTTATCTTGCCATTACCTCACAGTCACTCAAAATGTAATATTACTTATAATAAGTATAATATGGAAGGATGAGCGAGACAGAAAAAGAGTCTTGCTATTTCAAATTCAATCCTTAATTCTTCGTTTAAAATTATAAAATAATGCGAAAGTTCGAATGTTAGGATAGATGAATGTTAACACTCAATGACCTCAGAACGATTATATAATATAACATTTGATGAAATTAGTAATTAGATTTGATGAAATTAGATTAGATTAGATTTTACATTCACACAAATTACACTTTTGATTTTGGTGATATAACCCCATTTTTTTTCAACAATTGAGTCCTTTCAGCCAGGGCGAGTCGGGAAGGACTGTCAGACTTGTACTGACTTAAACCCACGGTGTTGTTTATTAGCACTTTACGTTTCGGGGCCACGGATACGACAGTCCCGCGGCCTCGGCTTTTATCCTAAGTTCCAATAAAGACAAACTAAAGATTTCATTGTTTTCATAAAACTGGAGGGGAAAGAGTCTGGAGGAAGGAAAGCTATCGGGAGGGAGTAAAAGCTAGTATTGAATATTGTACAGGAATTTACTATATAATAATATAGAAATAGTGTCGAAAACTCATTAAATCGCGTTCACGATAAGGTATCACCTTTATACTGGTTGTAAGCTAGAATTTAATCTAGCTTAGCCGTGCTCCTATAAATCCTGGGTTGGACTAGATTTAGCAATGGTGGCTAGTTCTGTATTTGCATAAGATGGCGCTTAACGCGTTAGCGAGGAAACATTAATCATAATATTATAACTGGCTGAAATAAAATTAAACCATTTTATTACTATTCTTTTTTCGTGAGTAACGAAAAAATAATAGTAATAAAATGGTTTAATTTAATTGAGCTAACTGTTGAGGAGTAAATCTAAAAGTGAGGAACTCTTCCGGACATGTCACAAATAATACCAAAAACATAATTTATATGTATTTCGTTTTACCACAAGAAAAATAAACACCAGCTGTTGATCACTTGTCTAAAAAAATTACAACTTTAAAACGACATTTCACGTTGATATTACGGTCGTTTTCCATTTAGAATTTTTTACCCGACTGCGCCATGAGGGTTTTGTTTTTCGAGTGTATGTATGTATATTTCTGCGTGTTGCCCTTCTTGAGAGGTGCCGTTAGATTCGTCTTAAATGTGAGAATGTCACTGGGTACATAAAACTGGCCAAGTGAGAGTCGAACTCGTGTGCAAAGGGTTCCGAACTAAATTTTTTTTTAAATCTCTCACATTCTATCAAGTGGGCTATCAAATTAAAGGATATTAAAAATGGTTTACCAAAATAATTATGTATAACTTATTTGTTTCAATTTAATTTGGACTGATAAATGCTAACAAAAACTAAAAATAGTTAAATAAAAATTAAAAAAAACCCGACTGCATAAAAAAAATAAAAAGAAAGAAACAAGCCCAGTAGTTTAGAATTCACTCATTCACACTCACAGTCGGGGCCCATTCAAATTATACCAATCAAAATATCTTCCCAAGGGGCCCCGACTGGGTTTTTTTTTTAAATAGGTATTTATTTTACTTAGACAAGCGTTTAACAGATTTTGTGGTATGGCATAAAATAAACTGGCACAATAATTATTGATTAATTGCTGCTTCTTTGATGCATCAAAGAAAAGTCTGTGTTATTGTAACACATTTCTCCAAATAAAATCATCGGCAAAAATGTTTTAAAAATTAAGATTTAGACGACAAAGCGATGTAAATAGTGATATCATTATCACGAATTATAGTAACAAGCACTGACAAGATAAATCCATACTATTGCTTAGCAATGATCATTGGTAACGGCAAACTAGACGAGAAATTATATCCCTAGTAATGTTATAAGCGGCAATAATTTTCATGCCGTCATTAACAAGTAGGCCTTTCCTTCCCGCGAGCTGATTACATTAGTTACTATTTAAATATATTAAAAACACTAACTTGAACTAGGATTTGTGTAGTTTTAATTTTTTGAATAGCAATTTAATTTAATAATCATTGCAGCTAAATAGAAAATTGTTTAAAAATCCAACCTCTGAAAAAAAAAGGATTTTCTTTATAAACTGAAAAAGTTTTCAATCCTCATTTATTTATAAAAGTAATTATTTTACAATCTAATTAAAAACTTAAACATGCAATCATAAATACTTATAGTAAAACTAAGTAGGTACAAGTTTCAAATAAAAAAAAGAAAACTTTTTTTGTATTTACTCTTGAAATTACAAAAAGTGACCCATATTATAATATGTCTCAAATGACGTTTTTAGGAAATTCAACCAATAAAGGAGTCAATACCTAAGTTGTCAATTTGTTTGAAATCATTCCTAATTCATTCGTGGGTCTAAGATGTAGTTTACGGATCCCTAAAAACTATGTAATCTTTCAATCAGAAATCAATCATTTGGTCTATTTCTTATTTAGCATCCACAGATGTCATCGGAAAATCTAATCATCATTACTCTGAAAATACGAAGACCTTAAACCTATGCATCACAAGTTCATAAATAATTCCTTCCTTTACATATTTGACTTACACATACAGTTCCTTTTAAACCAACTTAAAAAAGTAGTTTATCAGTTCGACCGACTTTCTTTTTTTTTTTTGATTGTAGTGTTTCAAATTCACCTATTATAATTATTCGTTATTCATAATTAATTATAATAACTATAATCAGCGTCTTTTTGTGTTTGGCTTTCAAACCGATTCCTTTTTTTTACAAAAAGTTTATTTTCGGTTCTGTTACTCAGCATAAAATTGGTAGCACCGGTATCGGTAGCCTGTAAAGATGAAGCGAGTACACGTAAGTTATTAATATCATTTAGCACAGATAATTAAAACGAAGCGTTATATTCCATTAAAACTAAAACATAACCTTTGACTCAGTTTTTTCACAAAACAGCAAACATCCTTCCTTCCATTCATCAGTATACAGGTACAAACAAATCAGGTCTGGTTTTCATGAGCATGCTGAGCATCGTCAACACAAATAAAACCCCGAATGCACGATGACAGCGCCCCCTCATGTTCACATTAATGGGAGACATACCTTCTACCAATTTTCACCAACTAGATATTAAAAAATAAATACCTAAATAGTAGTTAATTTTGTGGTCATAGGTGTCCCAACAATATTCACAACTCAGTCGCTTTACGCGTTCCTGTCGATTTGAGGGTCACCAACGACTTCGAATACCTATAGCGTTATTGGATCGAGCTTCAGAGGAACAAAATGGGACAATAGGACATTAAATAATAATAAATATTGTAAGTAGAAAGTTCGTAATATTTCGGGTTTTAAAAATGGCAACTTCCATTGTATATTATTTTTTTATCTCGACAGCTTGTTGATGGAAGGATAGATAGAAGACGAGGTTTGAAGCGTATCACCCCGTAAGTAAGGTGTAAATCGCAGAAACATTTTTATGCACGCCAGTGCAATCCCAATACACAACAAACAAACACTGAAACACGATCCAATCGGATCAACAATTACAACTAAGTGCAAATAAACAGACTATCGAACATTACCTAGATAAAAGAGCGTTTCACCGAGTAGACATAGAAATTCGCCAGCTTGCGTCGAATTATCATTGGAATGTCAAATCAATTTGCTTTTACACTGTCGTTTTGTCGTCGACTACTTGACGTGGCTTACGGTTTTATTACAAGTGACTGACTTAGTTAACTATGAAATAGTATTAAATGGGTCGTTGAGGAAATTGTTATTTAGATGGAAAGGATACGGTTTTGTGAACGTTGTGATTAAACTATGCTTTTTGTTGTGAAAAGAAATATCGGTTGTGAGCAAAATTTAACCAAGGGTGGCTTAGTAATATCGGTCTCGACCTACGAGATGTAGGTCGTGGGTTCGAACCCAGCCAGGCGCATTGCTTTTTGCTATTTCTTTCATCACCACTGCTCTCAGAACGGTGAAGGAAAACATCGTGAGAAAACCAGCATGTCTTAGAACCAAAAATTCGAAGACATGTATGACATCTACCAACACGCACTGTGTGGTGGATTATGGCCCACTCCCTCTCACAGGGAGGAGTTCTGTGTCCCAACAGTGGGAACATTTATAGACTGATGATGAATCCGATTCATTACACCAGCAGCTTCTACCAACCGAACTGTCGCGGTCATGCTCTCAGGCGTTGAGCTTTATATTTTGCGACGCAGGAGTTAATGCGTATAAAAATTTATAGGATCGAGGATTGTGGGGAAGATAATTTTCTTGCATCTTATGCCGAAGCACAGACTGGTCGAATACTTAGCCTGTGATAAACACTCATGGACAGCTCGATCAGCCTAATTCAACCGCTTGACGCTGCCATTGCTAACTGCTGCATGAGCCGGTATCAATTGCTCGTGATGCTGTTTAACTACTCGATCGGTTCCATGTATGCGTGTGCAACGAATACTGTAGTTTGCTATTCCGTGTATGGCTGGACTTAGTTAAACATCGCCGTTCTTATGAAGATAGATATTTTTCTATATTCTGTCATTTTATCTATTCTTCTGTTTTGAAATCCCATTTCTACGTTTTCATGCTAGATGCTACGCGTTCTGGACTTATTTTGGTATACAAACCAACAATCAAAATTGAAAAATCCAACTCTGTACAAACAGTCATCATCATCATCATCATCGGCCTATTAATATTCCCACTGCTGGGACACAGGCCTCCTCTGTTCCTCTCTGTGAGAGGGAGTGAGCCATGATCCACAACGCGGGCTCAGTGCGGTTTGGTGGATGTCACATGTCTTCGAATGTTTTAGAATTGGTTCTAGGACATGTCGGTTTCCTCACGATGTTTTCCTTCACCGTTTTGAGGCCAGTGGTGATGAAATAAATTACACAAAGAAATGCGCCAGGCTGGGTTCGAACCCACGACCTACAACTTTTAAGTCGAGACCGATACCACTGGGCCACCACTGCTCTCCATTGTGCAAACAGTGAAATCATAAAATCACAATAATTTAATTCCAATTTCTACCCTAATAGGTATCTTCATGTAGGTAATAATTTATACAAAATCCATACACTTAGTCAATCGTTTTAACCGTATGAAAGACTATTACGTGAAATTGTCCGCAATTTCCTTAGTATCAGTTAAACGATTTGCAAATGCCGATTTCTCATACATCATAATTCTTGGGCACACAATGAAATTGCCAACTCACTGCTTAGTACAAATTTCCGTATGTTTGTTCTGTTAAACAAGACTTACGTGGAATAGATAGGGGGAAATTATGTTTGATTTTCTGTTTCACTTCATATTTTTTTTAGTTTTATATTTATTAAATATTACATGGGCCATTAAATACTTAATTTAAAGGGGGTAGATTACCAAAAGACCCTTTCATGTCATATCATTTAGATTATTTAGATTTACCGCATAATTTACATTTTGTAGGTATGTTTTTTTTTGTTTTGTTCATGATATCTGTTGCAATGATTTGATTCATAGTGGTTCCAAACCATTTCTGATCCAAAACATGTGAAACTCTGCCTTTTCAATGGATGTAAGTTCAATAGCCCTTCATGCAAAAAGATTAACTAGATAAATATTAGACATTCGACGTTAGCATTTGGTAGTAAGTACCCTAAATAGGTACCAGATTATTTTTTATTAATTATCTTTATCAATTATATTTTATTAATAAGTATTTTTTTTTTTATTTAACCCTAGATTCATAAACATTCGTCTCACAGACCGCGCAAAACGTAAAAATGATTCTCATTTTTAGGCTTAATGAGATATAAAGCTGATAATGCCAGTACCTTCCTAAATCATAGGACCATAAGTATCGCAAGTGCATTTTTCTCACAATGACGTGTTCTTGAGCAGTTACAGAGTTTTATTCGTCTGAGGGACGAATGTTTATGAATAGATAGATGATTGGCGAGTAGAGATGAGTATGAGATGCAATTTTTGAAATACGATTTTGAAGATTTCTAGTTTGACGAAGTAAAAGAAAAGTTTGTGATAATATTTAAAATTAGTTATAAATATTCAACCATATTTTATTTAGTAAAATCGTGTGAACATGTAAATTTTTGCATTTTTTCTTCTATTTCTTGTTTCTTTACAAATGGACGCCAAAGATCGTCAAAAATCGCATCATTTGAATTGTTTATCAGAGCTTGATGATGACGATTGTTTTATCTCGACTCAGCGAGGAGATGTGGGCTTGAGCTTAGCTTGTGAAAGGACCGAACCGTGGTTACACTAGCTTCGCGAAATGCTAAATTTGAGGCGATGCCTAAAAAGGAAGATGGCAGAAATTTCAAATGAACTGGCGACTAGCGATACGCCTGGACCAAGAAAAACACGAAATAAAAAATGTAGCTTCTGTAATTACAAAAAGTGTCGAATGACGAAGTTCCAATGTAACCAATGTAAACAATTATGTATATGGACCACCATGACCTGATGTGGTCTGGAATGATCAGAATGAATATATTTTTGTTTTATCTCATAAGTTTTAATTAGCTCGTTAAAGAAGTTAAACAATAAAATAATTTATTATTTTTCTTTTATTGAAAAAATCATAAATAACGATATCTTTTTAAGTTCGTCTCTGAGACGAATGTTTATGAATAGTGTTCTTCCTACATATGATTATGAATCTAGGGTTAAAATGATTGTATTGGCTTGACCTCAATCTAGCCAAGAAGTAAAGATGAGGCCTAGAATGGTGTGAGCTCACCCAAGAAGACCATGAACTGGGCACGAAATTGATCTCAGTTAAAACTATTACGCGCTGAACTCCGGCAAGATGGTGGTTGCTAGCCAGACGATTCTGGTAATGCTTTACCACCAAAAGTGATATTGCTCAGCCATCACTGCAGGTGACAGGAACCAGGGCATGCGGACGGTGAGTAACGGGAGACTCGCTGTCCGATGATGAACCATGGTCCGATTGACAGACACACGCTCCAAGAGTTGTTAGCAATCTGACGGGCCCCCTTAAAGAGCCAAAGCCTGCCTGGGTCGCGGGACAGTCTCATCACATGACCCTGGAACGTAAAGGGCTGTGAAGGATTACCACGATAAAAACCAAAAAAGAGTTTTCAGGAACCATGTGTGGACACTAGGATCTAACAGTCCAAATCGCTCAGTAACAATTTACTTTGAACCAGATCATCGACCTCACGAGGTTTATTCAAGTAATTACAACAGAACTGTACCGATCATATTTATTTAAAAGTATTTAAGGAAAAGTCAATTTTCATTCAAGGCTAAGCATTTTGAAACGACAAAGATGAAAATAAATAGAAAATACTTAATTTACGCTTTTTATTTGGGCAGAGCTTTCCCTTACAATTATCGTTATAAACAGACACACCAAAATCACTGCTCCTCGCTTTTATATAGCTCGCCGGCTGGCGGCTATTTCACCCCCTCCGCTCAGAATTTGGCGGGGATGACTCACGTGGTAGGGCAGTGACGTGGCGAGCTGGACTGCTGGCTGGCTGGCTGGCGTTGGCAGGCTTGCCGGGCTTTGGCTGGCATCGCTGGCGACATCTGGCGTTACAATCGGCCATCCTGGAACAATTGCTCCCGCAATGGGAACAACAAAACAGTGATTACAAGTCAGCTCAGAGCAAATGGCATATCGATAACATGGACTATAATTTAGCTGTCTAGGAGATCTACGAGATCTTCGTTTTCCTACTGTTGATTCACACTACTGGCGCTATCGGGTATAAAAGCAATGCTACGATATGGTCGTAATAAATCAGCGCATATTGGGCCTGTGAACTTCTTGTATCCTCTAAGACATTTATATATTACAGCTATTATATATTACCTAAATCCTTAGGCAATAACACATGGGCCAGAATATAGATCATCTAACTTAGAATTAACCACGAGCTGGAATTAACCTTATTGCAGCAAGGAGTTTGAGCCTGGCAACAAAGTACGTACTTACTAACTGTACCTAATCGCTTTTTTTTGTAAATTGTGCTATTTTTACGCCTTTTATCGCAGTTACGTTTCATTTTCTTGCTAGCTGTTCTAATTCGATTATAATATAGCCCTATTGCGTCTAGATCGCACTGACTCATAAACCAACCAGGGATGGAAACATCACATTCAGATCTACCTACACGAGCAAACATTAACTCGTATAAATTATAGCCTGCTAAATCATTAACAGTATTATTAATACTCCATATGACTTTGGTAAACTATTGTCCCAAATAAGAGAGGCCTCGCTAGGTTCCGTGGCTCTCAACGCATCGAGAATTGTGCAATTAGAGCGTTCTACCTGCCCATTACACCTAGGCCACACAATAGTGACAACATGTATTTAACTACACACGTACAATATTATACAAACCTGTAATTTATCTAGTAAATTGTAAAAAAAGCAAAATTTGTGAACCTCACCAGGTAAAACATGTACGGACAAACTAAATTATAAGAACTTGCATGCTTAATTTGTGTGTAAGCGCATGTTTTGAACAAATAAAATATCTTTATCTTTAACTGTTTTTCTGTTGCGAACTTCTTAAAGTATCTACTGGTAAAGGCCTTACCATGGACAGAAACTACGTGATCTGGGAAACTAAGTAAACTAGAAACGCGTTTAAACTCTAATAATCACAAAAACTGAATAAACCTTAGTTTAAACCTGGACTACCAAGTTCAGGCTTGTCTGCGGAACCGCGGTTTAAATTTCTCCGTATACAAAACATAGATTAAACCCTGACCTGACCTAGTGCCGTTTTTTTTTTTGAACCATTGTCTAAACAATTAAATCTACAATTTTTAAATACATTTTGGCTGAAATTAACATAAAATCAACAACACA
Organism: Agrotis segetum; assembly: GCA_036375495.1. Lineage (NCBI taxonomy): Eukaryota > Metazoa > Arthropoda > Insecta > Lepidoptera > Noctuidae > Agrotis > Agrotis segetum. Next base: position 803,548 of record JAQSVV010000282.1, on the reverse strand, counting down.
ATGAAAAAGTTACTATCAGAAACTTTCACACACATTTGACAGCTACTACTGTTAGACCATGGTTTATCACAAAACCACGACATGTAATAACGTTTGTGCAAACCGTTTTACGAGATTCAATCCTGGGTTTTTAGTTAAACCCTTTTTTTTACGCGCTTTTATTTTGTAATAAGACGGTAATTGTCTTTACAGAATTGACAATACGTGTAGGCTCAGAAACAACGAATTTAGAGAAAGAATTTGTCAAAACTAACACTTATTGGCACCCCTTTTTAATTTTGCTCAAAAGGGCTCAAATTATCGATGTCTACCATTTTCATTGGTTTAGTAGGTTTAGGGATTCGATGTAATTTGCCTTCTTTTCAACCGTATTCTCTTTTATCGTACGCACAATGTAAACACGACGTCACATATTTCCTATATGTAATGGCCATCGTTTTGATGCATTTGAAATATTTTCTACGCGCGAAATTTGGCACAACTGATCGGTTATCGTAAAGCGTTTTACGAGACAGCCCATAATTATTTACAGTATCACTATCTGTGCACCCACTTTACAATAGATCAATATACGTTGCACTCTTCGAAACCAACAGTTTACTTTTAAACGGAACACATTAACGGCATCTATCGGATTCCTGCACAAGGCGTTGATATGCTCTAAGCGCTTACCTGGTCTATAAAATAGTCAACGGCAATTTTGAAGTCTCGAATTGAAAGTCACCAGTAGGCAATGCGTGCAATAAGATCACGTTAGTCATTGTATCGCGAACTGCACTACAATCCGTAATTACACGGACATTTTTACACAACACAGATTCTAAAACTTCGTAATAACGCTGTGAAAAACACTTTTTTTTTTTTTACTTGTAACGCAACTAAAATACAAGACAGAGCTCAAACTACCGCCTATCCGTATTAGTAAAAGAATACTTGCTATGGGTAACTTGCATGCATCCGTGTGAATTTCTATTGGCAAAACTAAGATTTTATACCATACCCACATCTCATTTTTTTTTTTTTTATTATAATTCCGTTAGTGGACGAGCCATTATTGCAAAATTATGGATGAACTTCCTAAAGTAGCTACATAGTCCAATGAACTGACGTACTTTGTGTATGTTACTCAGAACGGAAAATTGAGACACAGCTGCAAACTTAAATTCACCCGGTTCAATGCCATGAACATAATAATATATCACTAAATAACACAGCTAAATAAGAAATCCTGTTTTGTAAAAATTTACATTTACCCACATGTACATAATTAAATAAAAATTCTGCGTTTGACCCCGACCATTTGACGACATTATTGGAGTTACTTTTATTTGATAATTTACTTTGAAATTACTAAACTATCTACGAACTTGTTAATTCAGCGCATAAAAACTGAGGGAGCGCTAAATGTATCTTTAGGATGGATGCTGAGTTTATGGGTACCCTTGGACTACATTCAGACTGGTGAAGTAGGTACTTCTTACCAGATAATTTAGTTTGCTTATCGATATTATATTAAAATGGTTATCTATCGCGGACAATTAATGCATTTAAGGCTCTGTTATCGACACATAGGCAACTATCTCCGTTCTTTCTCATAACTAAACAATAAGAGAGGCATACATCAATTCGGGTTCTTTTTATAATACCTGCTGGCTCAATGGCTCATTAATTTTGACTCTAACAATCTCTTGTTTGTGATGTGCTTATCTATTCCTAAGGCCTGCGTGTACTTAATGCGCATTTGGACTAAATCTGTATATTCCAACTTCCCAGCTCCCTAGTATAGCTAGCAAAGCAGTTTTATACCGAGATAATCTATACTAATATTATATCTATACTATATACCATTTTACTATTTACTATAGTAGGTACATTACAAAGCTGAAGAGTTTGTTTGTTTGAACGCACTAATCTCAGGACCTTCTGGTCCGATTTGAAAAATTCTTTCAGTGTTAGATAGCTTATTTATCGAGGGAGGCTATAGGCTATACGGTAACGGGATATTCCCACGGAAACGGGAATAAAACGGGATATGCACGTGCAATGTCGCGGGCAACAGCTAGTAAACTAATAAATTGATTACAATCAGATTTGCTTATCAGGCTTACCCTAGTTTTGTCAAGGTCACCAATGGCATTTTATGATTATTTATCGACACACGAGGCACTCAAATATAAAACACATTTGGCTAATGGCATTTTGCAAACATTGGCATGGCATGACTGACCTGGTTGTTTAAGCATGATTCCTGGCAGCTCTCGGCGCGAAGTATGACGAATCCGTCCTGCCTGCGATGTCCTTGGATCCGCTATTGACGACTTTGAGGTAGCTTTCATTTCCACCGAGAAGCGTTGCTGGTAGCGAGAAGAATGCTTCTTGAAACTCGATCATTAACGGAATAAACGATGCGGCATGGTGTTCTTTCCGACGTGAGGGTAGACACTTCGTGATCCAGATCATGGTTGATGATTTTTCAACTTCTTGTGCAAGGAGACTTCAATATTTTCCTTGCGTGTGGTGTGCATCGCCTTTCTTCGTTTTTATTTTCAGAAGTCTGGCTTACCAAAGCAGAATCTTCGTCCTCCAGATAAGACGACCGTCGAGATTAATGTGTAGCAGAGCGTCGTTTTAACGTAGGTTTTTTTATCACACTTCTGAATTGAAACGACAAAGATGAAAATAAATAGAAAATACTTAATTTACGCTTTTTATTTGGGCAGAGCTTTCCCTTACAATTAACGTTATAAACAGACACACCAAAATCACTGCTCCTCGCTTTTATATAGCTCGCCGGCTGGCGGCTATTTCACCACCTCCGCTCAGAATTTGGCGGGGATGACTCACGTGGTAGGGCAGTGACGTGGCGAGCTGGACTGCTGGCTGGCTGGCTAGCGTTGGCAGGCTTGCCGGGCTTTGGCTGGCATCGCTGGCGACATCTGGCGTTACAATTTAGTATTCATTTAGCTACCATCGTCTCATTTCACGTTTTATTGTTTTTAAATCAGACCTAGATTTTTTGGTCATAAAAACGATTTATTACTGAAACGATTGAAAATCGAATTAAAATAGATGAGGGAATGGTAAATGAAAGATTACATTAAACCCATAAATTATTTAACGAAACTTCAACTATATTTCTTAGTATAATGTCTGACAAAATACCACTGAACACAAAGCCTAAGGGCTTTTTTGTTTTTGAAGTTAATGATTTTCAGAAAACTAGGATTTCAAACAGAAATTAAAACAGATGTCACTTTTTTATGTTTTTTTTATTGAGTTTTGGCACTGTTGGAAGAATCACTCTACAACACGTTATGAGCTGAAAGTGCTAGATTTATTTTCTTGAGATCACTATTAAAATTCTTGACACCTATGGCTTTTCTGCCTAAAAAAATATCAAAGAAAAACAACACAAAGAAATCGTAGAGACAAAGAAAAGAAGTCTATATTTGTTTTCATTTTCAAACCAAAACAGAAGCACCTCCAACTTGGAACCATCGTAAAATTAACACACAACCCCTTTATTTACCTTCTCACTACAATATAAACTGATTAACTGTAAAGACCGTGTCACACGAGCCATGTCCGCAGCGTACCTAATAGGGCACATTAAGTAAGAGACACGAAGCTCAACTCCTATAAAAAAAAAGTTGAAAAAACTAACGACTCCGAATCACGCATCGGAAACTTGGCCGAATTAAAAGTTGCCTGTAATAAACAATAAAAAATACCGAATAGGCTGTTTCTTCATTTGATACGAGTTTTTTTGATGATCCAACTATCGTACGAGAACTTTGGCTAGGGATGGTAGGCTCGTATTGTTTGATGTGTTGAATTCTAAGGGTTTGGGCAGATGATTGCAATTTTTGAGGTGAGCTTTGGTTAAGATGTTAAGAGCCTTCAGACGTCAACTTAAATTGAGCTCTACTGCATATAATTGTAGTGTATCGACGTATCAGTTAGTGGAGATCACGTAGCTGAATTTAAAGCCAAAGATGAAAACATTATCTTTGGCTATGCTGTACGGATCCTATCAAGCAAGCTACGCTAAGAAGTAAACACAGATGGTGTTTCCTAAAACAGTAGGTACTCACACACGAAACAAAACACGTCTGTTTCATAGTGTTGCGTGTTGATGCGTATCCTCGACCCATCATCGAGACGCCATCGTCAAGGCAGTGTTGAGTTTATTACCAGGATATGCCGCACATCTTTTCCTGGCCATCCTACACCTTCCTTTTCACTTGTGCCAGGCCCACCTCCTAATTTGTGCTTCGAGTAATTCCACCCACATTATAAGGGACCTGTTCGAGGCCACCACCAACGCCGTAAATGTGGCAGAGTTTTGGTCGAAGCTCATTTAAACCTAAGGAATCATCGACACGACGAAGAAGAAGAACCTTGATTTTGTAGAATATTTAGAAAAACTGAATAATTAGGTATGGAACATGACAGAAGATAAGATCACAACCTTAGGCTTATGTTATGTCGATCCACAAGTATGTAAAAGAATATGACAACTTTACCAAAGTAGAAGGGCATTTAAGCGTAGTACGAGTCGTAGTACTACGAACAAAAGTCATTTGTGAGTATAGGCCCTAAGTGTAACGATTGTTCTGATTGACAAAGTTGTTGCGACAGACATGGCGATATATATTTTTTATGACACCGTTTTTGTGACGCTTTCTGTTAATTCAACGTGAAATTGAACGTTTTTAGTATAAGTATTTAACTTTTACATTATGTTACTCGCATTGACTTGGTTACGCAATTGTTAATTTATTACTATTTTGTTGCTTGTTTTTCTAATTTATCGTTCGATTTAGTTTTTTATTGCTACATTAAAGTTTCTTAACATTATAGTCAATACCATGGATATCAACATAACGAAAAATAATGAATACGTTAGCAAATAAACATAAAATTAAGAAAATGTGAGATTGTTCTTAATGTTATGTCTTAATTGTGTATATTATTACTACCATAGTGGCCCCTAATAAACATAGCATGAAGGTACCGAGAGGCATGGCTTAGAGCTGAAATTATATCCAAAAAAAACCAACGTGGACAGGACCCATTTAGAAAAAACACAAAAAAAAAATAAGGAGACTGTCCCGTCATAGTACTTCGCAATTGGCGTGTTTGTAAGACCTGGGAGGGTATTACAACATCTTAAAACCACGCTTGTTCCGGCGAGTAAAAGTGACAGAGCTATACAAGTCGTCTAGCGACATCTCGTTCACTCACTGGAACAAGCCTGGTTTTAAGACGTTGTAATAACCCCCAGGCGTACGAATGTGAAAGGAGTATGTTAGAATCGTAGCTGGTGACGGTTTCTGCCTACCCCTCATGGAAAAATGGGTGTTAGTTAATATATTTATGATTGTGTGTTCCGATATATTTTTGTACTCCACCGAATAACATCAATATCCAACTAAATGTTGCCAACTAAAAATACCGCTTTAACATTGTAAAAACTAATATTTGCCGCTTGCTTCGATAAGAAAAATGGTTTGCGTGTTACCGTATCATTATACTATTGTCATAAGGGCTAATAGTTCCACAAGAATCATACAATATGATAATAAAATGGACCTTTAAGTCTTTAAATTGTCATTATGTCTGTACAGCTCGATTTTCTTGACTACGAGATAATCATTCTCGTATTAAGAATTATTATTCTGAGTCGTTTGTGACTACCTAACTGGGGTCGTTATGACCAATTTGTAATTGGTACCTACTTATGGCAATTTTTTTTTCTTTGCCTGCTGCAGTTAAACGGTTGTTTGTTCACGGATAATTGACAACTTCTGTGATGTTGCTAGTCATGAAAATCGTTTTGTTAAGGTGATTGCTTCGATGTAGCCCGCGAAATTTTTTTTACGTTTTTTGCAATTTGCAGGCCAGTGACATGTTGTAACTTTATAAATATTTGTGTTGCGCAAATAACAAGTATAATTTTAAATATAAAAATTGTCGAAAAATTCGCTCCATCAGCTCTCACATAAAAAAGGTGCATCGTAGTTAGATTTCGGAGATTTTAACATGATGCACCTTTTCTGATGGACCCGGGTACGTCCTTAAACTACGTCCAGCCACCGAAGGACGGGCAGCAGCGTCCTTTGCAAACTTACGGTGACCCTACTGCGATCCCCAAGCCGCCTGCCAAGCGTGGGGATTATGGCAACCCCCCCCCCCCCCCATTATGATTGACAACAGAAGCACACGGCCCCCAGTCCCCGGCAGCTCCGCTATTCCTGGTCTGGGCGGCGGGTAGCGGATCGGGTAACGGCGGAGCAGGGGGTGCTAAGAATCCCCGGCAGATGCCCCGCTACCACCCCCAACGGACTTTGGCCCTGGCAACACACAACATCCGCACACTGAGGACCGATGAGAAGATTATCGAGCTGGAGGAAGAATTGAGCAAAATGCGATGGGATATCTTGGGATTATCTGAAATCCGAAGAGAGGGTCAGGATACGATAGTTCTAGATTCCGGCAACATGCTCTTCTACCGGGAAGGAGACCGTAAATCCCAGGGTGGTGTTGGATTTCTCGTCCGCAGGTCCCTCATCAACAACGTTGTGAAAGTCGACAGTGTGTCGAGTAGGGTAGCATACCTTATACTCAGAATAACCAACCGGTATTCGTTGAAGGTCATACAGGTATATGCGCCGACCTCGACACATTCTGATGATGAAGTAGAGGCATTGTATGAGGAGATATCCGAGGCCATACATACCTCCGAAACATACTTCACCGTTGTTATGGGGGACTTCAACGCAAAGGTGGGCGCACGGAATGGCGATGAGTTGAGAGTGGGGCCATTTGGGTATGGGCAGCGAAACCATAGGGGCCAGCTACTGGTCGACTTCATGGAAAAGGAAGAACTCCATTTGATGAACTCCTATTTCCAGAAGCGGCCATCCAGGAAGTGGACGTGGATGAGCCCCGATGGTACTACCAGAAATGAGATCGACTTCATCATGACGACCAAGAAGCGAATATTCAGTGATGTCTCTGTGATCGCCAAGGTAAAAACCGGTAGCGATCACCGAATTGTCAGAGGCACACTGAATATCAATGTCAAGCTTGAAAGGTCTCGTCTGGTGAAGTCCACGCTCCGACCTGGTCCTGCCCACATCCGGAACCCCGAAGACTTCCAACTTGAACTGCACAATCGCTTCCAGTGCCTAACCGAATGCGAAACTGTGGACGAGATTAACAATGGGTTGGTGGAAACTGTCCAAGCTGTGGGGTCCAAGTTCTTTAAGACCCCGCGCCGCAATAAACCTCAAAAGCTCTCGAACGGAACCATCAGGTTGATGCAGGACCGGACCGAGATGGGGCTGCAATCTTCAGCTGATATGTCGGAATATGGCAAACTCAATAGACGAATCTCTAAATCAATGCGACGTGACCTGCGCTCCTTTAGTGCGGCACGGATCAAAGAGGCAATCGAGCGGAACCAGGGCTCAAAAGTCTTCGCAAAGATTTCGTCTATTGGGCAGAGCCAAATGACAAAGCTGAAGATTAACGATGGCAGCATCATTTCGACGAAACCGGAGATCCTAAGGGAGCTTGAGAGGTTTTACGGACAGTTATACACATCAACACGACAACCCAGTGTCGGTACAGCTCGAGACGCAAGAGCTAAACTGACTCGACACTACACTGAGGATATCCCGGACATCAGCCTGTACGAGATTAGAATGGCTCTTAAACAGCTCAAGAATAACAAGGCGCCGGGTGAGGACGGAATCACAACAGAACTTCTGAGAGCGGGTGGAAAACCGGTACTTCTAGTCCTCCAGAAGTTATTTAATTCCGTCATACTCGAAGGTTCTACGCCAGAAGCATGGCACAGGAGTGTGGTTGTTCTTTTCTTCAAAAAGGGTGACAACACCTTGTTGAAGAACTACAGGCCAATCTCACTTCTGAGCCATGTATACAAGCTGTTCTCAAGAGTCATTACGAACCGTCTCGAACGCAGGTTTGATGACTTCCAGCCTCCCGAACAAGCCGGTTTCCGAAAAGGTTTTAGTACTATAGACCACATACACACGCTCCGCCAGATTATACAGAAGACAGAGGAGTATAATCGGCCATTGTGTTTAGCGTTTGTGGACTATGAAAAAGCCTTCGATTCAATCGAAACCTGGGCAGTATTGCAGTCCCTCCAACGATGTCATATCGACTATAGGTATATCGAAGTGTTGAAGTGTTTGTATAGAAACGCCACCATGTCCATCCGACTTCAGGAAGAGAGCACGAAACCAATCCAATTGCAGAAAGGCGTGAGACAGGGAGACGTTATTTCTCCGAAACTGTTCACGAACGCGTTGGAGGACGTTTTCAAACTCTTAGAATGGAACGGATTCGGCATCAACATCAATGGCGAATACATCACTCACCTTCGTTTTGCCGATGATATAGTCATCATGGCAGAATCGTTGGAGCACCTCAATGCTATGCTCAGCGACCTCAGTATCGTTTCCCAACGGGTCGGCCTTAAAATGAACATGGACAAGACGAAAGTCATGTCGAATGTCCATGTGGCACCCGTACCGGTTGTTGTTGGGAGCGATACTCTCGAAGTTGTAGACCATTATACTTACCTTGGACAGATTGTTCAGTTAGGTAGGTCCAACTTCGAGAAAGAGGTCGCCCGAAGAATCCAACTCGGATGGGCAGCGTTTGGGAAGCTACGTGATATCTTCTCATCGAGAATCCCACAGTGTCTCAAGACAAGGGTGTTTGACCAGTGTGTGTTGCCAGTGATGATATATGGCTCCGAAACGTGGTCCTTGACTGCTGGCCTCTTAGAGAGACTAAGAGTCACTCAACGAGCAATGGAGAGAGCTATGCTCGGAGTTTCTTTGCGGGATAAAATCCGGAACATGGATATTCGGCGAAGAACCAGAGTCACCGACATAGCTCATAAAATTTGCAAGTTGAAGTGGCAATGGGCAGGCCACATCGCTCGTAGAACTGACAACCGATGGGGAAGAAAAGTTCTCGAGTGGCGACCACGGACCGGAAAACGCAGCGTCGGCAGGCCTCCCACTAGGTGGACCGACGACATCGTGAGGGTCGCGGGCAGCCGATGGATGCAAGTGGCGAATTGTCGTTCGGCGTGGCGGTCTAAGGGGGAGGCCTATGTTCAGCAGTGGACGTCCTCCGGCTGTTGATGATGAATGATGATGACCTTTTCTATGTGAGAGCTGATGGAGCGAGTTTTTTGATATTTTTTATATTTAAAATTATACTTGTTATTTGCGCAACACAAATATTTATAAAGTTACAACATGTCACTGGCCTGCAAATTGCAAAAAACGTAAAAAAATTTGAATTTCGCGGGCTGGTTGGAGCATCCCCCTTAATGTTGGAAATGTCGGGCTGTTTATTGCATTTTAAATTTTACGTTCGGGAAAAAGTTAAGAAAAATAGGTAATTAAATACTTTCCCTTGTCATCATTTACATAACTGATTAGAGGTTCTTTTGAATATTGTATCGTGAAGTTTTCATTAAGTTCTTTTTTATTGTTGTATCGATATGAACCCAATACTAGTTTCCACTCACAGATTTTGGTTTGAAAATCTGAATCGATATAAAGACGGTTTTTAGTGGTCAGTTTCTTTCCATGATCCAGAGAACCCGGATCATGGAAAGAAATTGTTCGCGGGATTATTTACTTACCGTGACCCCGGAACATAAAGGGCTATTGAAGGACACCGTGGACTTTAGTCAGTAAAAGTCTGACAGTCCCTCCCGCCTTGCCCGGGGTGGGAGTACTCATTTGATGATTTTACTAAGCTAAAAAAAAAAAAGTTTGAAGACCCAGAGAACGCGCAGACAATACTTTGCTGATAGAGGTGTCCATAGATAATGGTGATCGCTTGTTTGTCATTGTCACCGATATTATGGTAATTATGTTTTTTTTTTTAAAGTGATGTATATGTAATTGTGACGTAGGTAAGTCTGAGAAAAGGCCAAACGGGTCACAGTTAACTCATAGAACAGCAAATCCTACTCATAAAGCACAATTTAACCCTTCATTTCGATACCCACATGTAAAATAATGAACAATCCCAATAAATCAGCTGATAATGAAGTCACAAGTAAACACTAAAGTGTGATAGAATTTATTGTAATAGCCGCTACCAATGTAGGGGTGCAATCGTCTGGAGGCGTAAGTATTGCTCAATAAATCTTAGTAGACTAACGACTGAATGAGAAGACAGTTCGGTTGTAAATGGCCATATTTGACTTTAACGCCATTGACGTACGTATAATGTGAATTTCTATATGCGTCTTTTAGTATTTCGAAGCTTCTAGAAAGAGAGTTAAAGTTCAGATTTTCTGCAGGTGTAATGTCTCTAATTAAGCATGTAAGGATCGATTAAGTCAAGGTTTGTATCGTCTTTTTCACTAACGATTTGTCTATGGAATAATCTCTGGCTAGTAGCCTGGGTTTTTGCCCAATAAATACTGTTACTTAATCAAAAAATGGGGGATTTTTCATCACCTTGTATTATTTTTCAGTTCGTTGTGTTATTTTACATACCAAAATGATAGAACTAAAACCTTTACTAAAAATGAATTATTTTGTTTTAATAGGTGTTTCATACTTGAGGCCTTATCAATGGCATTTCGCACACCAGAGGCGCTGTTCCATATTTCCGTACAAGAAACGCTGTAAATAATGGAAATAAACAGTAAAGTAAATAATGAAATCTCGTGATAATGGGTACTGTTTTAGATAAGTACTATAATAGAAATTGAATGTCGTCCGAAAACTAGAATTTGAACATTTCGGGGTTTTCTTAGACAGTATTTTCAAGGAAACACAAACAACGGAAGGCTTTTATAGTACGCTTTTATTTTCTAGTACGTGATTGTTTCTAATTCATAAGTGGTACATTAGAAGTAATGAGAAAGCGACCAAGTTATAATGCAAGGTAAGTAACGAGGGAGCGTGGGGGCTCACTAATTTATTAACCAAGGCCCACCATACAGAAATTAACCTCTACCGTATTAGCTTCATTGTGCATATTAGTATACAGCGACTTTTTGACTTGATACTTTAAGAAAAAACTAAAAATTTGTGAAGAATTGGCAATACCTATATCTTGTTTATTTTCCAAGGGAGCATGTGGGTCGGGCACGCCGCAATTGCGGCGGTAAGACCCCTCTTTGAGGAGTGGCTGGAGAGAAGTCATGGCGTCCTGACCTACCGCTTGACGCAGGTCCTCTCGGACACGGAAGTTTCGGGAGGTACCTGTGTCTGATGCGAAAGGAGGAGACGCCTGGATGTCACCACTGCGAAGATCGCCCGGAGGACACGGTGGAGCATACGGTGCAAGACTGCCCGGCTTGGGCGGAGCACCGACGTGTCCTCACGGCTGCGATAGGCGGAGACCTCTCGCGCCCGGCATTGGTTGCGGCCATGCTGCGGGGCGAGACGGAGTGGGAAGCGGTCAGCTCCTTCTGCGAGGCAGTAATGCTCGTAAAGGAGGAGGCAGGCCGCGAGCGAGAGAGGACAGCGTCCTCCCTCCGCCCCAGCCGCAGTGGTAGGCGCCCACGGCGACGGACGTCGCAAGATGATCTCCGGCCACCGTAGGCGCGGGCATGCGGGCAGCGAGTAAAGGGCAACTCGCTGCCCGACCAAGGACCATGCCCGGGTCGACGGCGCGTTGTGTCCCACGCGCGCCTCAAAGAGCGTCAGCATAATGACGGGGCCCCCCTCTCAGAGGGCCAAAGCCTGCCGGGGTCGCGGGATTATTCCCTAACCGTAACCCCGGAACGTAACAGGCTATGAAGGACACCGTGGATTTTAGTCAGTAGAAGTCTGACAGTCCCTCCCGCCCTGCCCGGGGTTGGAGGACTCATTTGATGATTTTACCACGCTAAAAAAAAAAAAAAAAAAAAAAAAGGGAGCATGTGGGTAAAGGTAAAGGTAACTTAGAACGCAAAGTACTACTGAAGGAGAATTCAGAAATTTTGCTCGGCTAATTAGAAAGTGCCTTCCTCTCAGCCCAGAGACGGAGGACTCATTTCATGATTTACCACCTAAAAACACGAAATTTGGGGGTCTCCACTTATTTTTCAATATTTGACTATAATAAATGTCAAGTTAGGTAAGGTCACCAAAGAGGTTGTGTGGATAGTAATAAAAAGTGTTGTTTTATTACCAAGTAAAAATTGAAGTAATTTTAATCAGAGTAGAGTTGTTTTTTAGGAAGGTCTAGTCCATTATTTCCACAAAATGCATGGCTGTTAGTCTAATCATGATCAAAAAATGTGAATAGTATTTTTTCCTCAATAACAATTGAAATTGTAGGGAATTTGTTTTATTACGACGATTTATCTATAATATGTATGTATTTAGAAATATATAAGTATGTTTATCAGTCGTCTAGTACCCATAACACAAGCTCTGCTTAGCTTGGGAATAGATGGCGTTGTGTGATAGTTGTGGAATATTATTATTATTATTTAGTACTTCAAGGCATCTTATCACAGTAAAAAAAATTGATGACTATTTTAAGATCAAACAAGTATCAAAACCATTAAATCCTCCAAAGACGTCCACTATGGCAACTCATAATAGGCTTGAAATTTTCTTATAGCTCAACTTTTACATAGATTTCCTTGGTAGGGGGTGGCTACCGGGCTAAGTGACTACACCGGGTTATTACTTCACTAATCTAAATTGATGGGGCGTCCAGAAACCGGGTATTTTTTCATAACATTAGTAATTTTTTCGGCGTAAAATAATATAATAAACATAAGCCGCTGTTTCATTACTTAAGGCGCTAGTATTGAATGCCGGACGTTATGGAACGATTATGCGCCTTTATGGCATCATTTCGGAGAAATTAGATTTCTAGGTTTATGATTTGCGTATTTGCGGATAATTGTTTTTTTTTATTAAATTGCTGTGAAGATTGAAGAAACGTAATTAAAACAAATGAATGTGATGAATAGGCCGTTTGGAAAAAGTCTGCCACACTTATCCAAAGCACTGAAAATCCTGAAACAATGATACTTTTATTTGAATTTTCCAATTCCTTAAATACATAATTTCAGATCAATCAAGTATCAGTACAATTATGCTAAATTAATATGTACGATAAGAGGTTTACGTATGCGAAAGGATAGTTTTCAAGTTAGTAAAATTGAAATTAATATTAGTAGGTGAACTATTACGGTAGCCATAAGGTCAGTAATTCTTGGTCGCCATAATATTGCCATTGATAAGCTAAGAAAAAGAAAGAAGAAAAATGTTTGCTAAATTGTGAATGTTTCTAGCAAACTCCTTCGAATTCTGTGACTCGTCTAGTTCGGTGATATTTGGTTTGAGCACTATCGTGGGGCTGTACGAGTGACATGAGTTTCTTTAAATACCTGAACAACTAACGATTAGTTATAATTATATCGCTCACTCGAGCCTCCCCAAATGTTACAGATGCATTTCAACTTTATTACTGATGCAGTTAGTATCTTATAATTAGGCAAGTCGCAGAATTTGATGAGTTCACCCCTTCAAATCGTTATAATAATAATAATAAAAAGCCTTTATTATTTCCCATCACCTAAATATTACATGTATGTACATTATTTTAGTTTTAATTATAAATTTAATCTTGGATAGGAACCCCTGATTGGGTATAGGCCTCCTCCAGTTTGGTCCAGTTGTCTCTGTCTTTAGCTTCTTTAATCCAGTCCTTGCCTGCTGTAGCTACAATATCATCACTCCATCGCTTCAGAGGTCGTCCTTTCCGTCTTTTGCCGACTGGACCTTTCCAAATTGTTGCTTCTGCTGTCCATCGTTTATCGCTGTAGCGTGCTACATGGCCAGCCCATCGCCATTTTAAGCTTAGGCTATAATGTAGGACATCGATTAGCCTTGTTTTTCTTCTGATGTATTCGCTTCTTATTTTGTGTATTTTTCTTATTTTTAACAGGCTTCTTTCCATCGCTTTCTGGCAGCTGACTATTTTTGATTTTATTTTAGTGTTGTAGGTCCTCGTCTGGCAGCCATATGTTAAAGTTGGTAGTACACATGTATCCATTACTATTTTCTTAAGGTAAAGAGGGTAGTTGCCCTTCATAATTTCTTTTAGCGACCAGTATTTTTTCCAGCTCATATTTATTCGGCGTTCTACCTCTTCTTCTTCGTTTCTGTCCCCAAAAGATATTTCTTTTCCTAAATATATGTACTTATTTACATATTCTAGAACCTTGTCTTCAAGTTTTACTGTGTGCGTGATGCTGTTAGTCATTAGTTTAGTTTTATCTTTATTCATCAAGAGACCCACTTTTTCACTCTGTTCGTGCAATTGGTTTATCATTTTTTCTAGTTTTCTGCTGCTTTCAGCGAAGGGGACTATGTCGTCTGCGAACCTAAGATGGCTTAAGTTCCGGTTACCGATTCTGATTCCTTCGTTTTCCCAATTTAGATGCTCAAAGATGTTTTGCAGGACTGCTATGAAAATCTTGGGTGACAAAGGGTCGCCTTGTCTCACTCCACGTAGAATAGGTATTTCCGGTCCCCGTTTTTCTAGTTTGACACAACTGGTACTACTGTTGTATATGTTTTTCAAGACTTTGTAGTATTTTTCGTGGATTTCGCATTTGTTCAGTGCCTCCCAGATTGCATCGTGAGATATCGTATCGAATGCTTTAGCGTAATCGATGAAGGCTAAATATAACGATCTGTTGAATTCTTTGTATTTTTCTATTATTTGTTGCATTACGTGAATATGATCCATTGTTGAGAAACCCGACCGGAATCCCGCCTGTTCTATGGGTTGATGATTTTCTATCTTGGGACTAATCCTGTCTAGTATGATGGAGGTAAACAGTTTATAAGTGCTTGGGAGAAGGCTGATTGGACGATAATTACCGATATCCTGAGTTATATATATACTTCAAATCGTTAAGTGTGTAAAAATATCACAATACTTAGTGCTCCGGCACTTGAAATTATACTATATAAAGCTTTATGATATACTTTTAGAGGCAATTCACACTGAACTGTGAAATACCTTTCTATTTGGCTTCATTTGACCTAAGTACTCGTTTTACAAGGCTAGTGCTACCATCGGATTTGGAGAGTAACAGTATTTTTGAGTATCTGTGTCTTCTGGGTGAGCTCATTCCACCTTAAGGGCGCGTATTTTGAAAGTTGGCGACGTCGCAAATAACTTTCAAATATTTACAAGTTTGAATAAATGTATAAAAATAAGAAACATTATGGTTCTGTAGTACACAAAAAATTGAAATACGAATGCAATTAAAATACTCAATTTGGTTTGTAACCGTTTCATATGTAAAAAAGTCATTTGTAAGGTTTCCAAATACTTTTTTAGATCTAAAACTAAATATTCGGTATTTTAGTAGTATTTGATTTGATTCATTACAAATATTATTATACAAAAATATAAAATCAAAATCTATACTCTTTATAATACTAGTTAAGATAAGTAGGTATCTACTATTGGAATTATTACAGCATAATGTCAATGAACTTTGAAAAATAAAAAGCTATTATCTTGATTAAATACAAACTATTGAAACTGTACCAGTAATCATATGTGAATGAACTCAAACATTTTACTTAATATTTTATTTATTCAAAGTCAATGACATTCTATAATGTTAGTACTAAATTGTTTTAACAAATCGAGTCAAAAGAGATTTTTGATCGTCAAAAATAACAAACTTACTGTACAAAATATCTCATGTTTTCACTCCTTTTTGCCAAAAATAATTCGGTAAAGAATTTAATATAATAATAATTATTGTGTACCTATTACTAGCGACTCACACAAGCTCATGTTTTTTTTAAATTCACAGAAATATAAACAAATTACAGAATATTTTTTGTGTTAGTTTGTGTTTTATAAACTCAAAAACTGCTTAATCAGTTTGAAAAAAAATATTTCACTTTTACGAAGCTACAATATCAGTTAGTAGGCAATATAATCCATGTATTTTATTTTCGAGTACCTATGCGAAGCGGCAGAGGGTTCCTACTACATTTTTTTTAAATTGGAAAGATTATCAACATGCTGTGCGTAAAAAAGAACAATGTTGTAACAGACATACTCATGAAAATTTCGTTGTAATATAGATTCCTATTACAATCAATACACTTAGTCTAGACATTTACCGAATTACCTCATAATTTGTTTGATAGCCTTGTTACGATTAACTACAAAAAAAATCTTGAACAAATATGTATTTAAGAAAATTGGGTGAAGACAAATACTAGGTTAGTGTTTTTCGGCCTACGCATAGGCCATAAGAGGTTCCGTATCACTTTTGTGTATTGAGTAAACATTTAGCTCATCACCATCTTCATCATCATCTGCTTGCCTTTGTCCTATTTAACTTGGAGATGGCGCAATATGTTTTTTATATTGTTGTAAATTCGCCAAATTTGTGAGGAAAAAAAAATGGGTCGAATGTGCAATAAGTAATCAAAAAAAATGAAAACCTTTTATACATACTTTTTTTTACTTTCCAATAAATCATCTTCATAATACCGTGATTTTCATTACCGAGGAAAAATTGTATTATTTTCTGGCGACATTTTTGAGACCTTATTATTTGTTTAAATTGGTAGAGGTTATCCATGTTATTGCAAAGGTTAGAACTGGTGGTTCCGAAACTTTTTTGATGGCGGAACCCTTTTGAAAAGTTAAAATTTGGACGGAGCCCTAAAGTAAAGCAAAAAGTGACGTGTATCAAAGAATTTCTTAATGTCTTTCGTGCTATTATATCAGTTCAATCAGACTAATAGGTATACATGAGCATGTTCGTACACTTATTAACTAATTTATATTCTGACGTCAAACTTTGCTCTGACGTAAGAATGGCCCATTTATAATAAGAAGCGATTTAAGATATTTTCAGTAGGTAGTATAAATGTCTAAAATACATTAGTTTTAAAGGGCAACTCGCTGTCCGATAATGGACCATGTCGACGGCGCGACGGCGACGGCGCGTTGTGTTCCACGCGCGCCTCAGAGAGCGTCGGCACAATGACAGGGCCTCCCTCTAGAGCAGCGTTTCCCAACCTTTTTCGGCCACGGACCCCTAGTGAATCAAGCACAGTTTTCCCGGACGCCTATTTCCAAAGCCTATACTATTTCGGTCACGAGTCGGACTCTACTCGATTAGCTTTTGTTTGTGCATATTTCTCAACAAAACCTAATCTATCTCAGTAAAAAACTTGACTCAAATAGATTAGCTTTTGTTTTGATATTTTCAAATAAAATGCACGTACAAAACCTAGTTCTATATAATTCATGTCACTCGAATAGCTAGACTGTCGGCGAGTTATTTTTAAACATTACGTACGAGCAAAACCTTGTCGAGTAAAGGCTCACTAGCTATATGAGTAAATTTACCTCGGAATTTAACTTTTCTTAAATTTTGTAGTACTTGAATATCGCAAATACGACTGTGGGCACCCCGACTCGGACAGGTTAGGTTAGAAGGGGATGGCGGGGTCTGAAAGACCCCGCCATCCCCTTCGTGGTTATTTTTTTTTAAACCACCCGGAAGTAGGAGCACCGCGAAGCAGTGCTCCGTCGACGTTTTCAACATTTTACTTAGTTTAGTGAAATGATATCATGATCTCTGACATTTTAATAGTATTTTTGTCATAATTATCACTAGATACTTTTCTTGATAATTGGATTTCGTGAAATCCCTGATTTCCTCATTTCACTGCGACATGCATAAACAAAACATCGTCTTTTTTTAGAGTTTGACTCGTGCATGACTAAAATGGTACTAGATTTTGTCCGTGCATTTTCTTCGAAAATATCAAAACCAAAAGCTAATCTATTTGAGTCAAGTTTTTTACTGAGATAGATTAGGTTTTGTTGAGAAATATGCACAAACAAAAGCTAATCGAGTAGAGTCCGACTCGTGACTGAAATAGTATAGGTTTTGTTGCGAAATATGCACAAACAAAAGCTAATCGAGTAGAGTCCGACTCGTGACTGAAATAGTATAGGTTTTGGAAATACGCTTCCCCGACCCCCTTAATTAAATATTTTTTTTATTGTATTCAGAAATCAAATTCGACTTGTAATCTGTTTCTGTATTTGTTTTTTGTTTATACGCACACACTTTCACTCACATCCTTCACTCAATCTCGCTCACCGCACGTTGGCGCGCGTTCACCGTGCTAACTAAGCGTAGCGATTATGAGACATTTAAGCATTAATGTATAGTCCGGAGATGACACCGCGGACCCCCATACATATACTTGCGGACCCCCAGGGGTCCGCGGACCACAGGTTGGGAAACAATGCTCTAGAGGGCCAAAGCCTGTCGGGGTCGCGGGATTTATCTCATTACCGTGACCCCGGTACAAAAGGGCTATTGAAAGACACCGTGAATTTTAGTTAGTATGAGTCTGACAGTCCCTCCCGCCCTGCCCGGGGTGGCAAGACTCATTTGATTTTACCACGCTAAAAAAAAACATACATTAGTCTATCGTGAGCATGTCATCCTGGCTTCAATCCACAGTGGAGCAAAGGGTTTTTGGGTTTTTCTTTTAGGATTTTTTCAAGAACAACTTGCGGTCAGGATCTTTGCCTTATTGAACGTGCAAAATGTGGTATCTTACTAATTTTACTAACGTCTGTTTGCACGTAAAAACTTCTGAACGAATTTCGACGAAAATTGGTACACAGATAGTTTATAACCTGATTATTATAACATGGTGTGAAAATTTTAACCTGCCGTGGGTTATTTTTGCAGCGATGTGTTCGACGGTCAAGGACGCTTTGCTAAGATACTTCTTGAGTCTACTTAGTCACTTAGTTGCCTATAATCACTTAGTTACCTAGTCACTTTTGAATTGGGTCGCGAGACTGCCTAATCAAGTAACCGCGTGACCTTTAAACGTAAAGGACTATCGAAGGATCACCATAGGTTTTAGTCAGTGCAAGTCTGACTGGGAGGCCCCATTCCGCCCTGGATAGGAGGTCTTATTTGATGATTTTACCACAATAAAAAAGCACTGTTACCTTAAAGATTCCAAGCTATCAGGAAACATAGACCGTTGATAAATAATGAGCACGATTTTATAGGCAACTGAATCAATTAGTCACCATATTAAGAGTAAAACACACCTACTAAGTTTCACCAGTTACAAAATAATCATCACAGTTCTGTTATACCTACCGTATTGTGTCTCTGTTGTTCTATTGTTACACACCGCTGTTGGCCAACCTACTATTAACTAGTTTTGACATCAATTTCCTTTTTCATCCACGTTCATTAACACGTCACAATACAACCAGTACAGTTGGTTCACTGTTAGACTTCTTCAACCACTGCATCACTGTCAAAATGACCTTTATGTTTGTTGGTAAAAGGTTGGTGTTAGCTTGATGTTAGTGACAACATTGCCAAATCGACATTTTATTACAATTAAGTGGCTATTGGATAGCTATTCATCTTTTTCTGCCTAGCTTTTTCCGCAGTTGGTAGGGTCGGCATCCAAAAAAATACCAGTTTTATTTCATGGATCGAGCGCCTATCTGATTTCCGCAAACCAGTTATTATGCGGCCTTTGGTAAAACTCTTAGATTTTGTTTAGATTTCCATTAGGTTCATTCCTAGCCTTAATCTAGCCTCTAAAATCAAAATTAGATGCTCACCCAAAAAGAAACTGAAACTCCTGCGCAACGATGAACACGAACTCCGACAGGATGGCGTAGATATAAGGGCCGAAACTGCGTTAAGCGGATGCCCGCGCGGTTCTATACAAAACTGCTCCGTCGTGGGGAGGCGCGCCCCGCACCCACGCAACAGCCCACATCCCGTAGCCCGGAAGCCGATTCCGAGGTAAATTTACTCATATAGCTAGTGAGCCTCTACTCGACAAGGTTTTGTTCGTACGTAATGTTTTAAAATAACTCGCCAAAAGTCTAGCTATTCGAGTGATATGAATTATATAGAACTAGGTTTTGTCCGTGCATTTTCATTGAAAATATTAATTCCAAAAGCTAATCTATTTGAGTCAAGTTTTTTACTGAGATAGATTAGGTTTTGTTGAGAAATATGCACAAACAAAAGCTAACCGATTAGAGTCCGACTCGTGACTGAAATAGTATAGGCTTTGGAAATACGCAGCCCGGAACCCGTCAAGGGGGACGCGCGGTACCACGCGCGGGACCACGCGCGTGGACCCGCGACGGTTGCCCGTCGCGGGCGCCCGCATATCGCAGTTTCAGGCCTAACAGTCAGATCGCCCTGGTAGTCAGGAGGTCAGGAGGCTTACTCAACCTAGTGGAACTGCTCATGTAACATAATGCGGTGAACTAGGAGATGGACCTTTGGATTAAATTAATTGAAAGGACTGTATTTGTACGTGAACACATGAAACAGAGGTGGTCAATTGTCACATATGACATTGCTCATTATTTGCCACAGTCATGTGAGTTAGTGGACTCATTGGCGATCAATTATCCGCAATTTGAAGCACTTGCCATGACGACCGAACGTACAATTTGTGAGCGAACACTAATTGCACAGAGTAGTCAAACTTTCACGGCAGCCATTTTATTTTTAGCACGTACAAGATAATTAATTCGATGGCATTTATTGACTTTAGAAGACATTGTCCCATATTTTAAAGAAGTGTTTTTACGAACTTAAAAGGTGTATATTTTAATTTTAACGCTATAATAACGTGTTGTTTTTCAGTTCTGTCGCAGTCTTAAATGTGGATGCGTAAATTAGGAATATTAATGGGAAACTGTTTGCCGTATTTGGTAATAAGTACTAGTTAAGTTTGATAGGTGTCGCCCAAGTACAGTTTATTATAATAATTCTCGGAATGGAATAAGGTCGCATTTAAAAACAGGCGGTCGTGTCTGTTAACGGTAATTGGCACTAAACAATTTGAACGAAGCCAATGATTTCGATTAACTTTACAAATATTACTTTATCGCATTTTTTTTGTAAGTCTCAACTGTAATACCTACTTCTGGGAAAACTGATCCAAAGGCATTTGGTTCACCCTTGTTTGGTCGAACAACTTTTGATATAATTTTACTAATTCGAACAACGTTCGAGAAAATAATCAGTTTGTATATTATCGGTTAACTTAATTTTCATTTCATCGAATATTTATTTGCGATAACAACATTTGCGCTATTGATCAAAAGGTATAATATTCATTTGATATAATATTCAGGTGGAATAAAATTTAGTTTATCGAATATTCGATTGGTGTAATGTAATGCAGAAAAGAAAACATTGTAAATATTTATGTTCCGTCGATCTACCTTGGTAGGTGGTAATCAGTAACTAAGGATGCAAGAGCGAGCGAAGCGAGTTCG
Organism: Agrotis segetum; assembly: GCA_036375495.1. NCBI lineage: Eukaryota > Metazoa > Arthropoda > Insecta > Lepidoptera > Noctuidae > Agrotis > Agrotis segetum. The sequence continues at coordinate 782,167 of JAQSVV010000282.1, read as the reverse complement.
GGACTTGGGGCACCCCGACTCGGACAGGTTAGGTTCGAAGGGGATGGCGGGTCTGAAAGACCCCACCATCCTCTTCATGTTAGGTTACTTTAAACCTTGCAATCAGAAATAGGAGCCCCGCGAAGCGGGGCTCCGTCAAGCTACCTCGGTAGGTGGTCATCAGTAATATACGCTCGCCCTTGCATGCTTAGTCAAATTGCCGATTACTACCTACCAAGGTAGCTCGACGGAGCCCCGCTTCGCGGGGCTCCTGTTTCTGTTTGCAAGGTTTAAAGTAACCTAACACGAAGGGGATGGCGGGGTCTTTAAGACCCCGCCATCCCCTTCGAACCTAACCTGTCCGAGTCGGGGTGCCCCAGGTTCCGAGCTCGCTTCGCTCGCTCTTGCATCCTTGGTAAAATTGCTGATTACCACCTACCAAGGTAGCTCGGCGGAGCCCGATTTTTTTATAGACAATGAAAGAAAACGAATAATTAATTAAATGAATATTCGATGCGATATTTCGACTAAATCATTATTAGTCTAGTGAAACATTAGTCTAAATAAAATTAGTGAATTTGAAAATTCGGTCAAATGAAATTATTTCAAAGAAATAAATAGGCTAAATAAAAATATAAAAAGTAATTATTCGGTGAAATGAATAATTCGACTAAACGACTTTATAGTAACCAAAATTAGCCGGAGTGATTTTCGACGAAAAGTTGTTCTGCCAAACAAGGGTAAACCAAGGCATTTTTGCTACTGCTCCCTTCTGTGTAACCGATTTCACCAATGTTGAAGTAAATGGCTGTACATTATATACCTACTCTGATAGTACTTATACGTAAGAATTCATGAAATCTGTGCAGCTTGTTTTGATTCAAACAGACCAGCGCATCATCATCTTTTTCCTAACCTTTTCCAACTATGTCACTTCATCACCACTGCTCGGCTTCCAATCTCATCAGATACAGTTAAATAATAGTATCCTCATTCCTCATCATCAGCCTACTAATGTTCCCACTGTAATGGGCAATAATCTAACACGCGGGCCCAGTGCGGACTGGTAAATGTCAGATGTGATCAATTTTTTGGTTCTAGGACATGCCGGTTTCCTCACCATCTATTTTTTTCACCGTTTTGAGAGCAGTGATTACGAAATAAATTACATAAAGCGCAACCGTAGGTAAGTCGGGACCAATACCACTGGGCCACCATTGCGGAGTAATAGATAAAACTATACTAACCCCTCGATAAAACTTGACGTAAAAACGGACAATCGCGAACAAAAGTTCTCACACTACTCTGTACAAATTAGTCGAGATTGTCCATTAAAACCGGCAGAGATTCATGCAAACGACCCCAACTACATGCGCACATACAAACGGACAATCAGCACCAATCAATAATCTATTGGCAGGCTTAATGACTAGCCAAGGATGCCTGCCAGTTGTCACCGACAATTATTGGTATCAGCTGATAATAATTGGTATGGCTACCCGACAATAATTGGAATAATTAAAGCTAGGCTAGGCTAGTACCAAATTGATTGATTGATATATTTTTATTGATCATTTCTTGGTATTATTCAGTATTGGTGTTCATGATTTTTTGTTACTGAATAGTACTATTCTGTAAAATTTATTTAACAATTCAATCCATAGATTCGATTGATTTGATCGCATTGAGTGGTTCTGGAGATTTTACTTATCGCATGCGAATATTTTTTTTGACAACAGTTTTTTTATCTAGTGTAGTAACGCCTTTCCAACAGAAGATAGATGGCGCGATGATGCCTTCGATTTTTTACACGCTTTTATTAGCTTAACCTGTATGGTATGTACACAGAAACATTACTTGTCAAACGAGAACGGAATTAAGTAACTTGAAACCCGAAAAAAATTTACTAAATACTACCACTTTTGTGCGTGACTATATCATTTTTTAGTTAATTTCCCTACCCTATGGCCACATTAACGTAAAATGCCGTTAATTATCTCGTTAATGGACGTTTAAACAATCATTTTAAAAACTATCAACGCGAAAATCAACGGGAAATACCGTTAGTGTCACCTGTCAATAATAAATAAATCGGGAACTCCGTCGTAAAGTCTATTATAACCAAAGACTTTCAAAGGCGAAACTTTTTGAAGAAACCTCAAACGTCCAGAGCAATATTAAAAAATAAATAGTTATATCAAAATGGAAATGTCAAAAATATAACTTGTTACGGGAAACAGTAGGCTTGGTTATTTTTAGATCATATTTTTACACAAACTTGTCACTATTCATCTTTTACATAATGGAACAGCAATTCGATGACCAGAAAAGCGAAGACAAGACGGAAACCAGTAAAGCGGGAGTCATGGAAAACTTAAACTATGCCGTGAGTGCAAAAAGTGCTGAACAGCAACAACCCAGCAACCAGAAAACTGAGGACTTAACCACTAATGGGGAGAAAGCCAATAAAACCTATATCACGGATTCAGACAACCTTGAACAACATACCAGTTTTATTTCAACGGAAACACCAACTATTCTAGACAAGCAACTCATTTCAGTTTGTAGTTGTCTACTAAGTGACCAGTCATTTAATTCAGAAACAGAAACACACAAGCGAAAACTTACAAACGATCAGATAGCTGAAACTTATTTGCGAGTGCGTCGTATTCCTGAGCTTATAAGGTTGTAATTCTTTTGTGTCATTCTTTTCACAAATTAATGACATCTTTGAAAGTCTTGCTCCATCTCTTGTTGTGCCATACTTCAAGGTTGTAATTATTTTGTGTTATTCTTTTCACAAATTAATGACATCTTTGAAAGTCTTGCTCCATCTCTTGTTGTGCCATACTTCAAGGTTGTAATTATTTTGTGTTATTCTTTTCACAAATTAATGACATCTTTGAAAGTCTTGCTCTATCTTGTTGTGCCATACTTCGAGGTTGTAATTATTTTGTGTTATTCTTTTCACAAATTAATGTTACCTTTGAAGGTCTTGCTCCATCTCTTGTTGTGCCATACTTCCTTGTTCTGAGAAAATCTCTCTCATGCGATCTAAATGTATCACTAAACTTTGCGTAATCATATATTTTAATTGTTTTATTAAAGTTCATTTCAGTGTTGTTTTAAATCTAGTTAGTAAATAAAGACTATTTCTTTTCCAGGTTCATTTTAACCAAAATAATAAGCAGCAAACCACAAAATGTAGCGTCATACATAGAAGAACTTTTGGATGACTGCATGTGTTTCCGTGCAGGTCATGGTAAAGCGCCTGTATTATACGAAGAAAGGTGAGTAATTATGGTTATTCTTTGTTAAAAAAATCTGTTGCCACTGCGATGCTGCTCAGCAGTCCTGCCTGGCAAGCAAAGGGCGACACTGTCGCGCAGCAGTTCTACCACAGCATTGCTGCTGCGGCATTGCTGAGCTCGAGATGTGGGGAATCTCGCACCAGTAGTATTGCGGCAGCATACTTTGTACAGTGGAGCTCATTATCATAGACCTTAATTTTGTCTAGACTAGAATGAAATAAAAAAATGGTTTTCCATACAGATGTGCCAGACCAATTTCTCATTTTGCATGAAAAACTATTTTTTTTTTTGCAAATTTCCAAAAGTCTTAGAACAAAAATTGTTCAGTAGCATGGGCTGAGTTACCCCACGAGAGGTTTTGCGCTTTTGGCGTTACACGTTGTATAGGATATTGTCAGGGTAGTAGCATGTGGCTAGGCTGCGTGTGTTTATATATAACATTTCATAGCCTCCTCAATCATCATCATCAGCCTACGATGTTCCCACTACTGGGACACATAATCCACCACGCGGGCTCAGTGCGGGTTTGTAGATGTCACATGTCTTCGAATTTGATGGTTCTGGTACATACCGGTTTCCATACGATGTTTTCCTTCACCGTTTTGAGTGCAGTGCTGATAAAATACTTTACACAAAGTAATGCGCCAAGCTGGGTTCGAACACGCGACTTACAACTCGTAACTCGGGACCGATATTACTGAGCCACCACTGCTCCACTCACCAATAATAATAACCATTTATTTAATTGTTCCAAGGCACCTAGAAGCAGTAATCAAAAGTTTTGATCCTGGTGACCGGGGCTGGCTATCGGCTGGACAAGTACGCAGAGCATATACAACGCTAGGTCTCACTCCAAAAAGTGACTTAGAAGTCAGGACACCCACTAAGGAAGTATTGCAGCTCCTAAGGAAGACACAGGAACGTGAACTGCTTAGTTTAATTTCTGCTGGGATGGAAGATGAAATTCGTGGCGGAAATATTTAGATCCATTTATTTTAGCCATTTTTAGTGTGTTTTTAACTTACGCTATAGCGAAGAAAGGGTTTATTTGTATTATTAATTTTTGGTGACATTCTTTACTTTTATTAATTTTGTAATGACTTTATTTTAGTTTTTGATTTATTAAGAAATATATTTTATTTATTCAATCATTTATATTATTTTTAATCGGAAATTTATTACAGAGAAGAAGATTTTTTGTATCAGATTCTAACATGTTTTTTTTTGTAATGAGCATCATATCAAGATCATACACAATGACAAGACTTCACACAGACGGAACCGCGGTCATAAGCTAGTCACATCATAAACTGTAAACCCAATATTATTTCATAATAAAACGATGTAACATTACATGTAACAGGAGTCCAAAAACGACCAACTTCTGTTCAAACCTGATAATAATTAGTATGGAAATATTAGACCACCGAGAGTCTCCGTCAAGCCCACGCATCTTCTCCCGTCCAATAAACTAGAGGAGTAAGGAATCCCACACTTTGCCCAGCAATTGTTGTGTCCGGTGTTAATAAAACGGCGTATATTTTAGCTATTTTGACAGTTCGAAGCTGTTCGTAATATTGAGTACACACGGGCGGTGCGGTTGGCAAACGAAAATTTTATTGTTTTTGTTGGGAAAAGAGTAAGATATGGCAACTCACCAAGTAATTGTCGAGTTGGGCTAGATCTCGGCACTACTGCTCCCCATTTAACTCTCCATAGGTTTTAGAGATTACATTCCAAGCTTGGTTTTTTATGGAATTGTCAGTTTGTGAAGTCAAACTGGCAAATTCATTCATTTTGACAATTCAACAAAATTCGTTTCAATGTTTGCATTGTTGATGGAAATTAAGTAACGCAAATGAGGTGCAGAAAACGCACACTACATGCCATCCAAAAGATAGTGAATATTAATAATCATGACTGTGACAAAGATATTAAAATTCTTTGGAGAATCTATCTCTGTAGTACTTGTCTTATTAAACTGAACTGGAACTATAAACTTGTTTATTAAATGTTAAGGACTTCGCTAATAGAGGAAAATTTATGAGGCTGTAAAAGTATCATGTTTGATTGTTATTTATTTTCCGAGTGAATGATCTAGAATCCCGGAGACTTAACATAAAAGTAACGTTTCTATAACTAAACAAAAATCATTTTGACATAGCTGCTTCAGCTGTATTTGTATCTCAAGGCTCGTTAACTTATTTAGCAATCCGATGTGATGATCCTGTAATGCATTAAGTGTTTATTCAACAAAAGTGTTAATATCGTTTTTTTTTGTGAACCATATCTCCTGAGTTACGAACTTATTAATTTCATACATCCATCAAAAATAGCCAACAAACTCCACACGCAAATCACTACATTACCCTCAACAGGGCTCATCACGACTAAGCGAACCATATTCTATACAAGCGACCTCTATTGAAGCTCTAGGCCTTCGTGACGTGTTAGCCGTTAGGTTGTCCGTTCTACCCGTCCGTATGTCATTAGTAATGGCTGGAAGCGACTAGTGAACCGCCTACGGTGCTCGTGAAAGCGTTCGGCTTACAACTTGATTTGTGATTTCAAAGATTATTGCTTGTACAGTCCATTATTGAGTTTCTGTAATTTAGTTTTGAGGTTTCATTCCCTTGTAATGTTTGTAGATTGGAGGTTGGCTCGTGTTTAGTTGAAGAGTTACCGGAGAAATTAGTTCTGCGTTCTTCTTAATTATTTAGTTCAATGACGACTTAAAAAAAGAAAATCACAGTGCCTTGTACAGCGAATTGCCATCAATTAGGTACAATTGACAACAAATCTAGACTGCTACTAAGAAATCCCTGATGGAAAGAAATATGGCGCAATAATTTCGCCGTTCAACAAAAAATTCTAGTAAAACATGACATCGATGATTTACATCATTACATCCGACTAAATAAACAATTTATCATAAATATAGAATTTCCGTGCAACCAAGCAGTTAATCAACCCAACGGACATAACCTTCAAAATAAAGAAAATATCAAGCATTGTTATTCAAAACCGTAATCGGAAAAAGTTAAAAATATCATAGATCTTTAACTTTATACAGTAGTCGGTTCTCTTACATGTCGTAAACAAGAAAAAAATATGAGTTTATCTCTCATTTTACACCAGCTTCCTAACAATGAAGTACAGTAAAACCAGAGAAGGTGTGCGCTCCGGTAATCTTCGTTTCCGAATAAACGTGAACGTCGCATCACAGAGTAGTCCCACATAGAGGTTAAGATTTTAAAGTTTGTTTTGATACATTTGTGCTTTTTATGCAGAGGTACGCTACTGGGAATTGCCGTTAAATATCTCAATAATTAATTTTATATGTTCGTAAACACGTCTATCGCGATGATTAACCGCATTTCCCGTATTTGGTCCCAGCTTTCACAAACAGTGCAACTTTTACTGTGAAGTTTATATCTGTCAGATTACCTGCTCTAGTTTGAGACACGGTACCAAAGTTTTATGAAATTGTGTTGAGTTTGTCATTAATTGTATTTTTGCAATCATAATTTGGACAAACAAATAACGCCATAATTTTATAAAACATTGGTATCAATGTAGCGCGTTCTTCATTCCGAGATTTCTCCCTTCTTTTCGAATGATTGCCTTTATGAGACGATAAATCCCAAGGCGCGTACATTTCCTGGGACACCTGTACGGTGACTTTTTCTTCAAGCTTTTTTTTAAAAAAAGCCGGATTTGTTTTTGTTTTCTTTTTTATATCATACCTTTATGACAATTTTATTAAGTCTGGGCCGTTGCCTTTTGCCTACGCTCATTCATTAAAATGATATGCGTGTTTGAGTCGCACCACCATTTTTATTATTAAAGTTTCACATCTTATATGATTTGTGAATGAGCATTTATATAGGTAGGTTTAATAATAATATAGAAATATGTATAATATTATGTTATAAAACGTGTCTTATTCTTAGAGTTTGGTATTAAAAAAAAATGAGTATGACGTCTTCTAAATATTAGGTAATAATATTTTTACCCTTTATATAGAACGTACGAATGTTGGAATATAAATTACGGCAATTTTTTTAGACCATGGACATTTTTGTAGTGTTGACCTTATAGTCCTTATATTCCAATAAAGGTCACTGTACCGCGACTTTTCCCTCTATACTTCAATAGTTAGTTACCTTCTTTTTAGGCAATTAATTTTCAACGTATAAATCCATTGTTTTTTGTAAGTACACCTTATTAAATTATTCGAAATAAAACGTACTACGTCTCAAGTTCTAAAAGAAATAAATCATTTTACACCAAAACAACCCATCTGCCGTCACATCAACACACGCATCGCCTTATCAGTACGAATTATTTCATTACGGGCGGCATCTGAACAATGCACACGTGACCGACTTTATACCTACACCGGCGTTGTTTGAGGCTTTCAAAGTTGAGTTAGTTAGAGCTTATAATTTTGTGCTTGAAGTTCAAAAATGTTCTCTAAAGACAGTTATCATTTTGTTAGCGTCTCTGTCACAACATAGATAGAACAATAATTAAATCATGAGTTCAGGAAAAATCAAGTAACGAGCGTTTGAGTATTGTCTAATAACTCATGGGATGAGTTAAAATGAGCAGCATGAAAATATTTTTGAGCCCCCGCTCAAAAATATTTTCAAGCTGCTCATTTTCACGTCTAAACTATTCTTCGGTTGGAGATGAGTCCGAATGAATGAATTAATTTAGTATATGTTGAATTTGATATTAAGTTTGAGCTATGAGCTAACATATTTTCCGTATCGAAACCAGTCTGAACGTAGGTAATAAAAGACAAACAAGACTGGGCTATAGAAAGAGAAAAAATACTTTGCCGCGTAAACGTGTCTTAATTTTTTTTAGTTTCCTCATTATTCCCTAAAAGTAAATTTTCAACACCTCCAACAAAAAGATAAAATAAAATACATTTATCTCTGTTACAACAACATCAGATTAACGTGGTTTTAGTATCATACTCAAACCTAATTGTCATTCCGCCCACACAACCGCTCCTTGTCCAAGAATGCATTTAAAAATATAGCTGCAAGCCTTTTTTCGCTTGAAAATGTTTCCATGTACTTAAATATTTGTTGTAGGTTCTTGTCTTGTAATAATATTGTAATACCGTGATGTCATTTGGTTTTTAGGACGTTAGGTTGAAACGTGTTAGTAGCGCCATCTGTTGGTGAGTAGATGGAAGCTTTCGGTGGTGAAAATAAAGTTTTTGTTTTAAATTGCTGAAAGTAGCTACTGGTTCAATAGAGTGAAAGAGTTTCGATGAAAAATATTACAAAATCAATTTGTATTCATTACAGGTATTTTAGGTATCTATTAATTACTTCTGTGCCATGTAAAATCATTACCAACTTTATATAAGATATTATGCTAATAATAAATCCATTTAAAAATTATGCATTAATAGGTTGTCTAGAAGATATCGCTATTAGCGATAAGACCACCAGATTGTAACCTTAAAATTAGTGTAAATGGTTACAAAGCAGTTTTGTAACAATTTTGGTGTACAGTACAATATAATAATATTCTATCCAAAAAGGCAAAAATATTCTAATATAATTCCTGAAATGCCAAACACATTGCCGCGGTTTAATCACCGATTAACTAACTGATCATTCGAGTTTCAAAGCAATTGTTCGAATACTATCTAACACCACACATGCTCCAATTTCTCGTATCCCTTTATCTAATTAAAAAACTTAACTAATCCCTCCCATTCTTCGTTATAATTCAGCCGTGAGCTACAAAGGATTCCTTGCGTTTCAATTAAGGCGAGCGGTTTCGTTAATCGGAGTTTAGATTTAACGCAAGTTTAAAGTTGTAACATACGCCACGCGTGGGCCACCCGGCCGAAGGGTGTGAAGATACGTTTGATGTTACCCTTATTGCCCTTACTGCTCCTTGTGTAATGTTTCTCGGTTTGCCTGCTTGAATTTTGGTGGTGATTACTTTGACATGGTGGTTAAGACAGATATGTGGATGTTCATGATTCAGAATTTTGAAAATGTTCACTACCTCTCAGCCTTAATCCTATTGGGGTATGAAGATGTTGTTTGCAAGTGATTATCAAGTCACAGAATGTTCTTTATTTTGCCAGTCGTTATAGAAGGTCAGTTACCCGAAAGTCTCATCATCGTCACGGTATCGGATCACCCAGCATTAACAGAATTGTCGAGGTTAAGATAAAAAATCGGTTTATGTAAAATGTAGCTTTTAAGCTGTGTGCGGTAAGACTGGGTACTCAAAAATAGTAAGTATCATACTAACTATTTTTGAGCATACTTATGATCAAGCTTTTTCGAGGTTGTAGATTTTTCCACTATTTTTCTGTTGGTTTTACTCTTGGAATTATTATTATTATTCTTTTTTGTACACACACTTACAACACACTTACAACAAACCTTGGAGCGATTGAGATATTTTTATTTTAGCGAGGACAGATTATTGGTGTACAAGTATGAATTACTCCTCTGTCGAGGGTGCGTTCATGTACATAAACTGACATACACAAACAACCAGTAATATTTTCAAAAGCATGCAGGCAGTAGAGTCCGCGCCATCGCTGGTGACATTTTAAAAAAAATTACGCAGTTCTTGAATGTTGGCGCGGAATCTAGTGTTAATTTTAGACACAAATAATAATCCAAAAAACTCAATACTACCTGAACACCTAACTGCGGATATCCATAATATAAACACAACTACTACTAAGTACTTAAAGTTCGTGTATCATAGTCCAATAAACAAAGGAATTAATGACCTATGCCGTCGAAACACCGATTTTAATGCTTCGTGACGACTTGTGACAACCCATCTGTTATTGAAATACGATCGTTTCGTGTCACTGTCTATGAGGTATAGGAAAACAATGCAATAGATGATCTAGTATAAGCCGTGAAGGTTTTTTTCGATAGGTGCATAAATAATTCGGGAGAGATTTTTTGTTTTGTACGTGAATTGGCGGTTTCATTGTATATATTTGTGGCGTGTACAAAAATCATGGCGGTTTTGGAGCTCTTTAAAGCTAGCTTGTTGATCTTAGCGGCTTTCTTTGCAAATAGGTGATTGAAATTAGCTCTAAAGTCATCATTATCATTTACAGCTTGAATTTACTCACTGTTAGGTTTTCCTGTTCTTGTGCCAATCTCCACCTAGCCTCATCCAAGTTTTTCCCTGAGCTCAGTGGTCTTCAATAAATTTGCTCAACTCAAATTTTTTTGAGGTCCTAGAAAATAATACAATATACTCGTATGATTAAGGGGTTGCGATGACTTTTAAATTTTTCGACCGGTTCCTAGATACATTTATTTCCGTGATATTTGGTTTTGTGTTTAAATTAGCTAATTTATTAGGAATTTTTGTAGTTTACAGAAAACGTGTGAAGGTTTATATTGCTGGATGAAATGACAATGGATTTTAGAAAAAAAACAATAGCTAACCAGTGGGGTTCAGAATTTTGAATTTTGATACGGTGAACAGCATTAAATCAGTGGAGACTTGAGAGAACCCAGAGGTCCTCTTCATGTGCTGATGGTGACCACCGGGTTGGATTTAATGAAGTGTAAAATTTCCACAGGGGAGTATTTCTTCTGACAAAAAAGGTACGTCTAGTAATATTAAGACTGAAATAATGTCTAAGATACATCAAGAATGAAATCATGACATTTCTAAAGATATTTTTAGAAAAACGAAAAAATTCAGATTGCGAGCGGAGCTCGAACCTACGTCTTTTGGATAGGTACTCCAGACGCCTTAACCAACTAGGCCATCGCAACCACTACTCACAAAGACAATGTTATTTCTAAGTTCTTAGCTGGATGAAACAACCTTTTTGCAGGATGGTTGGTAGAAGCTACATTAGCTGATGTTGGTACGTTGGTCATTGACGTCAAAAAAGAACTAGGTATTTCTGTATCCGGTAATCTTTTTACTGATGCTAAAGATAGGCATTTATTTCAACCAATAATATTGACCTTGAATTTGACCACACGACCAAACTATACACGTGGTCTCCGAAAAAAAAATTGTAGATATTCATTACACTGTAACAATATGTTTAAAATATTCAGTTTGCGTTTCGTAACAAACTAAGTACGAAGTTAAAGAGACTATTATTTCCCCATACAATGATATATACATCCATAAATAAAGAATAACGAGTAATTGATACAAAAAGGAGAATTTAATATATAATAATACTTGAAATCAGCTGATTAAAGTCGATTAAACTTCAATAACACGCGTCCTATGGTAATATCTCCGGTTCAGGAATATAAAATACTTTAAAAACCGACGAAATTGAGTAACTTATTAAGCCTATTTTTACATAAAAGTAGTACATAGTACTTAATATTCGCGTCAGCAAGGCGGCACGTATTCGTGCGTCATGGGCTTAGAACACGAAGTTAGAAAATATTGGATGTGTTATAATAGATACCTATAGAAAGGACGGTACTCGAAATGCTTAGTTTCATGTTCGTCTTTGTAGTGTCAGTTTATGCCTATTTTATTTGTGTTGTGTCAAGATTTTATTTCATTTTTTTTCTACATTTGAAAATCCTGTGACAAATTATTATATTTTAAAATTTATGTTTTTAATGTTATTTACGTAGTTTTATTTTATGGTGCAAAATTTTTATACCCGACTGTGCCCGAGGTTTTTGGAAACTGTATATTAATAATAATTCACTAAGTTCAAAATATTTTACATAGAAATCAATACTTTCTCACAAAAACTTTATTCATATTCTTTTAATGAATTTTTATGTAGGTTATCTGATTTTCTACTAAAAATTTACATTTTCAGATCTATTTTCCTACATCAACAACAGTAAATCTAACCCACCGCACTACCTTCGTACCTCCTTACACCCAACATTATTCATGCGGCTCGCTATTTGTATTAGTTACAAATGAACGGTTCCCGAAATAATTTAAATGCTAATTCAATAATTAAGTCGATTCGCCCGTAACAGAGCGTGCTCCAAAATGGCTATTGATTCGACAATGCGTTGGTACCAACTATAGTTGGGTATATTTTGGTAGATAGATACCTATAGTTTGCTTTAGTGATGCGCGATATTCTATCGATATTTTTGGATCGCTCGATTCCAAGATCGTATCGAAAGGCTTCGATCCTGTTCTTGAAACATCGAATTATATCGTATTGCCCTCTGTTATGCAAATTTATTGCGTAGCAGAGGGATCGATGTTAGTGCAACTATTGCATCGTGCTTGCATTGTAGATAAAATTGTAGGAAGTCTTTTGTGATATTCTTGTGAATTTTTGGCTAGACTGATCATGAGGACAATTATTTTATTAATTGTAAAGATACTAACTTTTTCCGATATCAATACTTTTTTTATTACCTCATTCGTTTCTATCGATTCAAAGAATCGAAGTATCGCATTCAGGAATATCGATATTGTTATTATCGGATCGTACTTACATCACTAGTTGGATATAGTTGGTTAGACTCCGTATTTGCATATACACAATTGTTGATGGCCGCCTATCATGTTAACAGTTGAAGTTATGTGGGAATTTTACGTGGACGACGATCGCTGAAGGTTTTAAGCCTCTCTGATGGGTATTGTATCATCATTGAGTGTGTAAAAATGTTCGTAATGATATAAATGAATGGATACTTGTTAATATAAAGTATACGAATAGAACGTGACGGCTGAGACAAAAAAAAAATTGAGACGTATATTTTACCTGCTAGAGTTGCATTTTATTTGAGTTTGACGAAGTATTGATGTGTTTGCTCTTGGCTATGGGCTTGGTATTGGCTTCTAAATCAAGAAAAAAGATATGACTACGATGAAGCAAGTTCATCTGAAGGAACAGGAATTCTTGCGTGTTTATGTACCGCAGCACAACCAGAGTGAAAACTGTTTGGCGCTGGACTCCAGTAGTCGCGAGCCAGGTGGCGCTGATGTGGCTTATAACCATTATATTTTATGTTTAATTTAGAATCATTGTCTTTGGTCGCTGAAGATCTATTTGCACTTACCTACTTCTTCTTCTTATTTACTTTTGTGTTCAAAGAACACTTAATTTTGCAGTTCCATTATTGCATTACATTATAATTAGGTTTCGGAACTGAGAATTTCAGCTCATAAACTTGACTGACAAACTTTACTTTTGCATTAAAATCTCCTTCAGTTGAGTTTTGACAACTCTCTGGATGTTTAATGTCGTAGGATTCAAAGTTGAGTTTCACAACTTCAATTTTCAACTCAGAAATAGTCATTAAGTCATTCGAAGATAATTTAATTAAAAACACACTCATTACGTACATACTTTACATCTTCCTTTTTCATCATAATAGAACCCTTCAAAACCTCTAAAACAAAACAAATTCAAATACTCCAAGCACATTGCTGCTAACAACCCGTAAATAAATTAAGCCTAGTGCGGACGGAGTCGCGGGAGCAAATTAGTCGGCTCTTTGTGCAATCAAGCGGGCCCTTCGCGCCCTAATGAATATGAATACGGGTGAATACGCTCCGAATGGTGGAACCCGGCCGAGCACGTCGACGCAACTCATTATAGCGGGTGCGTTTTACACTGTGGTGTAATGTGTAGGACTGCGAACTTAGGTTTTGCAGACTGGGTCGCGGGGGCTTCACATCCACCCAGAGAAAAAATAATAACTAAACAAAGGTTTTGGAAAGTGAGGTTAGAAAATTGTTGAGGAGCTTAATGCTATTGTTGAAACCTCTAAACCCAGTTCATCTTTTTAGCATTTTCATAATAGTTGTTCGGACCCAGAACTGAACCATGCTATTGTTGAAACCTCTAAATCCAGTTTTTCTTCCTAGCGTTTTCATGACAACATTTTAGTTGAGCAAAACTGAGCCACAAGATTTGCTGCTACAGTATCAAGAACGCTACTATCCGTCCAAAACCAATCGCCTAAATGTAATTGTAACTGTACTAAATTGAAGAATATTAACACACATCTTAATTTAAATAAGGATGCTACTGTATTTTTTTTTTAATTCAGAAGGTTTCACAAAAAAAAAAAAACATTTATGCCAGCTATTCAAGTATTATCATTTTATAATAGATTTTTTTAAATAATTATGTGGTTCTCAGCAAAAATACTACATAACAATTTTGGGTTAGTTCGCATCGGTGTAACAGGCTGCCATCTTACAGTTATGAATACGCAAATTCAACTTCTGTTTCACGGTAGTACAGTGTCTGTTCATTTAGTGGCGATCTGGCAAATTTGTGATAGTCCTATTACTAACTCCGGACCTATGAATATTTTGAACACTTTACAGTGTATTTTGCTCACTGAAGTATTTTGTTTGTTACTTGCATTTCTAAAAGCTATAAATTTCATGATGAAATTGATAGCTTATGGGCAGGCCTATGTTCAGCAGTGGACGTCCATTGCTGAACATAAGCCTGCCCTTTAGATCTCCACATAATATACCGGTTGGAAGCGACCTGCATCCAGCGTCTTCCGGCGTCTTTTATAAGATCGTCTGTCCATCTTTTTGGTGGACGTCTGCGCTTACTAGTCCGCGGTCCCCACTCTAGCACTTTTCAGCCCCATTGACCATCTGCTCTGCGAGCAATGTGACCTGCCCATTGCCACTTCAGCTTGCTATCCGATCCGCCAATTTTGCAACGAATAAACAACAGAATATTTATTTAATACATTTATTGGGTGGTTTTGAAAGTGTTAGATATCGTTGTTGTTGAGTTATTAATTTTAAGCAATATAACTATTTGGAAAAAAAATACGTTACAATACGTTAAATTAATATTTATGTAAAAATGGAGCAGGAATTTTGTTATGCTGCAAGGTGTAAAACTGGTACTGGTATCAATTTGTCACTTTACGTCCAATAACGTGAATTTCAAACAAACCTGTAGCCTCAGACGTTTCTAGATTATCAGACGACTGAAAAATATACAATGGAGAAGAACTACTTAGAAGGTGCATCCTAAACGTTGCATTGTTTTAGTTGCTCAGTCATATTGACTAAGCTATCGTTCTGAAATAGTTTATGCAATCTTCAAAACTGCCGCTTTCATAGAGTTACGAGTATGTACACTGTTGTCTGTCATAGTGATTAGATGTCTATTTAAGAGATGGACCTCAACAGATTAACCTAGATACCTGCCTATACAGTTACGAAACCATGGTAAAAATTTAAGAATTGACATCAAACAAAGCCGAAAAACAAAACCTTTTCCTTTGTTTTTCGGCGTTGTTTGACGTCAATCGAAACATTTCTCAAGAAATTACCGTTTTAAGACAATAAAAGTCATTAAGAACATTCGTGTTAACATTAAAAATGTACAATAAACACTATAATGATGTAGAAATGTCACAAAAACGAGAGGAGTGTGCGTGCTATACATTATCTCATTCATTACTGAGAAAACACGATGTTGCTTCGACAATGTACCGACAAAAGTCGAAAAATGGCGGAACCGAGTTCCCATGAAGTCTAAGATGATATTCATGATAGCTGAGTCGTAACAATTAAACGAAGAATTAGGGATGTCACGCAAGAGTTCATAATTTTGTTCATTCGTTTATTTAATAAAATTTTATTTTATACAACTTTTAAAGAACTTTCCAGTTAAGTACAATAAATTCCAAAATGTTTAGACTTGTCTTCAGTATTCAACATAAATTCATCATTGCCATTATTGAAGGCTTCCAGACACACCGAATGCCGCTGAATACCAGTAACGCAGTAGGAGAATGAGTCATCATAATGTGTGTTTGGTGATGTAGGTAAACTAACTACATAGCTTCTTTCTCACTGGATATCTAGCCGTCATCACCCTTTGATTTACTCCACCAAAAAAAAACATACCCAAGTAATCATTGTCTATCCTCAACCCTCGTTCAACCCTACAAACTCGGTATGGTTTAGAACAAAAAACGCTAGTATAACCGGTAGCGGGCGTGCCGCTAATATTAAAGAGGTCGTTACCACAGTACCCGGTTTAACTTAAACAAAGGTTTACACGTTTCTTGTAAAATTAAGGCGATTTTTATCTATGCAGTAATAAGTCCGTGCTATGGGCAGCACGTGCACTAGTTTTAACGAAGGTTTTTTTGGGGTTAGTGGAAGATGAGCAAGATAACGATCCGTTGAGGTGACGGTAGTTTAAGAGGCATGTGGTATGATGAGTGGGCTCGTTAATGTTTCCTTCTGCTTACTGTGCTACATTTAGTTAAGTTGAACACAGCTTTATTTTTGTACACAGTAAACAAATCATTATGGTACAGTAATTGTTTATAAACGCTGCTAAATTATCGCAATAGGTATATAAACATGCACGAAATTGACAAACATCTTGGAGAAAATCTTCACCTAGAGGATTAAAAAAAACACACGATAAGTAACCGTTTTTAACTGGTAAATACATAATGGATAGGGCTTTAAAATCTTTCACTGCACCCCTTTTGTAAGTATTCTTCGATGGTTCAACTACACAAATATAGATGACAATATCGTTATACAAAGAAACAAGACAAATGATCATCATTAAATCAGTCGCAGGATGTCCACTGCTGAATATAGGCCTCCCCTATAGACTTGCAATAGGACCGGCAGTCAAACATCATCATCAAAAACCTCTGAAATCTTAAAAGAACTTTCCCGAAACAACTTTACAATAAACAAGTCATTTACTTTACAAGTAACAATAGAAAAAACGAAGGTAGTTTCATAAACATTATTATATGAAGACGTTCGTTGCACCGTTTTATCTTAATTGCCGTGTGTGGGCAGACGCACTCGAGTTCTTAGTAGCGGGTTCACCATGATCTTGTCTCGTCTACCCACCTTTTCAAATATTGTGCGCATCATTTTTGTCTAGTTTTCTTCAAAAGGTCACACTTCCTGTGTCACTGTGTTTCCCTGATTTGTTTCGGAGATTATTTTTGGGCGGATTCGGTTTGTGCAAGTTTTTTTTTGAGTGTGAGAAATACGTCCCGTTGCTTAGCAAATGTATACAAGACTGTTTACCTTAAAGTTGCCTTGCTTCGAGTGCTACAAAGATATCGTCTTAACTATGACTTTTTTCAGCACTAAAAGAGTTTAGTTGGACTATATAAATAAACAGATGCAGCAAAACCACTAGAAAGTTTATTTTTGTAATTGTTAAGCAGGCGTACACTTCAACGTCTATATTTCTCGACTACCCATCTTAAATTACCCAAAATTATTATCAGCATTGACCACGTTTTTCCACCCATTGCTGAATCAATGCATCCTCCATCTGTGCCATGCTTCCCTGGTCGGCAAGAATCTCAATCAGGAGTCACCAATCTTCTAAACATCATCCATCTGGGTGGTGAAATTCTAACACATCTAGCTTCTTCACATTCAGGTCAAGAAAAATCATTTCACGCAACACAACCCTTCAGATTTTAGTGTGCGTGCTTTTGCACAAAATTAATCGCGTTCGGCAAGTCGACTGAGTCAAATTTCGGGCTCCCTTCCCGCAATCCCCCGCATACATCCTGCCCAAATTATTATAAAACAATTTTGATGCGGTATGAACATTGCCTACTAAGGATTATTTAAAAGGAATTATAGAATTTTTGCTTAATAAGGAGTTTTAATATGACTTGGTTTCAGGGTTGGAAAAAAAAAACAGTTTTTTTTTAAGATAAAATTAAAAACTGTAAATTAATTCAAAATGTTTTAAAAATTGTTTTTTTTTTAGTTTCTGGTTCTTTTTTAAAATTAATTCCACCTTGTTTGTTGATGTAAACGTATATATATCAATTATGTTTCATTTCTAGACTCTTTTCAAATTTACCCTTTGTAATGAATTTTTTACGAAAAATGATCAATGGAATATGTGATGTTTTTTTTCTAGCCAACTGAAGCATTAATTACAATGTCAATAGTTAAAAATAACATAACAATGGCATCCTAATGTTTTTGTCAAACTGATGTAGACTAATATTAATTAGTTTATTACATTCATCTGCCTTAAAACATATTACGGGTACATAACATAGCTTCTTTCTCACTGGATTCTAAACGTCATCACCCTTCGATTTACTCATGCCAAGGTTTGTAATAAAACATAGTATCACACAAGTAAACATTGTCTATCTTCTACCCTCGTTAAATTCTACACAATAGGTATGGTTTAAACAAAAAACACATGTATAACCGGTAGAGGGCGTGCCGCGTGATATTAGAGACAGTCGTTAACCTTACAGTCCCAGCTCGCAGTTAAACTTAGAACAAAGGTTTACACGTTTCTTGTAAAGAAGGCGATTTTATCTATGCAGTAATAAGTCTGCTATGGGCAGCACTGCACTAGTTAGGGACGAATTTTTTTTGGGGTTAGTGGAAGATGAGCAAGTAACGATCCGTTGAGGTGACAGCGCGTAGTTTAAGAGGCATGTGGTATGATGAGTGGGCTCGTTAATGTTACCTTCTGCTTACTGTGCTACATTTAGTTTAGTTGAACACAGCCCTATTTTTGTTCAGTAAATAAATAATTATATTGATGTAAAACAATTCGTGTTACGCCGATCCCGGATAAAATGGGCTAAAGACAAGAATTTGATGACAATATTGCTAAAAATTATTGAAATCATATTTTGGAGATAGAGGATTTCTTGACAAGTTACGTACAAGATACTGTTTTTGGTTTATGCAACTGTCCTGAAATATTAACATACAAGAAATTGACTGACATCTTGTGGAAAACCTTCGTCTATAGGATTTTAACTGGTAAGTACATTAGGGAAGGCTTTAAAATCTTTCACTGCACCCCTTTTGTAAGTATTCTGCGATGGTTCAACTACACATATAAATTACAATATCGTTAGACAAAGAAACAAGACAAATTATCATCATTATATCAGTTGCAGGACGTTCACTGATAAACATAGACCTCCCCTATAGACTTCCAATAGGACCGGTAATCAAACATCATCATCAAAAACCTCTGAAATCTTAAAAGAACTTTCATGAAACAACTCTATAATAAACAAGTCATTTACTTTAAAAGTAACAATAGAAAAAAACGAAGGTAGTTTCATAAAACATTATTATATGAAGACGTTCGTTGCACCGTTTTATCTTAATTGCCGTGTGTGGGTAGACGCACTCGAGTTCTTAGTAGCGGGTTCACATGATCTTGTCTTGTCTATCCACCTCTTCAAATATTGTGCGCATCATTTTTGTCTAGTTTTCTTCAAAAGGTCACACTTCCTGTGTCACTGTGTTTCCCTGATTTGTTTCGGAGATTATTTTTGGGCGGATTCGGTTTGTGCAAGTTTTTTTTTTTGAGTGAGAAATACGTCCAACTGCTTAGCTCGTGCAGGAATATGCAGGTCTCTGTTAAGTGTATACCATAAGAAACTCCAAGTGCTACAAATATAGCGTAACACAGATAAATGCCTTTTTCAAGACTAAAATAGTTTAGATGGACTGTACAAGCAGGTGTAGTAAAACCACCAGTTTTATTTATTGCAATATTTAGGTATTCAGGATGATTCGTAATTCGATGCGGTCCTTGAAATGGGTGATACTAGACCTTATTTGCAACAATTTTAACCCCGACGACATGGGGTCCAAACTGACTAGTTCTGGAGATATAAATCTATAGATTTTTTGAAAAATTTCCACCTCTCCCTCATTATGTCCTTACTGTTAGAAAGTAACGATGGTCACCACTTAGAATTTATACTTTTCTGTATACTTTTCTCATAGAACTTTTCTGATAGAATTTGAACGACTGAACCTAGTCGAGTCTACTGTCGTTGTGTGTGACTGAATCTAGTGATGTCGGCACAAATCTCTACCAGGAGTCACCAATTTTCTAAACATCATCCATGAAGCCAGTGGGTGGTCTGCTAACACTTGCAGGTTTTTTCACATTCAGGTCAAGAAAAATCATTTCACGCAACACAACCCTTCAGATTTTAGCCTTTAACCCAAAAATAAAATAAACTAATACGATCACTATCAGTCAAAGCAGACGAGAGGCCTGTCTATCGTTCATATTATCGGGTAGCTCCTACGTAGAGTACCTACATAGTGTGGGTGCTATCTGATTCGACCTTAAATACAACTGTAAGGAATTCCTATTGAAAACACATTGGAAATGCGAGGGTATGTGGAGTATTTGACCTAGCTGTTTTATTGTGTTTTGTGTAAAGTAAAAAGGAAAGCGCTGATTTGAATGTTATCGTTTTTTGCAATGATATTAAAGTAGATCCTAATGTTTTATTAGCCTGTTCTGTGTCCTAATGCTGGGCCATCCTTGTCTTTCCAAATCTGACTATTTTGTTGAATTTCTGGTCATAACGTCACACCACCTCACCCGCAGTCTAAAACTACAACTTAAGAGGATAATGAATGGAGAAGAAAACAAATGTCAGCAGTCTTAAAACAGGATAGTTTGAAATTGACATAAAAAGTTTTAAAATTGGTTTTAGGAACTCAAACTTTCTGAATATGAGTTGGAGACTCACATCTCCAAACAAAAACTGAATAGAACTCATGTTGGATCAAAATTATAATAAACCTTAATGACAACTCATCAGTACCCTACCACGAGTTTTCACTCTTTTACTTTACAGCGTCTTTCCAGTATTTTTTCTTGAATGAAAATATGGAACAGCGCCTCTGGTGTGCGAAGAAGGAACTAATTTTTTCCTTGAAAATTGTGAATTTGAAATTGTAAAAGTTCCAGTTTACTTTACGTCTCAAATACTGAAAACTCGTGCTAAGGGTACTGAAGATCCGTAAAACACTTACGGAAAATTAAGTGGGTGATGCCGAATATCCTGTTGGCATTTTTTCATGGAACGGATCAAGAATAGAAGATAGTCTGTCCGAAAATAGTCGTTCAACATTTTATACAAAAATATAATGTAAAAATAACAACCCAATTCACAATTACCTAATTTTCACCACCCACTTAACCCTAAAAAGCTGACGGGCGGGCTCGAAACGGTATAGAGTGAAACTTATTATACGAATTGCAAATTCTTTCCCTATATGATGTCGGTTGCGACACGATAGCCGACGGGACCCAAATGTTTTTAAGAATATTGCAAATGTCTCGCGAACCGCTGACTGGGGACGATCGATGTTAAAGGATTGCCTACGCTTTTAGATCGTGATGGGCGTGGTGGATTCAATCTTCAATTTATTTGTTTTGCTATAATGTATTGTGGGTAAAGGGTAAGTGTCAAGTGGTAGACACGTGTAAGATTGGGCGTAAGTGGGTTAAAATGGACTGCGATTGTAGGTGAACAGATAGTACCTGATCAAATGGTTTTTAATTCACAAAAAAAAAATATGACAGTTGCCTCCGATATCGACATTGTGGCATCGCATTATTTGTATCTTAAACGTAATTCTATATTGTTTTCGTACCTATTTAGTGAAAGATCAGAGCGAAAAAACTAGATTTATGGTGAAATAAAGAAACACAAACATAGTACATACCCTTAAAACATAACAATCCTTTATTTAGGCAGTCGTATAAAAAAGCAAATGAATGCTTCTCGATTTAATACCACAAATTACATCAATCCGATCATCAAATTACCAAATTCTTAAATCACAATAAAATCAACCCCATTGTTGGGATCAAAGACAACGAAACTTTGTATTACCATTGTTACGAAACGTCTGCCATTTCGAATTCTATCACAATTGTAATTAATACAGCTCCGAGTCGGAAATATCTCTCCATCAAACTCCAAGGATCCACAAAGGCAATCAGAAAGTACAAAAGTACCGTACTGGAAATTAAACTGCGCAAATTTCAACCCCACTCCTGCATACCGGGGATATTTGGTACAAGTGGCAAAATTACGCCCCCTACCCCTTGCCTTTTAACCCTTCTTGTCATTTGCGAAGAACAAATTAATCATCATCATTTATATGCAGCACCAGTAGCCAGATTTGTTTCTCCGATTATGTCACCCCCGCTTGTTAGTATAAGGGCGGGTTAGAACAGATTTTAGAGGACGTGTTTTAGTATTTTACGAGTCTTAATCATTGTTGAGTATTAAGTTCTTACGGTAGGGGTGTATGAGTTTTGCTTCTGATTTATGATGATACTTTTGGTAATTAATTCTAGGTCATTTAACGTTTCTGTTATTAAATTTTATCATGATTGAATGAAATTTACACTTTGTCACCCCACTTAGTACTTTGCATTATTTTAAAATTAACAGAAAAT
Organism: Agrotis segetum; assembly: GCA_036375495.1. Taxonomy (NCBI): domain Eukaryota; kingdom Metazoa; phylum Arthropoda; class Insecta; order Lepidoptera; family Noctuidae; genus Agrotis; species Agrotis segetum. The sequence goes on along the minus strand of JAQSVV010000282.1, from coordinate 759,634 downwards.
TATAAGTCTTTGTTGTGTAAACACGGCTACACATCAAGCTATACAAAACCAGTTTATCGTGCTCTCACTTTGTATGATCATTCCGCGCATACAGCTATCAGCATAGACTGGTTTTGAGTACCTTAATGTGTCGCCGTGTGTACGTTGTGTTAGTAATGAGTTACTTAACTAGCGATTCATGGTATTTTTTTAAATATTTTTCTTTATTTTGTGTGTGTCTTTCACTGTGTATTTTAATGACTCGTGTAAAATACAAATATCACCAATAAAAAAAAACTGGACACACCTACACTTGAAACTTTCTAATAAATCATTATTAAATAAATATCCACGCCATTCTGTCCTAGCCCGTGTCAAACATGCCCAAAGGTCGTCGTTGAATGGGCAGCGTCAATTATTACGTTCATTTGGATTTAGCACAGCGGGTATTTTCGACCCACTCCCGCGGGGAAAGGGTTAGGGCGCGTGACGAATGTCCACTCGGAATATATTTGTTAGTTGTGTAACGAATTTGTTTTAAATATCATTAGTACAGTTGTTCTTGTGATAAAGATGTTTGTTATAGAAATAATAATCTGCAGTGCTGGTGTGGGGCTCGCAACCGCTATTAGGGCATGAGGTCCTAGGTTTGATTCTATAATCAGGCAAAAAGATTTTGAACATTTCTATCGGGTGTTTTTCTGGAGTTTGAGTCTAGATTAGTGTCCTGCTCTCACTCTTAATTTCTATCATTGAAACATAACTGGCGAAAATTCATTGGATTTTTTGAGCCACGTTTCAAATAAATTATTTTTATATTTTTAAGAGATTACACACGTGCCAATAATAAAAACCACGTGTATAACTTGTTTTTTCCCACACACTTTTACAAGATCACTCGGTATTTTCTGTCATCCTTGAAGTCCATGTATGTTTCGCATGATTGAAGTGCTATTCATTCACTTTTGCGTACAGGATAGCAGATAGACATCTTTTGCCCTTGTGGAAATCATACTAAGAAATGTGCTAGTACAAAATAGAAAAGAGAATATGGCAGTAGGCCCAAACTACGTATATGATAGTCTCATTTTAAATTGAAAACGGGATATTTACCATGTCTTTTATCATCCTACGTATAGTTTATGATGGCGCCATTGCAACTGCTACGCTGCTACAGATAGACATACGGGGACACAATCTAATTTTTGTTCTAGAGTTAATTTAAAAAAATCTGTCTGTAAAATGTAAAAAGAAAACTGATTGACTCATCGATCAACAAACCGCTGGCTCTATAAGTATGAAATTTTACAGAAACTTTCCTCAAATGACGTACCTAAATGTGCATTATGAAAGGATTATTGGAGTACAATCGTTTAAGCAGGTTAAAATGGAATGAAAAATTGAATATCAATTTCATCCGTATTACTTATTTGAAATATAGACTTATCAACAAAATTAAAAAACACGTATTCCAGTATTTTTGGAAAATTCAACCACGAAAGAGTACCTAACTAAAAATGGGAAAGTACGAATTCCTTCTGAATGAAGTCGCGGCCGAATTGCTGGTCAGTAATAAATGCAAAAATAACACCACAAAAATCCCTTCAGATACAAAACAGTTATGAAATCTCAGTCAATATTTTACACAAACTTCCTTTCAAAGGTTTAAGTTTTAATTCACGAACGGCTCAAGATGATATGACGAAGTTTTCCTTTATAAATAGCGAAAGTTTTCATCGGTTCATTAGTTCCCCTCCGAGTAAAGCAAAGAGTCACTTCATGAAGATTGAGGAAGATTACTATGTTTGGACTGTGCCTAATATCGATGGATTAACGACACCCTGTATAAAATTAAAGTGGAAATGAAATGTTGCTGAAGTTTGATGACGTAAAGTGACGTCAGACGTCGGCTAGGAATAAAATGGAGAAATTGTAGGATTTTCAGTTTATTGGGACTGATAATAAGAGTCACTTTCATTGTTAATTAATGAAAGGAAGCTCATGATTTGGGCTTTTAAGAGTTGTGTTAATGTTCTTTTGTACTGATTGGCCTTGTTTTGTTACAATTCCTGCATGATATGAAGGGAAGCAATAACTACGTATTTTACAATTTTTTTCTGATTAATTTCGTTACAAGATCTAAGACAGCTAAATTCATCCCGACAGTTGGGTAACGCCAGGCAGATGACTAGAACAAGTTATTGTGAAAGTCTTTTTCTATTCATAATATTGGTGATCCTTTAGATTATTTTGTAGTTGGGACCAGCGTCTGAGGGCACGATTAAATTAGGTCCTGAAAAGTGAAATTCTGAGAACATCGGAAATCAAGGCAACTTTACTCGAATCTGGAGTTTCCGATTTATTATTTTCGATTGTGCTATCGAATTCATAAAGTTTGTCAACAATTTACAAAATGTATGAAATAAATAATTGACGTAAGCTCTCAGTCGGGAGTTTTCAAAACGATTTCGGATGTAACAGTGTTTGTTAATATAAAATTTATTACCGAAAGCAAAAATTATACGTTCCTATTGTTCCTCACTAAAGACATCTGACCCGAACAATACCTTCATAATTTACTTTTCGATGCATCCCTGTTCTATACGGCAGATAAAGTCGTGATAACAAATGGTAACTAAAATAATAAAATAAAGCCGTGGTTGTGTGCACCAAGCGACATATTTCATTAATAAAGCCAAAACAAATAACAAAACATCATACGGACTCACTTCGCAGTGTCCATACGTTACTGAGATAAAACAAAAGATTCGAAACCCGTTGAATTTATGCGTTATCGAACTCTGTTTGATGCTAGGGTCCGAACAATGGACGATCGTGGCGCCCCATGCGGCGAGAGGTGGCACTACGGGACAGTGGCCACGCTGCCACCTAGCGGCATCTATTATTGAGTAGTGGGAACTATCGCCTATTGTTAGCAAACGTAAGCTCAGGATGACAAAGGTTACCTGCAAATAAATGGAGGTATTTTATCGTTTTCTTAAGATGACATAAATATTTAGACATTTATATAAGCGCAATAGTGTCCGGCCAACTATAAGGCGGCACTATTTATGTTAGATAAATACATTTATTGACATTTCAAGACTGTATTGTATGGCACAATGTGGAAAGTTTAATTTGGAACAAAAAGTTAAACAAGAAGAATAAATTCAATAGAAAAGCGAAGAATTTTGCCAAAAATATTCATAAGCTGTCATCAAGCGACTGGACCTACGCCAGATGCGGCAAACCGACGACAAAATATTTCGCTGCAAAATACTTACTCAAGCAAATCACCCCTCCGCTCTTTAAAATCACTCCGGCGAAATTGAGCGGCAATTCATAAGAAGTTTAATCTATGATTGACGTTCTCTGTGGCCAATTTATTGAATTGAATGTTGTTTTTGAACGTCTTCGTAATAAGAAAACCGGAAGTTCAAAAGAAATTAATGTATCCTTAACAAGGTACTGCTACAAAACCATAATTTGCATATTTGCACAATAAAACCAATTTTAATGTTATTAACATCCAATTACAATAAAATATGCATCAAATCTTCTTTATTGCAACATAAGAAATAGTGCTCACTTCCGCATATTTTCCTAAACGCGCCATTACTTTAAGTCACTGGCTGGTTCTTCGGTTATTTATGCCTCGCATTAAAAACAAAATGATATGCCTTCGCCGCTGAAAATCTAAAAAGAATAAGCAATAAAACGATAAAACCCAAATCTGATACATACTAGGGCCCAGTCTCCCGCAGGGCGTAGGAAAGAGACGGAATTATACATCGGCAAAATGAATTCGATGCTACTGTTTCATCTCTCACCTCTATCGGTTGGCAATCTCTGAACTGTCCTAAGTCATGCGCAGAATAAACGCGACTTTCAACCGTAACGCCACTGAACAGAGCACCACTATCGAATGCAGATTACAACAAATGGATTTGAGATTAATATAGTACGAGTGCCACCCCCGTCTCATACCACCCCATTCGGCGTTCAGCATTCAAATAGGAATCGAATGGATGACCAAAACATAATATCGTTGGAAGATTCAACCGCCATAAATCAAATGAGAAATAATCTGTTTCGGAACGAGATAGTCGCCGATGGCGTGCCACCATAAAAACGCAAAACGTTTTGTCTGATTGAAATCGTTACGGCGGCTTTTTTCGTGGTGCTATTTCCTTTTTATTTTCCTTGATGTATAATCAATGTGTTAACGGATGGCCGCCAACTGAGGGCTTGGAGAGTAGATTTGCTACACAAAAGATTCTGATATTGAGTTTGAAAGTAGTTTCTCTTTTCGTTCTTTTATGTTAATGGCACTTTCGGTGGCGCTCCGTAATGGTTTGTGCGAATAAATGTCGCACTTTAGTCCCGGACACATGGGACGCTTTACACATTGCTGTTGTTTATGACGCACGTGTGCGTTTTAATGTTTAATAATTTCATAAATAACGTCGATTTTAGAGTCTTTTAGTGTAAAAAGTAAGGCATTTGGACCATCCAGTCGTAAAGAATTGGCAACAACGTTCTTGTATATCATCGAAATTACAAACTCTTGTACCATGTTTTCATTTTCTACTTCAATTTTCCTAAAAGTCGCTATCAGATTGTTCAAGTCGTCTACGCAAACCATTATATTAGGAACAGTCGTAAGATCAAGATGTATTAAGAGTACAAGTTCAGCAATTCAAATATGAGGAATATTTTTTTTTAACGCTCTTATTTGATTATAAAAAAGCAATCAAAATTAAACATGCATTACGGTCATTTAGGACCCCACGATGCCAACTCAGTCTTTATTATTACAAATAGCCGAATCATTTAAAGCTCAGTGTTCTCAAAAGGTCAAACTCTATAATTCATTAAACGACAAATCAATACTTTTCCACTCGATGTAAATCTCTAACATACCAAAAGAACTTACCTACATAAGAAGCTTTGTGAGCCCTAAACCTATTTATAAGGACGACATTCAAATGCTAAAAGATTATTTTTACGGACCAATGTAACAAAGGTTTAAGGTACAATCATAAAACTGGTTCGATAAAACCTAATAAATTGAACACAACTTGAAGTATACATATCAAATTTCATATTTTTAATACATCCGATCCTAAGTTACGTTGGCAGAGTTGCCAGTCCAGAAAATCCTACGGCCACAAAACAAATTTCATTAAGTTAAACGATACGCGTCAAATTATAATCTAAAATGTACGATAAAATACTTAGCAGATTGCACCACATGTGGTCAACCTGTCTCATAACCACGGCACATGCCATGCTTACCTTCCACAATTATTACCGCGTAAACATAAAAAACACTTTAAAGAATATAACGATACACCATTCAAGTTTCAACCGAAGAGCTTTTGTGTTTAAAGTTCAAATTAAGTTGGGCTACTGGATCTTGGTTCCGACCATCTGTTCCGGATGATAACTATCAAAAAATTAACAATTTGTTTAATGTAAATGAAGCGAGGTCAAACTGTCGATAAATTATTAGGACGCACACCGATTCCTTTAGACTTTTATGCTTACCGAATGTCACCTTTCCTGAGCAGTGTTTGCTTATCGGTACAATCGGGGAACGAATTTTAATAGCAGCGCTTTTTAGTTACTTTTTTATTTGTGATCATGTCAAACAGCTGTTCATTTGTATTATAAGAGTTAGTAATTGTTTTAATGTTTATTGATTTGCAAAAATAAGCTGTTGTTTGAAATAGCTCATTTTCGTAGATGCAATGTGAAAACTTAGCAAAGTTTCAAAAGGCTATATCTGTTAATGAACATGTGAGCCGCATTATTTTACTATACATGGTTACTTTTAATATAATTGTATAGAGGAGCTCTTGGCTAAATAATCACAGCGGCACAGGCGGGTTAAACCGCGCTTGCCAAGGTTGGTCTGTGGATGGGTGACCATCTGTCATAGCGAGTTTCCTCCGTGCCTCGGAAAGCACGTGAAGCCGTTGGTCCCGGCTCTCATTTTGTAGATCTTTGATATTCAGAAGCTCTAAAGTCTGACAACCAGTCTTACCATAGGGTATCGTATTACCCAGTTACTGTGTTGTGGAGGTCCGACAGGCAGTCGCTCCATGTAAAATACTGATATCCAGCTGAATCTGGTTTGACGGCAAGCCGGGCAGATGATGTATAGACGAGCTATTACGTTCTGTCTATGAACATAATATTATCTCGTTGGTAGAAGAAAAAAGTAACCTTTTTTTTAAAAAAGTTCACACAACATTTACACGAGGCTTAAAACTCCAACACAAATACAGATAATTTGTTCTCCAAACTCGTTTACACAAGCTGTAAAAAATACTTAATTTCTAAATTTATTACATAAAGTTTGTTAGTAAAATTTGTGGATTGCCTTCGTGATCACTCTTCATTTAGGTGTCATTAACTAAATGATATATTACAGAAAATAAAAAAGGCTAAATTAACCAACATTGAGCTCCAAATAGACAATCGCATGTTGACAAGTAATTATCAAAACCGTTTTCTTCCAAACTTTTTTTACAGTTTCGTGACTGTTTGTGTAATAAATCTTTGCCTAATGAGATATTTATGCGAGCCGACTCTTCCTGTCAACTATTAATCCTTCGGTTGTTATAACAAAAAAACTGTGCAGTTTCATCAATATCGGTCCGTTCAGCACTGCCGAGTAGTTGACAAATCGTTTTAATAATGTATCCGACGTTTATTTTTGAGACTTACAAAAGCCTCTGACTGTACCTTGACAAAGTAATTTTTAATTTCATTGAATAAAATTGTTAAAAAAGGAAAGAGAAAAAAATTGAAAGGCCTGAGGGAACTGCAATAAATAAAAGTAATGTATCGTGTTTATAATGAGGCTGCGTTAAGTATAAGATAAAACATTAATAAACCCAAAATAACCAGTTAAAGTGAAAGTGTCAAATGAATTTAAACGCTATTTAAAACTAATCATGATCATCTTCATCAGCCTATTAATGTTCCCACTACTGGGACACAGGCCTCCTCTCTGTGAGAGGATTATTATTTAAAACTAATATTATTCTAATTTAACTCATTAGGTAATTTAAATCATTATTGCTATGAAAATTGAATACGATATATAAAAATTGAATGTAATGGTAATATGCAATATACGTTACAATTTAAATTTAATATTTTTTAAACATCCACAATTTAAGGCTTTGAAGTGATAATTTATTCATTGACTTTAAACGGTACTTAATGGTTAACAAGAAGGTTTAAAATGATAGTTTAATGTAGACTGAGGGTGCATTTAATTATCATAAACTATAGGCAGTTAATTGGCGTGTAATTGCCGTTTAGTTAACTATAACTCAGTTAGATAAACATCGGAATAGATAAGTTTCATCGCTGTTGTTAAAAGCATGAATCATTAACATCAGCTTTTTTACTGTTTTTATGGGTTTAATTGAATGGTAAATAAATGGTATCGTAAAGTTACATGGTTGTCTTTATAAATAAGAAAATAAACATAATATAATTCCATCTGCATTAGAAATTAATAATATTAATTTAATAAACTACTTAATAACTGAATCACAGAATGATGTGCTAGTAACTTGATGTTGTATGACAATTATTTAGACATTCAATTCAAAGTTTTTTTTTGTGGAAATATGTATTCTATAAATTGATTTGCATTTGACTTTAGGTGTCCACCACAACATGATAATTAGCGGATTTCTCACTAGATATGGCAAGGTATGATTATCATATTTTCAGAATAGTTGCATTATGTATGAATAAGTAAAGCGATCAATACAAAGTCAATTTAATTAAGACGCTTTAAACTGTGTTGAACTGTTGATCCACAACATCCAAACTAACTTTTGTTATCTTTAACAATAGAAAAAAGGTTTATAAAGGAGACTCTACCTTCTCAGATTATTTCGGTATCATATTCTCAGAGTAGTCAACGAGGAAATAGCAACGCCATATATCTGAATTAAATTCATTGACTAGTAAAAATGAAAAAAAAAAGAATCTGTTATTTTTTTCCATACAAAATTAATCTCTCACACAAACACAAAACAGTTCAATACACCGCCCAATCGACATTCCGTACTCATTGGAGCAAACATCCTCAAATTAACATAAACGTTTAACATGAACAAATAGATGTAGCGATAAGCACGATAGCCTCGTAATGTAAGCTATTCATTACTGTAATTAACACTTCGGACCATAAATTAAGAGGGTAGTCGGCTGTGACGGACATGCCTTGTATGAAGTGCATCCTTTTTTCATTATTTGCTATTTGTTTTGGACATTGTCCTTTGCAATTTCGTTGTGATTTTGCAATGATCTGAAATATTGGTCTTCAGTTTCGATGTCGTATCAATCTAATTATCCTTAAACTTGAGAATAATTATAGTCACGTCATCATCAGCCTATAATGTTCCCATTATTGGGACACAGGCCCTCTCTGTGAGAGGAAGTGGGCCGTAATCCACCACGTTAGCCCAGTGGGGGTTGGTAGATGTCACATGTCTTCGAATGTTTGGTTCTAGGACATGCATGCATGCATGCAGTTTCCGTTCGATGTTTTCCTTCACCGTTTTGAGAGCAGTGGTGATGATAATAAATTATACACAGTAATGCGCCTGGGGTGTCGGGACCGATACCACTGGGCCACCACTGCTAATGCTGCACTGCTGATAGTCACTAATGTATCTGAAATAAAATTTACACTTTGGACAATTAGTGGATAGAGTGACAGTGGAGAGAATGATGTAATTATTTTTGCTCGTCCCGACGGATTTTGGGAAGTGTCCTTTACATAATGATGTATTTTATTCTAATTTCGTTAAATTTTTGGCTTTTTTTGTAGCTTGTGTGAATTTTGGGAAGTCTTTTAATGAGTGCTATTTTTGTAAATGTTGATCTTCAAATTCAATTTAATCAGTACTAAAATCTCATTTCACATTAGATGCTTCGATTCGTGTAATTTTTTTAGCAGTTCGGGTATACAAGAAGTTCTGTTTACTTTCTTGAAATGCCTTTCCAATTACTTTGCATCTTCTCAATTCTGAGAACTCCATTCTCCGATGTACTACGAATATTGTTTCCTACCTTCACCGACTTAGAATACCGTCTATCAAAGAAGTCTTTGACCTATTTATGTAGTTTACATTGACCTACTACCTATATCCACTGACCATGAATAAAACTAATTACAAAACATGTGCTTGTTTGCTAATTGCAGCCATCAATATATATATATAATATAATAATATAATATAATAATCCACAACTATCACACGATGCCATCTAGTCCCAAGCTAAGCAGAGCTTGTATTATGGGCACTTAGACAACTGATAAACATACTTATATATTTTTAAATACATACATTATATATAGATAAACTACACCCAGACACAGAACAAATGATCGTGCTCATCACACAAACATTTGTCCTGGGTGGGAATCGAACCCACGACCTCCGGCGTAGCAGTCAGGGTCACTAACCACTACACCAACAGGCCAGTCAATGACACTTAGCCGGTGATAACAGTTTTTTTCAATTTACCGATTAACTGTTACTCATCAAAATGATAATTATACAGTCTGTAGTCGCCTCCACCAATTATTCCCTCAGAGAAGCACCCTATAAATTTAGGAAACAGCTGACATAAGGCAACAAGAAAAGAAAGTGAACATCCAAGAATTAAAATTAACTTCATCAAAATTCCAAAAAAAGGTAAATTTATTCAATGTTGACAGGAAGTTATAAAGTAGCTTTTCGACTTGACCACATGGCTCGAATAGCGGCCATTGCTAACACATTTGTCGATAGTCAGATAATTAATTAACATAGTAAATATTTTGGAGCTTAAGTTATCGATAAATAATGTCTAGATGATTAGATATGGGAATTAACTTGATCGGAATATCTTTGTTAAATTTTGGAATGTGGAATATTAATTATATCGGCATATTTTTTGAATTCTTTTAGTTACACTATGTTCACATCTGGTCTTTAAAAGACAACTTGGTGTCCAAATTTTGAGTGGGCAATGGATTGTTTTAAGATAAGCGTCAACAGTAATTGTTCTGCTTACTTTATAAGTATTCGGATTTTGGCTTTTAATAAGGAAAAGTTCCACAAAATACTTGTGAAAATTAACCATATTCCTGATAGACAACAAAAGATCGAGAGCCCTTTGTCTAGTCACAAAAAAAAAAATTAGCACCTAAATATTTCACAAGTTTCATTTGCTACATAAATCTTAAATCCAATTCCATAATTTCTCCGTCTCGAAAATTCGAATTGCAAATCCAGAATTTCTCATAATTTATATCTAATTAATATTACAAGAACCATCTGTACCAACCCTCATCAGGACACCGAATTACAAAATGGCGGTTATAAATCCAAAAATAAAATCCTCTTTGGACCAAACTCAGGTAATTTATTGTGGTACTGCGAATAATCACGAAGGTGTCGTATAAATCGTGGACCATTTGTAAAATAGGAATTACGATTCGCCTTCGGGACCATTGTCACCCCACTCTCCCCTATAGATAAGTTCTTTAGTAGGTATATGTTACGGAAGTCTGGTAGTTAGAAAATGAATATTACGTGGATCAATTATTTGTAGTATTTTTTTAGGAATTTAAATTGCGCTTATAATCTTTAGATTCTTGAAATCTTTAGTAACTACGATAAGTTAAGAATTTGGAATTGACTTCATAATTTTTATAAGTACCGGTTTTTTTTTTTTTTTGTAAAAATTAATGATTTATTGAAAGGTTCCTTTTTTGCGAGACAAAGGAAAACAATATTTCATGTCATGTTCTCTTGAAATTAATCATTTATTACGGGAAAATAGCTTGTGATTTTTGCAGTCTAATTTGACACCCACTTGCATAAATAAATGAATCTTATTCCATTTCACAACAGTTCCCGAAAATTTGAGACGTCGTCGTTTCAATAATTGTTAGTACCTTCTACTTATATCATGATCATCTACAAAGCCTTTTTCTAACAATGTCTGTATACTCTTATATTGACTTGAAGCAACTGCCTATTTCGTCTTCACTTCTTGTCCAACCTACGGACACCTGGTCACCTCCAACTATTGTCAACGATCTATGAGCAACAGCAAGGACCAAGAGTTTAAAGTGTGTATCGAAACAGAGACATAGAGAGATTTCGGTACGTTATGTATGATAACCCATTCGAGCATCGACCTTGGCAAAGGATGCTTGTCATTATTTAACCACAAGTCTAGCTAAAAGAAGGTGGTGACTGCTGAAATTACGGAAAATAGAAAAGTAAGTATTTAAAAGGAAGACAGAGTAGATACAAAAAAGCTACGCCGATCCCAAATGAATTTAGAGAAGAGGTAAAGATTTTTATATATAGTCAATAAAATCTGAAAAGGCTTCTTTTCAGATTTTATTTACTATCTACTAACTGTTAAACTACAGCTACCTAAGCCACGTTCTCAAAATTCCTCACACTACAGAACACCTTTATTTTACTAACTCGCCAACTTTATGCTGATACCTACTTACATAAAACCTTCACAAAATCATGTCAGGGGAGAGGAAATTTTCTAATAAACGTGTCATGCACTCGGCTCACGAGGTTTCAACCGAAAATACACGACGATACGTCGGTTCTGTGGAATTTTTAATAGTCTCACCCCTTCTTGCGTCACCGCCTAATGTATTTGAAATCTGTCTCGAAGCTTTATCTATTGGAAATGGCTGTTTGGAACTACTGTTGGCCTTACGAACTACTTTTAACTACGAGTAATAAATCCAGGGTAAGGCTGGCTAGGAGCTCTGCAACTCTGCATAGCGGGGAGAGCGGTGTGAAATAGCCACTTTGATTTAGTTGGTATTTTTGTGTTATTGTTGTTTCGAGTTTTGGTTGGACGTTGGCTTTTGGTCATACTGTTTTTTGAATAAAGAAAGATTTAGATATTGTAGAATGATTTCCTCGTCGTTTAAATAATAACGGCCTTACTACAACTACTCAAACATTTTTCTAAAAAAAGTGTGACTGTAAAACGGATTTTTAGACAAGTGTTCTACATTGCCTTTGCGTTACATCATTATAACCAGTCTTTAAACCAAAAACTCTTTCTTTACGACATTTTAATCTTTTATTATTTTGCTTTTGCAATTTACATCTAAAACCAATTTACTTAAGTTACAATGCAGACAAATAATTTTAAAAACACGAACAACCAACTAAAAAACATCATAAAGTAAACTTGCTAGCTAATTCTTATTTCAACCATAAAAGGAAAATTGTTTCTTCCAAGTGCTTGCATAATTAAAATTTAAACGTCTTGTCCATTCTAGCCCGACTTCCCCATAGTAGTGTATCGCAGACTGGGGCTTTATACGAATCTCTCCTCTCCACGAAAATGCACATTAATATTAAATGGCTTGGAAATGCTGCGTCGTGGGGGAAGGGAGGGGGGGAAATGGGGGGAGTGAGGTAGCTGCAATAAAAAAGCAAACGGGCGTCGATGATACACCGAAGGTGGTTCGAGACTCAGTTGTTTCTTATTGTTTTAACAATGATGCAGATTTCCCGTACTTACTCTTTTTTATTGATGACTACGGAACTGAGGAATTGTGAATATTGCGATGGCTCATTAACAAAACGTGGAAATAATATATACATATTTGAATTTTTGTACGTGACTGTGCTTGAAACATTATAGCTCCACAGTACAGATAGTTTTATTACGCGTCAACCACTTGATATGTAAAATCTATTTGAATATTACAAACGATGTCTTCAGGTACAAGAAAAAAAGCTGATACAACCCATTTATCTTCCATCCCCGTGTTTTATATCGTTATTCTTATGTCACATACCAACAAACGATTTAACTCAGGAGCGTGCAACTATCAACTCTGAAAATGTCAACCGAGCCATTTCCCTTACAAAGCTTGCCGTACGTGTTTTCCTTATATTAACTACGTAACACTATTCCCCCTTACCCCCTACCCCCCACTAGTTACAGCATCCAATAAGAGATGGCGCTCGAACAAAACTAGCACTGCTCTCTCTCGCAAGCAATTTACTCCTTATAGTAGGCATACACCATCCTGCCTATGTGAACGATAGATGTGACGCTTGCAATTGTTTCAAATCGGCATTTCGTCCATAGACACCATACACCACACTGCCTATCGTAAAGATTGATTTGACACAACGTCAAATCTGCATCAGTGATGCCTACTCATAACGCAACAGTGGCTAATTCTACATAAATAAATAAGTGGAATTCTGAAGCAATAGTTCAGTTTTGGGTTGAAGTAAAAAAAATGAAATTCTTCCGGTGGAATAAAAAAATTGGAATCGACTAAATGCCTGCGGTTCATTTTTTAACACCTTTACCCTTAGCACGAATTATTTTATAAACGCAACCAAGTACTTTCAATGTGTTGAATCTGTGCAAAACTGAATTTAAAACAGGATTTCTACTAACAGAAAACCACCAACTTTATGTATGCCAAGAAGCAAACTACTACAGTCTGTTATCAGCTTGAACTTGCTATAGTTATAAGGTAGGAATGACCAAAGATTATTAACCATACCTACTACTACTATAATAAGTTTATGCAGGATGTGATGATACATACGTACATCAACTATTAAATGCAAAACCATCACTAACAAATTCATATAATGTAATCAACAATTTGATTACGTTTATTGGTTTAAACTGTCTCACAACCCATTTCTACCCCTTAATAGGTACTGGTAGATTAAAAACATACCTATATAGTGTGCACTTTTGTCCGAATCTGTCACACTAATATAAATTAACTGAACTACAATATTCACAAGCAAGGGCCATCACTGAGCCAGCATCTTCGCTGTATCATTTTAGTTACAAGTTTTTTACACTAGAAAAATGGGTTAATTTAATGGTAATTTCTTCATGTTTACAGATTATTTTATCTTTGGACAGTAACTCTACTGAGAGCAAGGATTGCCTATTCTCAATTTCGCTGCTGCTCTGTGAATCATGCAAGAAAAACACACTGAATTATATGATAAAATATGTGGTAGTTTATAATAATATTATAGGTATATATAGTGTTTTAACCTTTTATTATTAAAATAAATACTTAGGGAAATATTAATAGTTATATTTTATTTACAAATCTTATGATTCGTCGTCTCATCGTTCTCTTGCCCTTATTCTAATTCATCAAATCTTCTATTTTTCTCTACTCATTATGTCAGTACTCACCTTTTTAGTAAAATCATGCAAAAATAATTATATTTTATATATTTGCTCTGGCAGAGCTGCTTAGCTTTGCTTGAAATGCTTTAATTAAAATCATATCAAAATGAAAGTCGTTGGTTTTACTTTACTTACTTTACTTTTACCTATATTATTAACATTCTGTAAGTTATAACAGCATAGGAAAAATACAATTATTGTAATTTAAACACAATCACTAAATAACTATTACTAACAACAATAAGGAATATGATATTTCACTTCACTGAGATGTAAATCCATTGTACATTTTTTGTTAATCGAAGTACCTAAATCCATGATAAAGAATTACACATTGATCCAATGGCTCTCAACTTTCTGTATCAAATTGTTTGCATGAAATAATTATGAAACATTTTGATCATACTCGTACAATACCTAGCGGTTTCACACTATATAGGTATATCACTGTGTCAGCTGGTTTTATCTTCCACCTTATTCATGTCTGAAGAATGGCAGGTTCTGCGATTATTTTGTGCTGATCCTCTTAGCATGTCGATGGCAATCTAAATTGAGTCGGGTCAGAATTGGACCACGCGTTTTCCATATAATTTTTCCAGAGCAAAGTCGTCGATGATGATGATGATCTCCCTTAGGTAGGTAGGTATTTTAAACGCTTCTCGATTTTATTGAAACGAACCACAAAATTTAATTTATTGAATTTCCTAACGTATTTTTGTTTGATGTTTGTTACTTAGATACACATCGATTGTTTTATTTGAATATTCGTTGTCATAGTAACCATATTGTCAGCCTCTGATTTCAGTTTTGCCCGTATTTTAATATTACTAAAAAGGTATTAAAAATAAAATGATTTTACAATTTTATCCTAACTTATTCGTGTAGTATAAATGCACTTGTTCGTTATGCTTTCACGCCTAAACCGCTGAACTATTTTGATGATATTGGTTCGTAGACCCATCTGAAAAAAAAGTCATAATGACTACTCATTAATCGTAGTAATAGTGCCTGCAGGCAGTTGCTGGTTTTTTTAATCCTACCTAGACTTTTTAAGACGCCATTCGCGCGAATTTTTTTTTTTTCTGCTGGCGTTAAAAAACCGCCGATATAGAACAAATGCATTCCCTTGTATAATAATAATAATATCTGTGGTTCGACTGTCAAAAGTAACTCTGACGTGAAAAATTTTCTTCCTCATTTTACATTTAAATTTAATTTATTTGTTGCAAAAACTAACGTTAAAATATGATTCTGGTATCAACACTAACGAACAATAATAAAAACTCAACCACAACAACAACAACAATGCAATAAAATGACGGAAAAAAGAAGAAAATGAATCCAGTACTTTTGTAATGATTACGAGAAGTCGAACCAAGACACAGCCAGCACAGCTACCATCTCCGGGCTCGTCGCTGAGCTCCGCCTCGCAGCCGCCGGGACGCGCCTCACCCGTGGACGCCGTGTCGCCGGTAGCTGCAGTTGCGTCGAGCTCCAGCGACGAGTTTTTCTCCCCGCCGTCGACACCGCCACCACCGCGACGACGAGGAAGAGGAAGGCCACCAGCGGGCTTGGGACCTCGAGGCCAACAGGCCCCGAACAGGGTCCCCGCTGCCGGTGGAAATGTGTCGCGCATGCGATGGACCCAGTCCATGAATGAAAATGTCATGCGCGCATATTATGGGGCTACTGAGGGGGGAAGCAGCTTGACTGCGTACCGTGGTCGGATGCTCTCTCTGTTTCAGGTGCTTGAGCCAGGTATCAGCGTGTCGGCGCAACGACTTTCGGATCAGGTGCGGGTCATTCAGCGTAACTGTATGCTGGATGACACCGTACTTGATCGACTACGCTCGGATTCACGGAGTAACCGAGTTATTCCTGCTTCGCCAATGATCGCGGTGCAGCAACAAAGTTCTTCTGGTATGTCACCGCGACCCGATCGTGACTGTGAAGAGGATCATGACGAAGTTATATCCGTGAGTACCCAATGCAACGCACAATTGAGGAGCGCTTTGGAGAGTGCGTTTCGGGAGTACCGCTCCGTCCCACCGGAACTTAGACCACGTTTACCTCGTTTGCCAATGCACAATAAAAACAAGGCGCTTATGTGTGCTCTAGACTCAGAACTGTCAAACTGTTTTGACAACAGTAAGGATCTTGCTGATACCCACTCAATCCTGTACTGTGCAGCTGTAGCGGCGTGTCGTGTAGCTCACGTCAAATTCCCTGACAGTGACAGGGCTACGCGACCAAAACCAGCAGCTCCAGCTTGGCAGTGCAGGATTGAGCGGCGTATCGGTGAGGCTAGAGCACTCATCGGCAAATTGCACTGCTTCAGGGAGGGTAATACTCGCCCTAGAGTGATGCGTTTTGTGAGGCGGGCGTTCACAGGAATCGATATCGATCCTCGTGATTATATGGCCCGCGTCACAGAACGTATCGACTTCCTGAAGCAGAAGATTTGTGCATGGGCAAACCGTATTCGTCGGTATAAGCGACGAGTGGAGCGGTACACTTTGAATCGCACCTTCCAAAGCGATGAAAGGTGGGTCTATAGGGCTTGGGAGCGACCGGACCAAGGTGTGGCTGACACGTCCCTGCCGGATGATGATGCCATGAGTTCATTCTGGCGCAGCATCTGGTCGGTGCCTGTCAGTCACACTGAGGGCGATTGGATCAGGGATGTTGAGCGAGCATGCGATCACATTCCAGAAATGGGGCCTATCACCATCAGCCCCCAAGACGTAGCTTGTGCAGTTCATCTGTTGCCGAACTGGAAATCTCCAGGGCCGGATGGACTGCACAACTTCTGGATTAAATGGATCAAAAGATCGCACGTTCGTTTGGCATCCCAGTTCCAATTAGCTTTAGAGTCAGGGTCGCTACCCCAATTCTTAACAACAGGAGTGACCCACCTGCTCTATAAATCAGGTAGTACTGCGGAACCCAAAAATTATAGACCGATCACTTGTCTACCAACGGTCTATAAAGTTCTTACATCCATTCTGAGAGCTAAAATCAATCAACATATTGTGACTAATTCCATCATGTCCGCTTCTCAGAATGGATGTAGGAACGGGTCCCGCGGTACTAAGGAGCTCCTCCCCATTGATATGGCCATTAGCCAACAGGTTCGCCGCTCCCGAAAGGATCTGTCCGCATGTTGGATAGATTATAAGAAGGCCTATGATTCGTTACCCCATACATGGCTCATGAGGGTGCTAGAGTTGTATAAAGTTAATATAACTCTACGTACCTTCCTGTTGTCGTGTATGGGGACCTGGAAGACAGTCCTTCGCTATCCAGGATGTCGACAGATACGAGGTAGCGGCGAACCGATAAGGATTGACCGCGGCATTTTCCAGGGTGACAGTCTGAGTCCTTTGTGGTTTTGCCTGGCCTTGAACCCACTCAGTACATTACTGGAGGGTTCGGGGCTAGGATATCGGTTGAAGAGAGGTGGTCAGGTCATATCTCACCTTCTTTACATGGATGATCTGAAACTCTTTGCCCCCAACAACTTGCAACTGATGAAGCGCCATCAGGATGGAATTTGGTGTGGACAAAATGTGCAGTCATGCATGTGAAGCGAGGGGAGATTATGGAATCAGAGGGAACTCAACTCTCGGATTCCATACACCTTAGATCCCTCTCTTCAACAGAGACCTACAAATATTTGGGTATGTCGGAAGCATTAGGCATCAATAATGCTGGCATGAAGCAATCGTTGAAGGAGCGCTTCTTTGGCCGCCTGAATAAAGTACTTAACAGTCTTTTGTCAGGTGGTAATAAGGTGCGCGCTTTCAACGGTTGGGTATGCCGGTATTGATGTATTCTTTCGGCATACTCAAATGGACTCAGACAGAACTTGACGCCCTGGATAGGAGAGTCCGTTCACTGCTGACTGCAAATCGGATGCATCACCCGCGGTCGTCGGTGATGAGACTGTATATCCCACGGAAGTGCGGGGGTCGTGGCTTCTTAAATGCTAAGACCCTGCACAACCGTGAGGTATGCAGTCTCAGGGAATATTTCCTTGAAGCCGACGTGGGGATGCACCGAGATGTGGTCACAGTGGACAAGGGTCTTACTCCGCTCTCCTTGGCTAACGAGAACTGGCGCAAACCTAAAGTATTAGACACTAATGATCGTAAGGAGGTATGGCAAAGCAAGGAGCTTCACGGACGCTATTACCGGGCATTACATGGTCCCGATGTAGACTTTTTAGCGTCCGTATCCTGGTTGCGCTTCGGTGACCTGTTCGGGGAGACCGAAGGTTTTGTCTGTGCAATTATGGACGAAGTTATGATGACGAATAACTACCGGAAATACATTGTGAAGGATGGTACGGTTGACATATGTCGGGCATGCCACCGTCCGGGAGAATCGATTCGACACATTATTTCTGGGTGTTCTCGTCTGGCTAACGGCGAGTATTTGCATAGACACAACCTCGTTGCCAGGATTATCCACCAGCAACTAGCTTTGAAGTACAGTCTTGTGGAATCGGAGGTGCCGTACTATAAGTATGCGCCCGACCCAGTTCTCGAAAATGGCAGTATCTCGTTGTATTGGGATCGACCTATCATCACTGATAGGACTATTGTTGCCAATAAGCCTGACATTGTGGTGATAGATCGATCAGAGCGTCGCGCAATAATTGTTGATATAACGGTCCCGCATGACGAGAACCTCGTGAAGGCAGAAAAAGATAAACAATTCAAGTATCTTGATCTGGCTCGCGAGGTTGTTGACATGTGGGACGTGAATACGGCAGTTATTGTGCCGATAGTCGTATCTGCCAATGGCTTAATTGCCAAGAGCCTCGAACAACACCTGAGGAGGCTCTCGCTGGGTAGCTGGATCAAGCGCTTGATTCAGAAGGCAGTACTCTTGGACACGGCGCGTATTGTTAGGAGGTTCCTCTCTCAAGAGCCCTGACCACCGGCAGCCCGGACCCTGTTCCCGATGCTGGTGGACTGCTATTTTTTATATTTTTAAATGTTTTTAGTTTGTTTTTTGTAAAAATATTTAAAAATTTAATTAGTAAGTGTACAAATAAATAAAGAGAATAATATTCCACAACTATCACACAACGCCATTTAGTCCCAAGCTAAGCAGGGCTTGTGTTATGGGTACTAGAAAACTGAAAACATACTTATATATTTTTAAATACATACTTACTATAGATAAATTACACCCAGACACAGAACAAATGATCATGCTCATCACACAAAGATTTGTCCTGAGTGGGAATCGAACCCACGACCCCCGGCATAGCAGTCAGGGTCACTAACTACTAGACCAACAGGCCAGTCAAAATCTGTTCACACGTCAGCGCTTTTAAAGTGCCAGCAAAAGAAAACGCTCGTTTGAGTCGGGGCTTACCCGTAAGTATAATAAATACTTAGTTTTAACTTACCTACCTGTTCCGACACCTTTTTTTAACCTACTTCAAAAAAAGGAGGAGGTTCTCAGTTCGGAATATTTTTTATTTTTATGTATGTTCCCCGATTTCTCGAAGACGCCTGGACTGATTTGGAAAAAAAATCTCAGGTCAGGTTCTGGTGATAGGATCCCAGGGAAAGCGAGGGTTCCTTCAAATTTTATAGGCAGATAGTACCAATTATATATATTTTCTAAAGCTGTTCGAGTATTTGCATCTGATAATCATCATTTCAGGTGGATGAGCTGATGATGGAAGGTACAACTCCTTAACAGTAAGGAGTAGGCATCGATTGATTTAGTTTGTGTTCGCATATCTCCGGAATTTGAGTCCGATTTAAGAAATGCTTTTTTTTGGTGTGCGAGGTATCATTTAACTTAGGGAACACTGCAAGTTTCATCAGAATCGGTAGAAATCGGTCAGTAATTTTTGAGATATGGAATTTTATTAGCTTACTAGCACTTTGCCCGCGACTTCGTCTGCGCGTGTTTCTAATTTCGAACTCAGTGAATTTAATTCCCGCTCACCCTCCTTATAAGAAAATCTAAAAACTCAATACAAACAAACAATCAATCGTAGTATACAAACTGATTTTCCGATTTTCACCCCGTTAGGGGTTGATTTATGAAATGTAAATAAAAAAAATTGCATCCTTTATTCGATTGAGAGATAATTAATATGTCAAGTTTTGAGTTTATCGAAGCAAGCCGTAAAATCCTTCCCTTAAAACTTTATCATCCCTTTTCACCAATTTAGGGAGCGATTTTCGGAAAACCTAAAAATGGAGGGTAGTTTTAAAAAAGTAATAATGTCCATCTTTTTTATTTACTTATACTCATATTCGTACCAAGTTTCAAGTTTATAAACCCAAGAAATAAGATTTTAAATACAAAGGTTTTCACCCCTTTTCACCCCCTTAGAGGTCGATTTTCGCAAAATCCTTTCTTAATGCTTACTTACATTGTAAACTGCAACTATCATCCAAAATTCAGGTTTCTACGTTTAGTGCTTTAATATCCTCCCCTTAAAACTTGAATACCCCTTTTCACCAACTTGGGGGGTGATTTTCGAAAAATCCAAAAACACGTGTTTGATTATTTCTGATCTAGTATATAAATACTGATTTTCACATTAATCAAGTCACGCGTTATGATTTTCCCATACAAACTTTAACAACCCCTAGTTTAACAATGGAGGGTAGTTTTTAAAAAATAGTGGTGCGCATCTTATTTATTTACTGGTGTTCTTATTCGTGGTAAGTTTCAAGTTTATAAACCCAAGGAATAAGATTTTTCATACAAAAGTTTTCACCCCTTTTCACCCCCTTAGAGGAGGATTTTCGCAAAATCCCGTCTTATTGCCAATCTACATAGTGGACTGCAAATGCTGTCCAAAATTCAAGTTTCTGCGTTTAGCGGTTTCGGCTGTAGTCGTGTCAAAAGAAAAACCCCTGTTCTTTTATATATATAGATTGTGTACATGAGCGATGTAATTACCGGTGCGAAGGATTACAAAATTCTAGTGCACAAGTAAGAGAATGATGTTCTTGACAAGAATTCGGGTTGAATATTTAAACTAAAAAGAGTTAAAAAAAAAATTTTTTCAAAAAACTGTAACCGCCTTCAAAAACAACCACAATCTACAAAATTACTTTTCATTCGGAAGTCGGTGGCTAAAAGACAATGAAAAGAAAAAAAAAACAAAGGCACCGACAACCGAAAGAAAAGTTATTTTGTAGATTATTTTACAATTTTTTGTGGTTGTTTTAGAAGGCGGTTACATTTTTCTTGAAAAAGTTTTTTTTATTATCACCTTTTCAATACACGATTATTTTGACATTGAAAAATTTTGCCTTTTTTTAATTGAAGTCGAAAATAAAAATTATAATAATGCAGAGAAGTGTTGCTTTTTATTATTTAGCTAGTAGCCTCCTAGAGGGTTACACGAGCACATAGCATGAAGGTTGGTTTTTGGGTAGTTAATTTCATAAAGACCTTCATATATTTATTTATTTTACAATTTTTTCGCTTAAATAATGACCAACATTTGAAAGGACCCGAAGGAGGGTAGGGGTACCCTAAATAATGGGAAAATATTTATAAAGTGGGAACACTGTCTTATATTGCGTACGCATCACAGACTAGATAGGTACGCATGCTAGACGTGGTGCGTTCGAAAACGTTTGTCTAGTAAATTAAATGTAAAATGAAATGCGGAGAATATTTGTTTTTTTTTTTAGTCAATTCTATTATATATTATTAACGTTTTTGTACAATTATTTTCTTATTTAGTCACTGAATTTGGATTAGTACTGGTTATTTTTAAATAAAAATAAATATTTGTCAAAAAGTCGAGTTTCAGAACGATCCCATATGCAGGACTCTGGGCTGCGTTTATATCCTTTATCCAGTTTAAATTTATACTGCCTAAATGTCAAACACCCCGTTTAAGTACACCGCGACGTGAAAAATGAAGCTAACTAAAATTTAATCTGCCCCGTTTACGGTCATTCGCTGGGATAAGTTTTTACTAAATGGAATTTACTGATAAAATATTGCGACCTTTTTACCTCGCAATATTTTATCCTGCTGTCAGACTGACATTACGTTTTGTTGTTTTGCTCGATATCCGCAGTAAAAACGAATATTATTTTTATTTTAGAGAGTAAATATTATTTGTGGATTATGGATTTGTACTTATTAAACCGGCAAATTGATTATTTGTTCAATAAACTGAGCTGTCAATTGAATTTGACAACTAACATTGACAGAAACTTATGACTCCGTTTAGCGAACCTTCGCTAGTTTAATTTTTTCCGGCGAAATACCGCCGGAAGATTTAAACGCACCCCAGCCCTGGCCGCCACTCCTTGACCTTTAGACATGGCGCTAGTGTCTATTTCATTACATCAAATGCATTAAAAAATTAGTACCTAGAAATTTCCGAAAGTCATGAGTGGTCGGATTTTAGTGACTTCTCAGTGATGTCGGCTGACAATAATCCCTGTATTTGTTACAGAGATTTTGCAGTATTTTACTCTACAGAGTCCGCTTTACTTTCCCAGTTTACTTAAGATTGAAAATTCATATTCAGGGTATCTTGTATATTTAAATATATTTTGCCACCGGAAGAATTTCATTTCTTTTTTTATTTCCACCCGAAACTAAACTATTTCTTCAGAATGCCACTTATTTATATGTAGAATGAGCCACTGTTGCATTATCTTGTCTTTTGACTCGGGACACTACTTGACTAATTTTGAAAGTCTCAATGTCATGATGAATTGAAATGGTGTTAGAAAAGTAGCTAAAAAGTTTAGCCACAAGTTACACTTTTTAGCTTTTTTTCTAGCACCTTTATAAAATTAGCTAACTATCTATGAAGTTGCTAAGATGGCATCACTGCTGCCGATTTTACGTTGTGTCAAAAACGATTTGATGACCTATCAAAATTGGCATGTCATGCCATCAAATTGGCATTCCACCCCCATACACGTTCAATTCTATTTGAGCAAATTGGCAGTTTTATGCCGAATTGACAAATAGGCATTATGGTGTATGGCTACCATTACACTAATTAAAAGAGCGAGCGAGAAATGCCCCGCCCACTACCGAGAACAAACACAAGAGGGGATCGCACCCGCCAATCAGAAAGCTTGATTATTTGTAATTAGAACGACTCGCTCTTCCTTTCGCCAAGATGACCAATGGGATTTTGTATTTAGCGGCATTATTTTGTCGTCAGAAGGAATTTCTGTTAGTAATTTAATTAAAATTTTCCACGATTGTGAAACGTTCTCATTTGCTGAGAGCAATCAGAGTTGCGAAATGGGCGTTATGTTTTTAGATTTGGAGAATTACTTTTTATGGTCCGCTGGGCCGGCGCGGCGTTTTCTTTAATTGATGGTGGTACAGTCATTTACAGCGGTAATTTAAAATTCTGCTTTTACGATTTTTTTCTGAGATTACTTTTTGGTAATTTTGTTGATGAATGCTTAAATGTGTTTAAGTACTTTCGTTCTTGAGATTAAATCAGTAGATGGGTATTTGAAAATTATCTTAATTTGAAAAGTATAGTTCAGTTATCCAGTTATACCACTGGGAAACATTTTTATATTAAAAACTACCCGCAATCAAAACCGAGAACTTTCAGAGAGCTCATAATGAAACAAGAAAATCAAACCTACAAAAGAATTCTGCAGCGCTATAGCTGAACAAAAAGTTTCTCATCCCGCGAACATTGGAACAGCACAATCATTCAACTAGGAAGAATCAACCGGTCACAATGAACGGACCAACTTTTAGCTGCCAGTTTGCATATAGAGATAAAAGTGGGGAATATTAATGTGAATCGCCCCGACCCCCTCCCCCCTTTTTCTTGGGGGGGTAGGAGGGTGGGAAGGAGGCACTTTCTTCCACGGAGGACCACGGGACAGTCGTGATTTTAATTATGTTGCGACGTGAGACGAGAGTTATGGCTCCTTCTCCTACAGAACTTACCAATTTTAGATGTTATGTTTATGTGTCTCTGATTTGAGTGGATGGCGCGACTTGTTTTTGTAATAAATTAGTGTTATTATTGGTTCAGCTAATTGGATGATTATTTATATTGTTTTTTTGTGAGTAATGGCTCGTTTTGTTTGTCTCATTACACATTTAGGCGAAAGACCTGTTAAGTTTATGTCGTTGTTAGTTAATTTTTTAAATTAGTGTTTAAAAAAGATAATTTTAAATGAAAGGGAAAAATCTACGATAAAAGAGATTACTGAAATTAGAGCCATGTTAACTATTTAAATAACTTAACTATTTTAAGGTGGGGAATAAATTAAAAATAATTACTTTTGAAAAAAGATGAAGGTTTTGCCAACAGGTTTGAAGAAAAGCGAATAAAATATGTAATGAATATTTAATAATAATATGATGTAAGAAATAGAAGGTCTATAAACTCGTAACAGGAAAATAACGTTGAAGGTTAAAAAAGAAATACTTTCCCTAATACCCAATGAATTTATGACAATGCCTTTATACGTTACGCCATCAATCCTGCAGATTCAATACATCACGCGATTTATCTCATAAAATACGTAGATAAGCAACGAAAAAACTAGAAAAGTTACAACAATGGGGGCCCATAAAGTTAACCCCTTATTCAACTAAACATTCAACTCACATAAATATCTTTCGACAAACTAATGTCAATGTAAGACGCCATTACTTGAGTTAAACAAATTCCAAGATGCTGGTACGTGTGTGTGAATGTGTAGGGTTGTGTATGTGTGCCGTACGGTGCATATACGTCATAGTGGTGGCTGTAGGGTTGAAAGACGGAGGAGGTGAAATATCTTAGGTACTTTTTTCAAAATGCAAAAAAAATATGTAAAAATATCTGCTTCGCTGCATATTCATAATCTTTACTGAATTATGGGCTCTTAAATTGCTTAATTACAATGAAAAAGTATTTGAATTCAAAAGTTTTGGGAAAAAGTTGGTATCTGATAATTAGTGCCATGTAGTAAAACTATTCAATTGCCAATAGGTCATTAAATTCGGAAACCACATGCTTTTAAGATCATTTGGCGATACACGGCAATAGTAAAGTTACTACTTAGCGAGTTTTGAAGACAAAAAGAAACAGTTTTTATGATGCGTAGGAGTTCTTGTCGACTGTAGTGTTTTAAGCAGTGCTGAGCTCGACTGTACCACAAAGTCTTACCAACCGCCAAAATTCAAACTTCCACCTGACAACCCTAGTTATAGGGTGAATATGCATATGTGGGAGAGTATGTAAATACGTAAACGTTAAATTGTGAGGATGTGTGATGTTGAGGCTCCAGAGCGAGAGGTCTCCCTCATTATCGACCTCGGGTCACGGCGCATGCTCCGACTTTAGTCTCAACCCTGCTAACGAACGACTTATTGCGACAGCGGTTCATCGCAGTAATTGAGTTACGACTTTTTACGTAGCAATTTCGTTTTTTCTCTTAGAACCGGGTCGCACGCTAATTGGGGCGATTTTTTTTTTCTCTTGCTTTCTTCTTGAACAAATATTGGATTAGGCGCGTAATTCGCTTCAAATAGGTTAGTCTTTGAAGGTAGAATTTCGCCTAATAATGAAAGTTTTTTTTGGAAATTTCTGTTACTACGTTAACTTATTATAAAGTAATGAGTTGTTCTGTTTGAATTTTTATGTTAATTTACTTTTAGTTATTTTTAACGGTAACAGTTAATTACGTGGCGGTTGGTATCGACGTCTGAAAGTTTCAGCGTCTCGTTTTCGTCTCAAGAGGTTTTATCATTTGTGATCTGCTTTTAAAAGCATTTTTCTTTCTTTGTTGTGTCTGTGGAAAGATTGGAGTCGTATGCAGCCTAGCTTAGGATTGTATTAAGGAGAAAGGTGCATAAAATACGTCACATTGATTTACTATACATGGAATTCTTTACTTACATGATTTTGTATTTACTGCACGACATTTAGACATTGTTTTTGATTGAACTATAGGGTGAACAAAAAACATTTAAAAAAAGAAAGGAAAGTAAATCAGAAATAATATTTTAAGAGAAAGATGTTACAATCTCGGTAATAGTTATGTTCCCTTTTTATGAATTGATGTCTACTATAAAAAAAAAAACGTTAGTTCTAAATTTTATATAAATTGGGAAGGAATGTATATTAATTAAGAAGGTGAAATGGTATTTTTCTAATAGTATTTACGACAACACTTGGGTTTATTGCGATATCTATAGGTAGTTTTATTTTGTTAACATGCAGATTGAGGTTTTTGTGTTAATTAGTTAGTTAATAACAACTATTATGAATAATAAGTAGAAGCGCACCTTTTATAATATTAGACTTGAGAACACAACATTATCATGCAGTGTTCTTGACGTCTAAAATATTAAGTTGTAAATAATTATATAAATATGTACAGACGCCAGCACATCAAGCTACCACAATCTGTCAGATTTCTTTAATAAAATTTCAACCTTATCACAAGAGTTAAGGTTAAGGTTTGAATGGTAAAATCTGATACATTCGGGTAGGTTGACCTGCTGGCGTCTGTACATGAAAAAATAACAGGTAATGGAGGGAATTAAAAATAGGGGAGACCTTTTACAGGATAAGGGAAAAAAGGACATAAAGGAAGGGTTGCTAAAACCCTCAAAAAGTGTTGAAGTTTATTTTTAATATAAAGATTTAGATATATTACTATTATTAAAAGTTTATTATTTTCTAGTTATCCTCTAGTTATTTAATAGAAACAAGGTACAAAATTATGTTTTTCAATATGATTATTTAAATAACACAGAATGATAAAGTTTCTATGTTCAGTTACAATTAAATACCTACTAGGCTACATTATCCTTTTGTATGAAAGAAAAATACCCACCAACGCCTTTAAATCTGCTTAGGAAATAAATAATCATTATTGGACTTTTTTACTTGGACTTTCTGAAATGTCTGCTTAGCCCCCTGGAAAAAGGCGTGAGTTTATTTTGGTTGGTGCAATTATTTACAATAAAAGATTTTACTATTACCGTACAAACATTTTCAAACCTTTCATCACAGTTTCCCAAACAACAAAAAAAATGGGGCAATTTTATTCAAATTTTCCGTCGCCATCTTCTTTATTTTGTCCGTTTGTTGTATGGAACATTGTACAATTGATTCGAATGTGTCCGGGCTTGCGACCAGTGCAATGGGGATCAAATATTCATTAAATGGCCGCTGTTGGCTGTGGCGCCGGGTTCATATTCAGCAGACGTAGTTGTTAATAGTTCGCCCAGCCTGCCTTATCTTCGACACTCAGACTTTAGTCGGAGTGAGCAGTTTTGATACTTTTGGAATTGTTTTTGGAGTACTTACCGATCTAGTGTATGTCGTAAACACGCTAAGAAATTCCGAATTTCCGAAACAATAAAGAATTAGAATAGAAACCTACAAGATCCTCAGATTTTGTGGTCAAGATATAACATTAATGGTTGCTTGGTACAGACGCCAGCACATCACCCTACCTCAATCTGTCAAATTTCTTTGATAGATCTTCAACTGTATCACAATAGCGGAAGGTTCACATTCGTTTGATAAAATTTGATGGATTCGGGTAGGTTGACCTGCTAATGTCTGTACTTACAAAGAACTTTAAATAACACCACCTGTTAGTTTCTTCAACACTTTTTGTTGTTTTCATGTTTTTATTACGCTACATTATTATAATGCTCAATACTTGCGTGAGATCAAACATGACAACAACTAAACGAACAAAACAACAACTGTTATATCAACAATAGGTAAAGATTTCAAGTATCAAGAAGCGGCAGCCGTAGTAAATTACTCCGTTCCTTACCTTATATACCTACCAAGACTGCTACAAGGGTAGCGAGGGATGGGGTTGTTCGTTTGTTAACCAACCACGTTGTCATAATGTGGATCTGAAGAGTATCTAATATAAAAAAAAAACTTTTATTTCACTTATCGAATAAACATACATTTATATTCGAATATACATAAATTTTATTTAAGCACAAAATTCTATTGACTTTTGTGTTAAAATAAAATTTTAAACATGTTTCACCGTTGGTAAAAGACGCCCTTAGTATTTATGTTTGAGTTATTTTATTCTGGTTTTGGAAATTTTGCAGTGCCGTTTAGATGTCGAGAAAAAAAGAGAATCCAGAGAACTGACCAAATTGAAAATCATTTACGTACCAAAATATTGTTGTTTCACCTTTTCGTTCGTATTTCGCAGTTTGAAAAGACCTACAAACTGTCTATTTTAACGATGCATAAACACACAGAAATACACAGACCTACAGGGAGTAAGGGACGTATTCTTACCAAATAATAAGAAATAAAAACTGTCCCTGGTATATCCACACTATGTTTTCGTTCGGGGAGGCTGTGGCGCGGTCAGTGGGGGCGTCGAGCGCAAATTAATCTCCATACGCTGCGCCCGCGCCGCCGCCCGCTCGTTACTTTTGTATTACTGCTACTATTCCAATCATTTTTACTTTTACAGTTCAATTGTTGAAAACAATCTTTGTTTTGCGTTGGATACGGGGATTTCGGCATTTCGATTGGGCGTAGCTTGTTTTGTAGGTTAAGTTATAAGTTGGGCTTTTTGTCTTTCAAATTATTTTATGTAGGTCTAAATGTGTATTGATTGATCGAACAATTAACACAGGATTTGAGAATTAAAAAAAAAAGTCACATAGTATTATCACTTTATAATTGTTCCGAGTCTATAATTTTGTCTCTACAGGTTTGACCAACAACTTTAAAGTCAAAGTACCTATTACTAAAACGCTTTGGAAAAAAACGCCAATTGAAATACGTTGATAATGTCAACGTTAAATCAAGATATATAAAATTATATACATACCTATACATATCTTACACTTCTACCTGATTATTTAAGAATTAATATAAAACATACATACACAATACCATAATTACGAGCACAAGCTTCCCAGGAATTAGTAGCTACTACATTACCCATGAATGAATAATGTCACAAGAACACGTGTTTCATTAGTAAAAAAGAACCTTCCTATTCTTTAGAAGAAAATCTTGTTACATAAACGGGCAACCCTACCTAGCTACTGTCAAAACTTAAGTCTCAAGTACCATTTATTTGAACAATATCCACGGCCATAATGTATGGAGATTAGGTGGAGGACAGACGCGCTTGCCCGTCCGTTGATCCGACATGATACATCAACGTCGCGGTGGACAGTGGACACTCCCCCTTACGTTGGATGTTGGACGTGGAATAGAATTTTGTGGAGAAGGCATGAAGGGA
Source organism: Agrotis segetum (assembly GCA_036375495.1). Lineage (NCBI taxonomy): Eukaryota > Metazoa > Arthropoda > Insecta > Lepidoptera > Noctuidae > Agrotis > Agrotis segetum. The sequence continues at coordinate 730,148 of JAQSVV010000282.1, read as the reverse complement.
GTTTTATTTTTAAAATGTTCCAATATTTTGGAAATGATTAAAAGCTTCGTAGTTTTTGTGTCAAGGTTTATTTTGAACATTTATTAACCCCCGACGGAAAAAGAGGGGTGTTATAAGTTTGACGTGTCTGTCTGTCTTTCTGTCTGTCTGTCTGTGGCACCGTAGAGCCCGAACGGATGAAGCGATTTCAATTTAGTTTTTTTTTGTATTAAAGGTGATTTACGTGCGAGTGTTCTTAGACATTAGTTTGATGAAAATCGGTTGAGCCGTTTAAAAGTTGTGGGGGTAAAAGTGAGAAAGGGTAGCCGAGGGTTTGCAAATAATATACTCGAGTGGGGTCTTAAATCAATGCAAACTGAAAGGGAATATTGATCACATAATTAAGTGTGTACCTATAAAAAGTTTCAAATAAAAATTAAATTAAAAATTTAAAAAACCCCCGACACAAAAACCTTTTAAAAGTATAATAATATAATAATAAAAAAACTCAATCTTAAAGTACCTAACTATGTATTAATAATTATTAAAAAAAATACGTCACGTTGGGGGACCGAAAAAAAACGTAGATAATAAATAATTTGGACCGGAGATTGAGTTTTTTTATTATTTAGTACTTTTTAAAGGTTTTTGTGTCGGGTTTTTTTTTGAATAAGAAACCTGAATATTTATTTGAATTGTTCATTGAATCAAAATGTTGGGCATGTAGGATGCTATACGTACGTGTCCATAAAATAAAACTATGAAGTTTCGAAAGTGATTATACCCATAGAACAGTCACGTTACATCACGTTATTTTATTTAATCCATCAATATTTTTTGTGTACGAGTGGTGTTTTTAACACTAAATTCTAGACCAATTATAACTTTAGCCCATACATCATTGACATTCTTTTGAAAGTCAAGTCACCCCATTTCTAGCCTCACCTTTAAGTATCAGAGCGAACGGGCGTTTTGCGGTTCAAAGATTTTACCGTACCAGCGGACAATGACGGCGCGGCACAATGTCAAAATTTTTGCTGTTTTCTTCTACACTCATCCGAACACGGTGTCTCTTTTACCGCATCCAAAAGCTCCTGCCTCAATGAAAAAGACTAATAGCAAACTAGATGTTTGCTCGTGAGCTTTGCATACTGACCGGCGCTTGTTACCCGGGGAATTAGCGTTGGTCCAGCGATGATTAGTGACGGCACCTTACCCGGTCATTATGCGGAATGCGCCGACGTGTTAAATACGTAACATGTGATGAGGTTTGGGGTGGTAATCAGTCAGATTTTCGTTGTTTTTGTTTTAATTAGAATTATGTATTTAAACCTTATGTTTTTTATGTATGATTAGAGCATTGGTGGCCCTTGGTATCGGCCCCGGCTTACGAGTTGTAGGTCGTGGGTTCGTGAAGCGCAATACTTTGTGTAATTTATTTAATCACCACTGCTCTTAAAACAGAGAAAGAAAATACCATGAGGAACCCGGCATGTCCTACAACCATCAAATTTGAAAACATGTGACATCTACCAACCCACACTGAGCCCGCGAGGTGGATTATGAGCCAGTCCCTCTCACAGAGAGGAGGCCTGTGTCCCAGCAGTGGGAACATTATGATGAAGCTTGCCGTGTCAATCGACTCCTTTAATTAAATTTGCCCTAAAATCTTTTTCAGTACCTAGTACCTACCTATTTATTAAAAGGCATACTTTTGTTTGAAAACTTGGTACGAAAAAAAACATACACTTGATGTATGAACGTTTTACAATATTAGTCATTTTTGAGTAGTCGATATCTGTTTCTGTATCAATACTGCAATCTAAAAGCTGAGATACAAATCATTTCTGCGTGATCATTAGCCTGTGTATGGGTACTATATACCTACACACAGTGAGTGCGATAATAATGATAGAAAATCGACGTTATGTCATCCTGTTTAACGTTTATGTTATTAATTTAGATGTTGTAGTTCATAAAGCAAACATTTCTAATAGGTACCTCTAACCTTGAATGTTTAACCTTCTAGTAATTTCCTCACAATTCTATTGGTACAAGTTAATAGCAGCATTTGTTTATCAGAAACACGTTGAAAACGCTCGCTGAACGCTGAAGCGCTTAAAAGCTTTTGCTGAAGAGGCGTTCAGTATAAGCTCTTTATTAATAAAAATACACCTCCAGCCTGCATGTTAGAAAATCGTGCGGCACACAGATGTAGAACAAATGGAAATGGTAGAACTATATTGTGATGACGGAGGTAGCAAAAATAAGCAGCGATGATTTATGGGATGAATTAATAAATATAAAGTCTTTCGACTAATAACAGGTGCTCTGGTTGGGACTCTTCGTGCAAATGTAGGAGAGGGATGTTATCTGCGTGCGGGGCGTGGGTGAGGGATATTGTAGGCTTGGTCATCACAGCTATAATCTCGTTTTAATAGAATTTCACTTGTAACTACTTTTTGAAATGACGTGCGCCGATGTACGTGGTAGTGTGCCCCTGTGTGTCCAGTTCATCTTACTTCACTGTCAAAACTGTCGTTCTAGCTAATGGCCACCTCATCAGTGCTCGGAGTTCGCTAAGATTATAGCAATGAAGTGCGCCGACAAATATATTATACTTATTATCAATGGTATGTACTGTGTCCCACTGCTGGTAAAAGGCCTTCCTTTTTTCCTTCCAAGTCTCTCTTTTTTAGGAAATGTCTGGTCATGTTTGCCCCCCGAACATAGAACGACTTGATCACTAGCAATATTGCCGCCGTCGACCTCGACGGCGATGTCTCTCTGGCGTCTAGTGAGTCACGGTCTTTGCTAACCTCTTTAGTAAAAAAAAAGGAGAATATTGAAACTTTCCACAGTTGAACGTGAGCTTTCATGTAACAATTATAATAATGGAATGTTGAAGTGTTTTATCTCGTGTATGTTGTGAGGACGCTTTCCCCTCCCTCACGCGGCCCGTCTCCTCCTTCGCGAGCATGACTGCTTCGCAGAAGGAGGCAACCGCTTCCCACTCCGTACTCTGACGGACTACTGAGATTTATAGATGTTCTCAACCTGCGTTGTTCACTCCACCAAGTCCTATCCAGCACATATTATACGGCAACGACAAGGGCACACAACAATGTTTTCGTTCGATCAGGAGCTCGTGCCTCTGAAATGAAGTTGGGTATTAGGAACGTTGCTATCTCCCGGACTATTTCCAATTTGTTTGTTAACATTTCCTCCGGTGAGCATACTACAAGTTTTCAGGATAGTTACAGTTAGTTCCTCGAGTATGTTTTGTTGTTTGATTCGAATGTAGGATGTGGTGGTAATTATAAGTAAACTGGTTGTTGCTATAGTGCTATGGTTAGCATTATGGTTTTGGATTACTGAAAAAGAAGGCTTCAAAATCATCATCATCAGCCTATAAATGTTCCCACTGCTGGGACAAAGGCGCCTTTTTAGGGATCGCGAGATGGCTCGGTTGACAAGGGCATCTGGTGCACAGAATCAGAAGATCGCAGGTTCAAATTCTGCTCGCCGTGGAATTCAGTTTTTTTATAATAATATCAATGACTAAGCTCTTCTTCATTTAAGCTCATGATAGTATTTATATTTTGTTAGCCCAGAAATCAGCTCTCAAGAAGTGAAAACCAGCAGTAACAACAAAGGCAGTACTTGCAGTCGCAACTGACCCAGAAAATACTCACTGAATAAAAGTCATCAAATATCTTTTACCCCTTAACAAACAACAACACTGCCCAAACCAAGTCCAGAAAACTAAATTTTCATTACACAAAGTCATCAACATAAAGTGTCACAAATAATCGAAATTAGAATTTATTAGTGCTGCGTAGGGGTTCAATTTTGGTTCCGTGTGTAGCAATAATGCGTAAAAAACTCATCTCCGTCACCCTGCCCCCCCTTCTCCCCTTTTTCACCCTGTCTCACCCCCGGGCCCGGTGAAATATGATGTTTTCCCATCCCGTGTGGACACGATTAGAAAATTCGTCGCGATGCGTTGTAGGCACTCAACACTATGCTGATAGTTTTCTTATGTAGGTAGTTTCATTTGAATATTACTTTCGTTTCGGCTTTTTTGTGGAGATGTGGGTTTAGGGAATGAGTGTAACATAATAATATTATAGTGCTACTCATGTTTTGTTGATTTTGTGTATGGAAATTGGAACATCGCTATAATGATTAGAGTAAGTGCGTAAATATGGTTGTTTGCCATTTAAGGCTCTGTTACGGTTAGGGACATTCATGTTCTTAAACGAAACAAAAAAAAAAAATTATTGACTTCTTCTTCCCATTAATGTACATAGTGTACCCTTAGCACGAGTTTTCAGTATTTGAGACGTAAAGTAAACTGGAACTTTGACAATTTCAATATTGCTGTATCGTGGTCATAGACATACCTAGTAATCATTTATTATTATCTTAATTCTTGAGAAGCTTTTCCTACAGTCAGATCTCAACACGTAACCTCTTACCATATCAAAAATACCCACAATATTTCCTAGTAATATTTAGACGTCACCAATTCCTTTGCAATGCGCTAATGTAGGCATAAATCATGGAGGGCTGCCCTGAGTCCAACGAAGGATCAAAGCCTATATATCAAGCTAATGTTGATATGATATGTTAAATAAATATCGTCGCCAGGATATTGGGTTTGGGTAACAAATCGAAAATGAATGTGACAAGTGTACAAAGTGAAATGCTTTTTGAAATATTTTCTGAGGGGATGAGACAATGGTTTGGTGGTTCAGGCAAGTTTTTTGTTGGGATTTAATAGTAATAACATTATATTGATAAAATTAATGTACACTAATAAACAGTAAATAATTTTAGTGTTAATTTGTGTATGTGTTTGCAATGAATAAACTCAAAAATTACATCCACCGATTTCAAAAAATCTTTGACTACTTGAAGACTGCTTTGGTCCTGAGTTACATAGGCAATAAGAGGAAGGGAGGTGAGCGGGTGAAGCCGCTGGCAAAAGCTAGTATTAATTATATTTTCTAATGTTTCTTATAATTTACTAGCAAACCCGGCGAACTCCGTTTCGCCACCAGATGCTTTTTCTTTGCTATAAACCCCACAGAGCCCGAGACCTTTCCAACGAATGCAAAACCTTGGAAATCGGTTCTTGCGTTCTAGAGTTATAGCGTCAAGAAGGAAAACCCGACTTATTTTTATTACAATTTTAGATTATTATATATAGATAATCTTAGTTTATTTTTTTTTTGACAAGGGGGCGAGCCCGTGTCCGTCAGCCGGACACAAATTCAGAGTTCAGAATTCGGTGCTACTACGAAATCCTAATGGGAAAACTAGGTAACACTCAGAAGTTGCGCTTGCGTCTGCTATACCAACGAGGCAGTCAAATTATTTTTAAATATTTGAAAAATAGTTCCACTGCCTCGTTGGTACAGCAATAGGTAAGCAAATTATAAAAAAAGTGTTGTGACAACTTTTCGTAAGAAATTTTTCCGTCTAGCCTTTCACAACGCGCGCTATGGAACTTCGTTCCAAAAAACGAATTATTTTATTTATCATGTCATTATCATCAGCGTGTAGCAGTCCACTGCTAGACATAGTCCTCTCCAATCGCACGCTTCACCCATCATCATCCAGCTGTTACCGGCCACCTTGTGAAGATCGTACCACCGCCTTGATTTGGCTCAGAAGGTTGTCGAAATAAGGGATGTGGACTCAGCGGTCATAGGGGCGATAGTCGTGTCGGATAGAGTTTTTTTTTTAAATCGTCATCTAAGGAGGCTCTCATTAGGCAGTTAGATTGGGTGCTGGATCATTAGAATAGAATAGAATAATATTTATTTGCATAAAAACGTGGTATTAAAGATAGTACAAAATAAAATACAGTGCATACGTCATGTTCTTGCTTAACATTATAAGCGTGCAAATTATAACAGACTGGTACATTCGTTCCGTCTCAGGGATTAACTGTACTATCTGTTTTTTTATGGTATCATGTCATATTATGTTTCATCTTTAGCATCAGCCTATAAAATGTTCCCACTGCTGGAATACACCAACACACGGGCCTAGAGCGGGTTGGTGGATGTCACAAGTCTCCGAATTTTTGGTTTTAGGACATGCCGATTTCCTCATGATGTTTTCCTTTCACCATTTTGAGAGCAGGGGCGATGAAATAACTCTCGTTAGACAGTTGAATTGGGTGCCGGATCATTATAAATGGTACAGTCGTTGGTTGTGGCCAAGGAATTAACCACCCTTATTCTGTTTTTTTTTTCTCTGGTGGCAGTTTTGTGGATTCTAGTTGTGTTTGACTGAAAGGAATTCATAAAGAAGATCCAAAAAACATACATTATTATCATAAGCATACAAGCATAATATCTAAGAACTGAACATGTTTCATTAGAGGAAGCTTTTATAACAATACTACAGAATATATAATAGACAATACTTGAAACTTAGTACTGCAAGAGATACGCGGAGTTCTATTTACTTCGTTCTAGTATCAAATCTATTTGTCTGAAGTATGACAAACTAGGTTTCTACCGCGGGACGGTCTGTATAAAAATGTTTGGGATGGTTTTGTCCTGTTACTCTTGAATTTTGATCGCAATTTCTAGTTATCAGAAACAAAATATTATTTCTGTCTGTGTCTACCACTTCATGTTTTTCGCCTCCCCTATGAGTTGACACAGCTTCTGGATTCCATAGATTCCTGCGACCTTCATGAGATTACTATGAAGTAATGTTTGAAAGGTGACCTTAAGAAGTGAGTCCGGCCCACATGCAGACGTGTGCATATGCATGAGCTTGTGCATATGCATAAGAGCGGGAGGGTGGGGTTGCATCCTGCATCAAGCCTGGATTTTTGTCGTGGAATTAAAACTAAATATTTTTCATAACATTTAATAAAAATATCGTTCCTAATTACATTTCTTCAGCCACAAGTAGAATTTGTACAGCGTAGCTTGAACATAAAACGATGAGACTTTATCGTAGGTAGACCAGTTAATTCTTTACTATACTGATCTTTACCCATCCCAACAACCAATTTCTAAACCCTAACTTTACTATACCCATATCGTCTCCATACTCACACACTTTAATCGTATTATTGGAAAATTGGCTCCGCGTCCCTACTGTTGACGAAATTTTGCTATCACTACACCACATCACAGCCAATAGGGTGTGTCGGTTCACACTATCTACAAAAGAAATTACATGTTCCTCTCTATCAGGTGGGGGGAGGAGGGGGGTGACGTCAGAGCAACGCCTCGAATAAATGTGATGGAAATTGGAGGATTTGTTTACCCATATTCTCACACTTTTGACACTAAAAGGTAGAGCGAGCGTGTCCATGTGTGCGTGTGTAACTATTGTTTTTGAAAGACTTGTGTGTGTGACTGTATTCCGTGAAGTGTGTTTGGGGACTTTTATGATGGTTAGTTAGTAAGATGCCTAGGGCTCGTGCATAATGTATATTTCTGATCAAAAGTGAAAAATATTTTGAAATACCTTTTCTGTTTCTGTTTACAAGGTAGAGTCTTGTCAGAATTTTGACTTTTCGGTGATCTTTGACGATTAAGGAAAGTGTTTTTGTTGCATAAAATTAGATCAAGATGAAAAGCGTAGGTACATTAATTATTGGATGGCAAAAATATAATATGTAGCTAAATTCTGAGATACATATGGCTGTACATTCTCACCATTTTTTGAATGAGATAGGAATTTGATATATCCGTAGTAAATATAACTAACTATATTAAATAGCTACTAGCTTTTACAGGATATGCTACTTTTCAGAGAATAAAGAGATTGTCTTCGAACAACATACCACAATAGAATTTCTTCGACATCACCGTCAATTCTTATCAAACTAAACAGTTCCATTCAGCTTCCAAATTCGACAACTTCATAAGCTCATTGAAAGTTAACACCACGGCACCAGGCACCCAAAGTTGTGCCCGATCCAATTTATTTAGCGTTTTCCAAAACAAAAATTTGGAACGAACTTATTTATCAGACTACATAGAACGACGCACTATACCAACACATTTATATGTTACCTCAGAAGACTAGAGTACGATTACGTAATATATTCCGGTGTCGTGTGCCTCCAGCCATTTTTCTATTCGTTCCCGACTTTTGAAGGCGTGCAAGAGACGTGGTATTACTATGCCTAATTCAAACGAAATGTGTGGAATGAAAATTGTTCTGTGTTTGGAGTAATCGGAGTAGTTTTTTTGTGTTTATGATGGGATGGGAGAGGAAAGGAATAGTAAAGAGGTTTGTTTTGTTCTGAGTCTTGGATATGAGTACGGAAATGAGTGTGACAGTATGTATGTGTAAAAGAGAGGTGAAGGTTAGATAAGGTGAACTTTGCAAGATAAGCCCCGTTCCAAGAATTGACAAAAATCATCCATTAAATAAGTTTCTGTCATATTACTGCAGCTGCTAATACAATCTTATTTATAAAGTCTCAATCGCGAGTGTATTAAGATTTGTTAGTTGAGCATATGGATGATTCACTGCACTCTCTCTAACTCTACACTCGAATACTGAAGGAAAACTTAGTAAGAAATCGACATTATCTAGAACTGAAAACTCGAACATTATGTGAATTTTAAACAAAGCGGCATCTGTTACTGTTAGGTACCAAAAGAATAGGCTGGATTGATATGGTTACTTGGATGAGCTTTCAATTGATACGACTCCTTTAAGGTAGATCGTAACCGTATCAACTGGATCCACTTAGTACCTATGCTTGTTATGAAACTCCCTACTGAAAAGCACTGTATATAATCGGAATCGTAACGTTAACGATTCGTCTCAGGACAAGTACGATCCGCGGTGTGGCGCGTGGCTAACCAGCGGTCCGGGCGCACCAGTCGTCGCGCTTGCATCCCTTCGACCGACCAGCAGTCGGTGAGCCATGAATGTAGTCCGGTTGACGTGTCGGAGCTGATGATGATTTTGTTACGTGCTTACGTTAGTTAGACGCCTGTTTTACAGAGAGGGGAAAGACGATACAGTACCAATCCCATTTCGAGTAGATATTATGTGTGCTACGAATCTTATAAAGAAGCGGCGTGAACGTCTCCTAGCGGTGGGTGAAATCAGTTTCCTATCAACTCGAAAGTAATTACAGCCCATATCATAGCATTTATCACAATAAAACCCATAATAACTATCCAAAATATCTCGATCTCTGTCTCCTAACGTACGATAAGCAATAACACCAAAAATACTGTATTACTTCCTCATATAATAAGTACTAATATCGCGTAAATTTTGTCAAAAAGAAAGGACCTAATAGGAGGGCCGGGCAGCAGTCCAAGCTTATCTTGGAGAGCGTAAAATTTATGTTAATGACACCCCTTAGAATGGGAACGTTAGTAAAGAAGAAAGCATATCATGCGATAACGTGTCCTATTTAAATGAATGAGAAAGGGGGTATTGGTGTGGCGTTCGATTTGCATTTTGTTTCATTATTGGGAGCATTGTATTGTCAAGGGAGTTAAGGGTTAGGTTACGACTTTGTGTTGGTACACTTGATAGTCGCGTGCTGTCTCGGGTGAAATAAATATACCTATTGATAATTGGAAATTTGAAGCTGTGATGATAGCTTTATATCAGGTGTTCTGCTCCAGATCTAATAGCTGAACGATATTTGTAGGTAAGGACGTTGACATTCTGCCGAGAAAGAGGGTACTGTGCCATCCTTCCTTAGGTTGTTCTACATTCTTAACCCTCTGTTCCCGGCAGAACGTCAACGCTCCCATTTTTTTTCGTCATAGCCAATTAGTCTAGCTAACCCGCGCATCCATATACGTACATTGATTTTGACTAGGTATGAATCAGAAACTATTTGCGTATTTTTTTTGCACTAGATCATTCATATATTCATCTCTATCTGGACTTCTCGCAATAACCATCTGCCCAAACAAGTTAATCGCCATTTCTCGTACGTCCCTACCAAAGTCGACTACCACAAAGATGGGATCCTAAAAACTACAGAAGCACGCAAAAAACGTAGCTTCAAGCGGGCAATTCATTCGTTCATTCGTTCTCATATCCGGTTATCGCCGGTTTATCATACGCCCGGGGCCTAGTGTAACTCCTCCCGAGATTATTTTAAGCTTCAACCCTAAACGTTTGATTAAAGTACCATTCTTTGTGGAATTGCCCCTTTTCTGGTCGTCTATAGGTTGGCAATCGAGTTATTGTGAGTGCCGTTACGTCATTTTCTGTAATGATGAGGAGAATTATTGCTGACTCTTTTGTTTTATTGGTCAATTCCATAAAACAGAGTAGGTATCATAGTATAGTTTTTGGCAAGATTCAACATGTAAGCCCGAAATACGCGAGTCAAGTGTTTAACAATACACAACAGGGTGCAATAATTCTAGGCATTATTTTAAACCAAGACACTAATCATGATACTAATTGCATTACGCAAATCAAAAATGTTATACCTAAATGCAAAATAGTATTATTTTATGTTTGTTTAGTTTTCGTAACGCGCTGTACTGCCCTCGAGATTTTGATACTTGAAAACTTATTGGGGTTTATGATGTATTTTTTTTTATTACTTTCAGAGTTTATTTGCATTATTAAGCCTTTTGCTATGTATGTAATATGACTTACTATATTTTTAGAGTTTTCCATAGTTGCATTAATAATATTTTTAATTTGCTTATTATTAGGCCTAATGAAATTAGTATCATGAGTAGTGCTGTAGTTTGAAATATTGCACACGACTTCAATTGCACCCTGAAGATAAGTACAAAGCTTTATGCGGAAAGTAAAAATCGACTATCAGTCTTCCCTTTTCGATATATCTTCAACTAAGCTATCGCTAGTTACTTGTCTAGAAGGATGCAGGTTCGAGTCCTGCTCGTAGTCGAATTTTCCTTTCCGTAAAAAAGCTTTATGATTCGCGCAACTGCGAATCACGTAGCGTAAAAAATATTTAAATTTTAAATAGGTAAGTACAGTATGTACGGGCAGTGGTGTAAACCGGTTGAACAGTTGAGAGCTAAGTACTTTTTTTGTTAGGGCATCGTCTATCGTCTATTCCTACCGATCTGGCTGAAGCGAAATGAAGAGTCCGAATCATATTGACTAAAACCAACCTTCTTCCTCTAATTTTCCTTTGATTTTGTTTCTACGACTTAATACCAATATAAATAGTTTTATAATTTGATGATACGGTTGGTGCAGTGGATGAGCGATTGAACTGCTGCGCTGCATTTCGCGGGTTCAATTTCCGCAAGGGAAAAATATTTGTATTTTCTACAAGTACAAACATCAAAAACGTTTGTAATCACTAGCATAAGCTGATTTTTTTTTAAACAATTTACTTGTCTACGGACCGTTGACGAGAACGGTGTCTTCGCTCGAGCAACTGTCATACGTCTTAGTATTGCAAAATGTAAAAAATCTAAAAGTAAGAAGAAATGGTAATAAAAAAATGATTTGTTTTGTCAAAGTGTTCGCAAAAAAGATATGTGTAGTTGTACCAGGTCTGGGAGTTTTGCTATAATGGGTAAATATGGTTGTAAACGCACCCACGATACAGGAAAAATTCAAAGTGTGGGAAACACAAAAATATAAACACAAGGTTTAAAATGAAGCGAGTAAAATTTGCGAGTACCCACCTACTTCTCTAAAAGCCATTTTGTTGCAATCTAAGCCAACTAATCTGCTCAACATCAAAGTACATGAAACCAGCACAAAACTCAAGAAAAAACCTACTTTAAATACAGACCCGATAAAATTAATAGCATCTCTTCGCCTGCCCTTTGGGAAGTGCAATCACGCGTGTAGAGGCTGCGTCGCTTTGTCCCATTCTCCCCTTTTCTTTTATAATTTTCTCGCCTGGGGCAGAAACTCGGACCGCGGAAAAATGCAAAGCCTTGAGAGGTTTTTCTACCTACAATGTTGCAATTTTGTCGTGAGATAGATGTGTTCCGTGTCTCCCCTAAGTTTGAAATACGTGAAGTGGGTTTTAAATGTTAAAGAGATTTTTGAATGTAAGGGTGTAATGAACTTCTTTGAATATTTTTTTATTTTATGTTGTAGTGAAGCTAATGAAAGCATTCAAAAGTGGTCAAGAATTTTAGGAATACTTCTGTTGAATTTTTTTTTTTGAGTTTGTAAGTTTTATTTTTCTGGATTTGCCATAGTGGAAAGATGATGTTGGAAGCAGTTCAGAAGTGGTTAATCATTAGTACTTTAAATTCTGCCACTACTTGTTACTTATTTATCTCTTTATTTGTATCTTAAAAACAAGAGAGACAAGAAGTTAGTGCTACTGAAGTAATTAATTAACTCAATTAGGCTATCAAATATTTACGTACCTATGATAAAATAAAATAAATAAAATTTAACCCTATCTGTTCATCAACATTTTGATTAAACACCAACTTATAAAAATATTGCATTAGCTTATTACAAATCTATGGGAATGACCACCATGAGATTCAGAATAAAAATATGTAGAAAAAATGGATATAAAGGATAACATGGAAAAACTACCCGTAATTACTAAATGGATCATAAATCCTCTCAGATATGTTTTTCTCCAAAGTAACTCACCAACGAAAGAGATTTATTTATAAAACTAAGGTTTATTAAGGTATAATGATCCCAAACGTCCCATAAAGTACAGCCATTGATTTACAGCTCTCACACATTTCAACTGAATCCATTTGCAATCCGCTCCCACAACTATTCCAAATAAAAGGAATTCCTCGTACAAAAGGGAAACCTGGGAAAAAGAAATAAAAAATATAATAATTCAAAATGGCGTCTGGCCACTTAATAACTGGCTGACACCATTGGGAAATATAATTTAATTTTTCTTTAGCGCCGTACTGTTCGTTCGTAATTCAAATGGGTATTTCTGTCCTTGTCTGGCGTTTCCTCGGTTGTGTTCCCCCCTCTCGTCCCCCTCAAACTTCCGTTTGTTCGGGCGCCCCGTGTCACCCAGTGTTCTGGACAAGAAATATTTGCGATATTGTGTATTAGATGATTTGTGTATTCGCATGTACGTGGTGGGAATTTATAGAACGTACAGTCGTGTAGAAATTGTTCGATGGTTACTCTCGTAGTTAATGGTACACTCATCAAAAGTTTTTAACAAGCTCCAGAACGATGTTGTCTGTTTATTCTGCCTCTGATGTATTCCATATTATTAGTACAAGTTTTGGATACATACAAAGAGAAATTATTTTGTTTTTATGCTCGTTTGGTATAAAGAGCAAGTATAAAAGTTAGGTAATTATAGTAGGTAAGTTCGAAGAAGTACAATCATATATTATTACTCTTTTAAAGTATCAATTAATCTTTATGTATGAATAAGTTAATGAAATCTATTCAAAGATCAGAGATTAAGTTTTTAAAACAGATTCATCTTTTTAAACATTTTAGGAAAATGTTTACTTTGGAAAGAAAACTAATTGTCACTAGCCTCTAAAATAATTTGTACCTATTAATAAATATTTTATAATATAAAAAAAAAAAATGTATTTTTGCGTTGTCTTGTGACAACTTATCTAAGCTATAATAATTACGGCAAAAATGGTTTAAGTGAGTAAAAAAATCTGAAAAATAGACTGCCTATAATAAAAGTAAGTCAAGAAGTAACAGTAAAGAATTTAACAAATAGTTTAACAAATGATCGAACAACACGGCCTTAGTTGATATTCGAACAAAATCTGCGAATACAAAAGTCAGACAGCACAGCTAAAATAGTAACTATCTCACAATACAAACAAAATTGATACTTGTAGCTCACACATTACCATAAATTACTTCCTAAAATCAGCATGCAAAGAAACCTCATGGCGGCTATAAAACTATGCAAAAACCGTATTTACGTCACCTAGAGGGCAGGTGTGAGGGTAATATTCTAATGTTGGTAAGAGCGTCCCTCCATCCATAATAATATAACCTCCCTCCTCTCACCTTCTTACATAAAACTAGGTGATATAGGACGTAGGAAATATGTACGGATAAGTAGGACGATCTTTAAATTGAGTTACGATTATGAAGTTTTAGATAAGTATGGTATAGACAAGGTGACTGAAAAAATCGAATTTATATTATCTTATAATCAAATTAATTTATATTATCTTTATATTATCTGACTGACTCTGTTGGTCTAGTGGTTAGTGACCCTAACTACTATGCCGGAAGTCGTGGGTTCGATTTCCACCCAGAACAAAATTATATAAGTATGTTTGTCAGTTTTCTAGTACCTATAACACAAGCTCTGCTTAGCTTGGGACTAGATGGCGTTGTGTGATAGTTGTGGAATATTATTATTATCAAAAAATATCATATTACATACAAACAAAAATTCACGCCTTCTTCCCAAGAGGGTAGGCAGAAATTACAGAGCGCCACCCGCTTTCGCCTTTCGCCTCATTCACATTCATACGTCTGGTCTCACACGCATAATAATAATTAATTATGCATTATTTTCTTTAGTTACGCTAACCAATGCTGACAAAGACGTCATGCTTTTTTTATTCGCAATACGTCACTCCTAGGTACTTACAATGCACGTGCTTTCCACTTTTTTTTCTCTCTAGTATATGAACCACTTATGTTTTTAAACTGACGTGGTCACTAACATTTACTGAACTAAAAACGGAATATTTAAAAACTACTTTGTATTTATTTTCAGTTTCTAATATTTCGGCATTTATTTTTAATCAAGGTGCCAGCAGCAGCTAGCGCCAAATAAATACCGATATAAACAAGGGGACGGAAAATATTCTCTTTAAAGTTTTAATGATGATTTTAACAACTTTTGTAAAAATGTAGATTTGGATATAAGGCCGGGCAAGTACTCGTATTATTTAGTATTACAATCCGAAGTTTCCCATTGGAAGTTCCTCTTTTTTTACATTTCTGCCTGCTAGCAAAAGTTTTGCTGGATCTTTTGCTCCATCCTCTATGAAACTTTCTGAAACAAAGTAAAAAATATAAAATATAAATAATTGTTTAATCACCCATGATGAATCAGGTAATTGACTTTAAAAGGTATTAAATTCCTGGAATTATTATTCTCTACCCTACTTATGTAAATCTCAATTTAAAATTAAATGGCAATTTTAAATAAAACCTCATCAGCATTATTCAAACAGTTTACAAGTTTTAAAACAGTTGTACAAGACTTTAAAATGCGCCATCTCGACATTTTAGCTCCAAGTATTTGGTCGTAGCGCTCCGTAGCCCTCTTCGTACTACGTAGCTCTTCGAGGCTCTTCGTAGTCGCGTAGCACTGTGCTACGAACTCATGACTCAGAGCTACAACTCGTGAAACAAAGTTCGACTGCTCAATACTAGATGGCGCTGTCATCATATTTACTGCTCATGATAATTATGACTGTATTTTTTTCCGTCTACTATAATAGGGTAGTTTCCAGGGTCAAAATAATTACATTATATTTAGTCCGTATTTTAGATTATAAAAAAATTTTGGACACGTATTTTTTCTTTTTTCGATCAAACAAAAAAGAACAAAGATAATAGCCTTTTTAAGTTACCTGTGACGTCACTCTGCGCGAAAAATGCCACGCATCGTGACGTCACACGTAACTTTAATAGCCTATATCTTTTTCATTTTTGGTCTAATTTACAAATAAAAAAATAAGTGTCCCTTATTTTTGAATAATCTAAAAGACGGACTAATTACATTTTTTTAGGCAACTAGCCTATTATAACAAAAATACCTCTCTTTTATATAGTATTTTTATGAATATTTATACAGTTCAGAATTATATATCATTACAAACTAGATCCAAAACCCACAGCACAGTGTTAAATTATGTATTTGGGCACGCAAGTTTTTTGTAACCTAATATAATTATTTTTGTGACACGAAATCACTATCCAAACAATTCGTCATTTCTACAAATCCCGTGCAAAATGTTTACAAGTCAAAAATAATGACTATTATCTCAACTTATTGAGTTATTGTACATTTACTATTTAATCAACTTAAAGTATTATTTACTCTTGTTATTTACTATAAGATAAAACGTCTGCGGGTAATTGAACGCCTGTGTGTTTAACATTGTAAAATACTCTGATAGTGATACAATAATGCTTATTCAGGTACAGTCAGGAAAAGAGATAAGCGTTTAGGTAGCTGGTTGTGTCACAATTGAGTACACAATTATTGTTGCCACCGTTACTACATTTATTGTCACTTGAAATAAAACGATCCATGATTTTCCATATTAACATTATTTTTAATTGGGGAATCTGTATGTATTCTTGGTATTTTTCTTGGCACGCTTAAAATGTTTACCTCTCGGGATGTAATTAAAGCATAAGTACAAAAATAAAAAAAAAACACACTTATTATATACACATATATTATACAATTATTTTGAAGTATTTACGCTCCTATAAGATAATTTCCAACCTCAGCTTGAATGAAGCTACTCTCAGTATTACAAAAATTAGGCTGTTTTGTTTTGGCCTGTGTATTGTTCAATCTATTTACGTGCATAGACATTTCTTTGGTTGACTGTACCATCAGTAGGAGGATTTTATTACAAGTAATTTATTGTATTATCAACAACAGGTGCAACTAAGACGTTTCATAATATTTTAGCAAACATTCTTTTTTGTTCGAAGGCTCGAAGGGTCACTGAAGAACGACGAAAACATGGAAATTTTTGTCGGCATCCATTTTGTTTTTACTAAATCAACTATTACTAGAAAGAAATATGTTTTTTTTTTGATTGTAATTTGAGTTTAAGTAGTTAGTTTTAATACGATTTGAATCGTCGATTCGATTCGAATGTCAACATACTCAATATGAACTATACAAGTAGGTAAAACCTACATACAATTTATTGACGGTACGGTTGGTGCAGTGGCTGAGCGATTGGACTGCTACGGTGCGTTTCACGGGTTCGATATCCCGTACGGAGCAAATATTTGTATGATCTACAAGTAGTTGCTCCGGTTGTGAATTTGAGTTTATATTTACAGCGTACTTGAAGTATTTACTGCGTATTTAATATCATAATAAAATTATGAACAAACTATAAATAAAAACTTACTAGTAATATGTACAGGAAAAATAATAATGAATAAATACAAGAGAAAACATTCATAGGGCGTCAAAGAATACGTCCACATCGCTGTCAACGGTAACAATGCCCAGAACGCTGGCAGCATTGCCACGTTGTATGGCAATGCTAATTCGTTGGCTTAGGAATAGGCCAGCCCTCTGGTCACCTGAAGAGTCGACTAAACACCTGGCGATATCTTTAAAAACGTTGTGGGCACTCGGACCCCCATGGCCCCAGAGTTTCAACCACAAACGGCTCAAACACATAGCTACTAGCTAAGCCAATATTTGCGCCGCTTGGAGTTTTCAGCACATGCAGCAGCGGCGCCAGCACAACACGCTGAACTAGGTGGGGATGGCGCAAGGGTGTCGACACATGTTGCATCCCACACCAAAGGCCTACCCAGGTTGCATGGCATTATGGACTTACCATCTGGTCTCTTCCTACCGTCGCGTGCCAAACCACACTAGCACCCCGGCGGTGACAAGAGCTCGACGGATTATGTAATTTAAGCTAGCGTGTCGTGCTAACCGACCTGCACTCCTGCTGCAGAAAAGAAAGTTTATAATTATTTATGTATTTAAACGTACCCACACATAGAAGAAATCCTAGCGTAGGGACACGTATCTACAAAAAAATTGCAAGAGTACCTAGAACCAAAACGAAACAGTCATTCACAAAATAGAACTCCATAGAATTGGCGCATAAACTGTAAACAGTCGCAGAACAATTCGCTTCGTATTTGCTGAAAGATTGAAGTCAAATCCACTTTTATCTTTAATATCTCTTATTATTGTTAGAGACGCTCTGATAGGAACACTTGCTATTTGCGAGTCGTAATTAACACTTGAAAGACGTTTCACAATGTTGAAAGTCAGGACTGTTATTCCCGTTTCCCCGATTTATTTCAATGTGGCGGAATATTGCTTGTTCGGGATCATATTAGGTGTTATAATAGGAATTATTGTGTATTATAATGTTATCAATAGGAAATATAATACGGTTGCCGGGTTTTTGTTCGGTGGGAAGAATATGTCTGTCATATCGATTACTTTGGCCCTTATTGCGAGGTGAGTATATTTTTGTTTGTTAATGGTTCGTCCTTAGCGTGTCGATAAACTGATGCTTGTGACGAGTTTAGCACTGTCAGTCGTGTTCAGCAGCTCCCGAATTGTGCAAACAAGATATATGTACAATCGACAAATTGGAATCATAACCCATTTTGACAGTAAATCGTTTGAATCCGTCAAATTGACAAAGATCAAAGTCTTTACCATGTATAGATTATGTTAACGCAAATGTGAACCTAATTATATTTTGAAGGTCTGTAGGAAAATAAATGGTCGGTCATCATTTCGCTTTGTCGAGGACACGATATTATTAAGAATCCGTTTTTCGTTGATTTCAATGCATTTCCACTGACTTGATGCAACAAACAGTAAGGTTTTTATCTTGTCATGTAATTTTATTGCTTTTCAAAAAAAATTGTTTCTAATCTAGGAATAGACTATGATAGTAGCCACAGCGGGTAGCGGTCAAGGTAACGGCGGAGCAGGGGGTGCTAAGAATCTCCGGAAGAGATCCGGCTACCCACCCCCACGACGACTGGCCCTGGTAACACACAACATTCGCACATTGAGGACTGACGAAAAGATCTGCGAGCTGGAAGAGGAGCTGAGCAAGTTACACTGGGACATTATGGGGTTATGCGAAGTCCGTAGAGAGGGGGAGGACACCGTAACCCTGGAGTCTGGTAACTTGCTCTACTACCGGGAGGGCGACCAACAGTCCCAAGGTGGTGTCGGGTTTCTCGTTCACAAGTCCCTCGTAAACAATATAATAACTATCGACAGTGTGTCGAGCAGGGTGGTATACCTAATACTCAGAATATCCAAAAGATATTCGCTGAAGGTCATTCAGGTATACGCACCGACCTCGTCACACTCCGATGATGAAGTGGAGACTATGTATGAGGACGTAAGTAGGGCCATACATAGCTCCAAAACCCACTTCACTGTTGTTATGGGGGACTTTAACACAAAGTTGGGCAAGAAAAGCGGTGATGAGTTGAGAGTGGGGCAATTTGGATATGGGCAACGGAACCCTAGGGGACAGAGGCTGGCCGACTTTCTGGAGAAAGAGGAACTCTTCATGATGAACTCTTTCTTCCAGAAGCCGCCTCACAGGAAATGGACCTGGCTGAGTCCCGATGGTTTCACGAGAAACGAGATAGACTTCTTCATGACCGACAAGAAACGGATATTCAGTGATGTCTCTGTGATCAACAGGGTAAAAACCGGTAGCGATCACCGAATCGTAAGAGGCTCGCTGAATATCAATGTTAAACTTGAAAGGTCCAGCCTGATGAAGTCTACGCTCCGACCTACTCGGCCCCATATTCAAAACCCCGAAAGCTTTCAACTCGAGCTCTCTAATCGCTTTGCTTGCCTTGAGAACTTAGTGTCAGTGGACGAGATCAACGACGGGCTAGTGGAAACTGTCCGCACGGTAGGGTCTAAGTTTTTTAGACCCTGCCGTAAAGATAGACCTCAGAAATTGACCGAGCAAACCTTAAACCTCATGGCTGAACGACGTTTGCTACAGTTGCAGTCTTCCGATGACGCTAAGTCATATAGGCAGCTCAATAGACGTATATCTAAGTCCTTGCGACACGATCTGCGTCTTTTTAATACGAATCGTGTTAAAGAGACCATACAGCGAAACAAAGGCTCTAAAGTGTTTGCAAAGGACAAATCTATTGGGCAAAGCCAGATGACAAAGCTGAAACGGGAGGATGGCAGCATAGCGTCGACCAAAGCAGAGGTTTTAGGCGAAATCGAGAGGTTCTATGGACAGTTATACACTTCGGTCGCAAAGCCCGTTGACAGCTTGGTAGGAGATCCAAGAGCCAAGCTGTCCCGACATTATACCGAAGATATCCCGGACATCAGTCTGTACGAGATTAGGATGGCCCTGAAGCAGCTTAAGAACAACAAGGCGCCGGGCGAGGACGGAATCACTTCAGAGCTTCTGAGAGCGGGTGGAACACCGTTACTTAAAGTCCTCCAGAAGCTCTTTAATGCCGTCCTCTTCGAGGGCAAAACGCCTGAAGCATGGAGTAGAGGTGAGGTGGTGCTGTTCTTCAAAAAAGGTGATAACAGCCTATTGAAGAACTACAGACCCATCACGCTTCTAAGCCATGTTTATAAGCTGTTTTCAAGGGTTATCACGAACCGTCTCGAACACAGACTTGATGACTTCCAGCCTCCCGAACAAGCCGGTTTCCGAAGAGGCTATAGTACCATAGACCACATCCATACGCTGCGGCAAGTTATACAGAAGACCGAAGAGTATAACTTGCCATTATGCTTAGCGTTTGTGGACTATGAGAAAGCCTTCGATTCGGTGGAAACATGGGCGGTACTTGAGTCACTCCAGCGATGCCGTATTGACTATCGGTACATCGAGGTGTTGAAGTGCTTGTATAATAACGCCACCATGTCGGTCCGAGTACAGGAGCAGAGCACGAAGGCGATTCCATTGAGAAGAGGCGTACGACAAGGGGATGTTATCTCCCCGAAATTGTTTACTGCCGCAATGGAAGACGCCTTCAAGCTCCTGGAATGGCAAGGACTTGGCATCAACATCAACGGCGAATACATCACTCACCTTCGGTTTGCCGACGACATCGTAGTCATGGCAAAGTCGATGGAGGAACTCAGCATGATGCTCGATGGCCTCGACCGAGTTTCACAACGGGTGGGCTTGAAAATGAACATGGACAAGACAAAAATTATGTCAAATGCCAATGTTGTGCCCACCCCAGTCTCTGTTGGAAACTCGGTACTCGAAGTTGTTGACTCATATATCTACTTAGGACAAGTAGTCCAGTTAGGTAGGTCCAACTTCGAGAAAGAGGTCAACCGCCGAATCCAACTCGGTTGGGCAGCGTTCGGGAAACTACGCAATGTCTTTTCGTCCGACATACCTCAGTGCCTCAAGACGAAAGTCTTCAACCAATGTGTGTTACCAGTGATGAGTTACGGCACCGAAACGTGGTCTTTCACTATCGGCCTCATCTCAAAGCTCAAAGTCGCTCAGCGAGCTATGGAGAGGGCTATGCTAGGTGTTTCTCTACGTGATCGAATTCGAAATGAGGAGATCCGTAGACGAACTAAAGTCACCGATATAGCCCACCGGATTAGCAAGCTGAAGTGGCAATGGGCAGGTCATATTGCTCGCAGAGCAGATGGCCGATGGGGTCGAAAAGTGCTAGAGTGGAGACCACGGACTAGCAAGCGCAGCGTAGGACGTCCACCAGCAAGGTGGACAGACGACCTTATAAAGGTCGCCGGAAGACGCTGGATGCAGGTCACTTCCAACCGGTATCTGTGGAAATCAAAAGGGGAGGCCTATGTTCAGCAGTGGACGTCCTATGGCTGAGATGATGATGATGATGATGAGTAGCCATACACCATCCTGCCTATCGATACGATAGATTTGACGCTTGCAATTGTTTCAAATCGGCAGTTCGTCCATATACACCATACACCATCCTGCCTATCGATACGATAGATTTGACACAACTTCAAATCTGCAGCAGTGATGCCAACTCAGCAACTAGATCTGGCTATTATTCGGTGACGACAGCTACAATTTCTAGCACCTTTTCATTTCATCATGAAACTATCGAATTAGATTAAAAAAAGTGGTGCAAGCGATTTTCGACCTTATCGACATTAAAAATTTAGTTTGTTTTTCTCACATTCTTATTCGTTAACATTGCTCCTTCATTAAAATCCGGTGTTTGCATCATTGTCAATAAGGTCGAAAATCGCTTGAAGGTCGGAAAACATTTGCTTAAGGATTGCAAGTTAAAAAAAGTGGTGCAAGCGATTTTCGACCTTATCGACATTTAAAATCTAGTTTGTTTTTCTCACATTCTCATTCGTTAACATTGCTTCTTTATTAAAATCCGGTGTTTGCATCGTTGTCAATAAGGTCGAAAATCGCTTGAAGGTCGGAAAATACTTGCTTAAGGATAGCAAGTTAAAAAAAGTGGTGCAAGCGATTTTCGACCTTATCGACATTTAAAATTTAGTTTGTTTTTCTCATTCTCATTCGTTAACATTGCTCCTTCATTAAAATCAGGTGTTTGCATAAATGTCAATAAGGTCGAAAATAGCATGAACCTTTTTTTAACTTGCTTTCGTGGTCCCTTGACACCTCTCAAGTTTTCAATCGTATTTTGGTTTAAAATAAAATGAATAACTCTTTTTTTTACGAGTGTACATGCGATCCATGTGCGAAAAGCCTCAGTTTTCCTGGTAAGGCCACGTTCACATGGCGATTATTTTCCCGTATACTGTATACAAGATTTTATCGAATAGAGCAGTAATAACAGTTCACAAATGAAAACTTAAAAATAATTTAAACGGCGTTCATACGGGAAAATCCCGTGTTTCAGAAATATAATATTTTACCGTGTACCGTGCAAAGTTGTCCTAAAACTGGTCAACTCTATTCGATAAAATCTCGTGTACGGTATACGGGAAAATAATCGCCGTGTGAACGTGGCCTAACCGTCCCTGTAGAAAAGTAGCTAAAAAGTTTAGCCACAAGTTACACTTTTTAGCTTTTTTTCTAGCACCTTTATAAAATTAGCTAACTATCTATGAAGTTGCTAAGATGGCATCACTGCTGCCGATTTGACGTTGTGTCAAAAACGATTTGATGACCTATCAAAATTGGCATGTCATGCCATCAAATTGGCATTCCACCCCCATACACGTTCAATTCTATTTGATCAAATTGGCAGTATTATGCCGAATTGACAAATAGGCAGTATGGTGTATGGCTACCATGAGATATACCTAGAATCAGCCTGTCTCCTGTATTATGTGTGTGTTGTCAAAAATTGTAATTATAAACTAGTAGAACTACTTGTAGATCATCGAAATTTTTGTTTCGTGCGGGAATCGAACCTGCGACATGCAACGCGATTGTCCAATAACTCACTACTACGTTACCATCATTAGAACATATTATTACTATGCCAAACATTACTTTTCAATGGGCGAAATTTAGTTTAAATATTTGATTTCTCTTCAGCAATATTCGTTACGGCTGTATGCTAGCAGTAGAGTATATTAAAAACTGTGCAATTTGCAGCATCCAACATAGTAATTTATAAATGTTACGGTTAAAGCCCGAAGTGCAGTTACACGGTTTAGCCGGACCACAGAGGAAACAGCACGGTCGTTTTTCCATACAAACGTAGTCCCCTGTTTTCTTCCTGGATAATGCCAGTAGAGTAATATTTTTTTATAAAAAAATCTATGACCACTATTGGCATGTCTCTATGTTTTCCTTTTTTCCATAAATTAATTATTAAAAGAGATACGAACATTCAAAATCCTAAAAAAATAGCCAGATTTTCCGCTGTATTTAAAATATCCAGAAAACAAATTTGACGGGATTATATAAAAAAAGGAAAACATAGGAACACGGTCAATGCCTTTCTTTATTTTTTAAAGAAAAAAGTAGTGAAATCGGTTCAGTTTTGGAGGAGTAATCAGGGGACTACGAATCGTTGATTTTGTGCCATTTAATAAGGTATTTTCGGTCCAAGCTGCTGTTGTCTCTATCGCGCTCTGTAACTCTGTTGTGGGCACTGCACATTTTACAAATGTCTATTTTTCAATTCTCCAGCCCGTGCTGTTTCCTCTTAAACCTAGGTGTATCCTACTTATCTTCGGTTAGAACTTGATGTAGCTGGTTAGAACTAGGTCTAACCTCGGGACTTGGTCGCACCCCGACTCGGACAATTTAGATTAGAAGAGAGAGATTGTGGAGCCATCCTCTTCGTGGTTTTAACCACGCAGAAGTAGGAGCCCCGCGAAGCCGGGCTCCGTCGACTTGCTTTTTTGAAGGTAGGATTTAGCCGGTTAAACCTAGGTGTAACCGCCCTTCGGGTAGTAGCCGTAACATTTATGTGTACATAAAAAATGTACTGTGCTAATGAATGAATGACGCTCGAGTCTTATCTGTGACTAACATTTACTTATTACAACAGAATTACAGAATACAATGGATAGTATGGATTTCTACTAATAAACAATGTTATCTCATCTCGTGCATGTGACTTTCCACTACAATATTTGCTAACAATTGCATTAGCTACCACTACTTTTTTTTTTTTTTTTTTTTTACCGTGGTAAAATCATCAAATGAGTCCTCCCACCCCCTCACGGCTGGGGTTCCAAGTTTCAATAAATATCATGAATAGGGCTTCCAAAAAGAAATCCTACTCTTTTCAAGGGTTCCAATAAAATCAAGCTCACTTACCCTATATTTCTACGATTCTCTTCATTTTCTGCATAAGGCAATAGATTCGTTACTATCTTCCGTACTATCTCTTAGCTTGCTTTTGAATCCAGTGGAGCATCCTCCTTGGAGCTCATTGTCCTAAAATAATCAGAAGCTCCAGTAGGTTAACCACGGTCCTATGTTATATTTATATTGGCTAAGCGCTATCGTCTTGTTATGGTAAGCGTCCACAGGTCCGCATCGTACGTATCGGACGCATCGCATCAAACGGATTTCTGTGTCGGCAGCAATCGGATTGCCGACGCGAGTATCAGCAATCGGATTGCCGATGCCACCTTCATCGCTTCCACTGATCGACATTCCCTATGACGTCATCGGTACGCATCGCATTAAGGCATTGCCGATGAGCCGTCCGTACGATGCGGATCAGTGGACGCAGTTATATGAGTTTTCATACAAGGCAAACTAAAATCCATTACGTACGATACGTGCGACGCCGACCTGTGGACACACATCTTCAACGTCAACGTCCCTCTTCTGGTGGTTTTGTCTTATCAGTATTTGCCCCTGTCATTTAAATCCAGATTCATTTATTTTTATTTACTATTAGTGTAAATGTGAATCGAAGACTATTCTGAATCTTTACCTTACTGTTATCTTATTCTTGTTCCAGTCACTTGACCAGCATCACTCTATTAGGTGTTCCTGTAGAGATATACCTCAGAGGCACGCAGTATTGGGCATCAGCTCTCTCACTTATCATCGTCACTTTTCTCACAGCTGTCATTTATTTGCCAGGTAACTATTATCTCTTCATTACCTTTATTTGCTTTAGATATAGTGGTGAAGTAATATGGACATGCATTTAAATCATGTGTGAGTATGTTGTAAAGGGCGATAAGGATATCATTTACAGCACGATAGTATTGGTGCAGTGGCTTGCCGAAGAAACTGCTTTTTACTGCAATTAGTTGTTTTCGTGTGAGGATGTGGCCAGCCTCTGCATTTTTACCTGAATTTACCATAAGTGCCTCATTCCTCATCCACTATTCAAAATGTCAAGGTCAAATATCACTTCAGTGGGATCATGAAAAATCGTGATCTGCTCAAACAATAGATAAAAGAAAACAAATAATTTTAAGGCTTGCTTAAGGGCTCTTTTTAGGACCAGCTAGGATAAATTGTAGAGTGAGGGTTAACTTCAAACTCTTCTACTTTGTTCCAGTGTTCCACAAGCTACAACTATCATCCAGCTTCGAATACTTAGAGATAAGGTTCTCAACACACACGAGGACAATAGCCGCAGTGCTATTCGTCGTCAGCAAACTAATGCTACTGCCAATTGTGCCATATGTGCCCCTCATGGCTTTCAGATTAGGTGAGGCATTTACTTGTACTACATGTTTGGATCAATTATCTTACATTATATTTATTTTATTGAAGGAGATGAAGATGATAAATGGTACCTTCGATAATTTGAGTTAGTTCATACAAATTGCATATCAGTGACAATAATTTCACAATGGCAACAGCTTAATATTGTATGATGGGCGATTTCTGTAGTAATAATATATTCTCATAATATTATGTGGATGACTGTTCAGTGTGCGGAGTCGTTTGTACGAGTGTATGTGGTGAACTTACATGAATTTACTCACCGTTTTCCATTTGACACACTTGCACATCGCCATTGCTTTCTTCCGCACTGATTACCTAAAAATATAGCCTTTCTTACTCGCTAGATATGTAGCCATACTGTTTATTTTTATTCGGTTCAGTAGTTTTTGAGTATATCCTTTACAGACTAAAGATCTTTCCCTTTAAGCAATAGATGAAATAAAATCACATTTACTTGTAGCTTTATCAACTCTGTTTATATAATTTTCAGTGACAAATCCTCTAGCGGGGCGCGTAACAGCTGTGTTATGCGTCGTATGCGCAACATTAAGTGCTGTTGGTGGTCTACGAGCAATAGTGTCTATTGGTATCATGACCACATTCTTGGCTCTAGCTGGTACAGCCTTACCAAGTGGATTAGCACTATTGCCTATGGGATTCAAGAAGATGTGGGAAATTGCCAGTCATGGTGGCAGATTGGTTTTGTATGAGTAAGTTATATTTGTCTTTTTATCCTTTCAAATATTGTCTTTGAGACTAACGATTTAAAAGCAAGTTTTTTTTTCTGTATAAGTAATCAATTTGGCGCCAGACTGTAGTGGATTTTTTGGGTACCAAGATAGATTTTCTATTTAACGGAACAGAAGCTGTATCTATACCTAAAGACCGATCACTAGCTTTAATCGAAGAGAATCAAAAGGAAATCGCTTCATTCCAAACATATTTGAAAAAAATCACTCTTTCATCATCTTCCTGCCCTTATCCCATTTGACTTGGGGTCGGTGCAATACGATTTTTTTCCTCCATTCTTCCCTATCAGACGTCACAGTATCATTTACTCCCTTTTCTTTCATATCATTCCTGGCAATCCATCCGTATTTTCTTTGAACTTCCTCTTCCTCTCCATCCATAAACATTGACATGAGTGAAAAAAGTTTCTTTTCCAACACTTATTTGTCTACATTCAGAATTTCATTCTATGGGAGTGTTATTCGATGGACAAGATGTTGTGAAACACTTTTAACATAATCTTGACCACACTAGTCTGCGATAGGCATTCATTGATTAGGTACACAAAAACTAATACTTTAGAACTGACTTTATAACAATCATCATTGCATTTGATAGGTCTCTATTGTTTCTCCCTATTTTTCGGTGATTTGATACTAAGTTCCTAACCGATTTACTTTTCAGCCCAGATCCAGAACTGGCTCACCATACATCATTCTTTGCTGTAACCTTAGCGTTATCCACAAACTGGCTATGGAAGATAGCTTTAAGCCAGTCTACACTGCAGAAGCTTCTGGCTGTGCCTACAATTAGTCAAGCTAGAATCTGTCTAACAATATCATGTGTTGGAGTTATACTTATGAAGCTGTTATCTTGTTTCCTTGGATTAGCGTTGTATGCATGGTTTGCTGGTTGTGATCCGTTGCTTACTGGGCAGATAAAGAAGCATGAGCAGGTAATTTATTTCTCTGAAGTCCAAAGTGTTTTGAACAAGTGACTACTTCTTTGCTTTTTCTATGAATGAGTTTACTATCTGTTCTTTAATTTGTGGCTATATGAACTAAACGGCTACCATTACTACTAATGTAGATCGTCGATCGTGATGTCTATATTTGTCTGTAACCAATCAATAGTGGTCAGAGAATGTGGACCAAGATTTGATATTAATTGCAAGGGTAGGTAGTGGCCGGTGCCGGTGCTGCTGAAATAATGATTTATCTTGCGTTTCCCATACAGGTGTAATTACTCATCAACTTTTTCAAATTGCTACCCTTGTGAGCATCGAATTGACCTTTACAGCCATTTTCTTTGATGTTGAGCTTATTTCTGGATTCAATTTTGTTTCATTAACAATTTAACACATTTATGAACTAAACGTTTTTATTTCTAGCTAGTGCCCCATTTTCTCAACAACCTATCTCTAATGTTTCCTGGCATTTGCGGAATTTTCATCATCTCCATTTTCAGCGCAACGACTGGGTGAGACACATGATTATTATTCGTTCTAAAATTCTCCTTATTAACATAATCCTAAAGTTTATATTAGTTTACCGTTCAGTTGTAACTTGTTGCAGCTGCATAGCTTCGCTGATAAATTCCATTGCTGGAGTATTGTTCGAAGAATTTATAAGACCATGGATGCCTCAAAGTACCAATGAGAGTGCCTGTTGTAGGATAATGAAAGTAAGTTTTCCCATTATTATATTTAACTGTTCAGGGCTAGGATACGAGACCTTCAACAGATTTCTTAAGCTAGCAAGACATGCCCAGATCGACGGCGCGTTGTGTTCTACGCGCGCCTCAACGAGCGTCAGCAAGATGACGGGGTCAACGCCTGCTCCTGTCGCGGGACTTATCTCATTACCGTGACCCCGGAACATAAAGGGCTACTGAAGGATATCGTGGATTTTAGTCAGTACAAGTCTGACAGTCCCTCCCGCCCTGCCGGGGGTGGGAGGACTCATTTGAAGATTTTACCACGCTAAAAAAAAAGCTAGCCCGACAAAAACATTATTTATAAAATGTCATCTTTTGTGATCACAAACGTAACGAACTAATAAATCTTCTTTTGTGGTTACCATTGCAGGGTCTCTGCGTTCTGGTTGGCTTATATTGCGGATCAGTGCTATGGTTTGCAAAGGAACTGGATCGTCTGCAGCACGTCGCATCAGGAGTAACTGGTGTTACGGCGGGAACTCTGCTTGGGCTGTTCACTCTTGGCATTGTCTGCTCAAGGGCAAATTGTTCTGTAAGTGAAGTGACTTTACTAATGTGTCCGCAATCGTTTATCGAATCTCTGATTAATTTGCATCATAAATAATTATAAAAACAATGCCATCTACCGAATACAATTTGAACTAGTTTGAGTGCCTGGGAATGACGCAATGTTCACCGTTGCCTCAATTCCCAGGCCCTTGCAGCTGGTCCGCTACAACTTTCGTTAGTACACTTATGAACGCACAGTTATCAGAGGTCGATTATAGATGGCGTTGTTTTAAAAATAAAATTTTATTTATAAAAAAGAATTTTCTCACTGGTTTTATAAATTTTATTTTTTATTTGTTTTTAGGGTGCTCTAAGCGGCTGCCTATTAAGTCTGATCCTCTGCGGTTGGCTTCTCATTGGTGCAGAAAACGCTTTCGCCACCGGTGCATTGACCTTTCAGGGCAAACCACTGGCCACTTCGGGTTGCGGGAAAGCTAATTACACCCATATACTGGCCAACATAACCAAAGCTGTGCCTAACGCTGCGTAAGTATCGTCGAAGCAAATATTTGAAGTACCTTGGGGCATTTTTAGAACCACATAGCTTTTCTGTCTCACTCGAAAAAAGGTGTTAACAACATTAAAAATTAAGTAGGTTTCCAATTGGTTAAGAATCAGGCTAGTAATAATTATCAAAACTAAAAGCAATAAACCCGTAGAGACGTCCGAAGTTTCGGGTATCATCTACCTACACTTTAATTTACGTTCGGACTGAAGATTAGTTTGGGGACAAAATGAGTAAAAATATAATTGAATAGTTGTCCCCTCTCCTGATACAGTATTCGAAAAAAATAGGGAGGAGGATTCAATCAAAAGTTTCTAGTAACTTTAGTGCGAATCCACATTTGTGATTATGATTACGGAATTAGAAAGTAGAAACCAAGCATTCATTTTATTAAGCATATTTTTTTTTGCTATAGTAAAACCTCTGTAAAATATTTTATTCCAAACTAAGAGATGCAGACACACCTTCCTATCGTCTGACGTAAGATTAAGTAAGTTCATGGGGTTATATTCACATTTCCATCTATGATACGGAATCAAATAGGTAATCATTATGAAGGCTGCCTATGCACAGTGTCTTTAATAATAATGAATGGTTTAGCTTGCCAAGCCCCAGCTTGGTTGGAGAGCAAGCTGCATTTAAGCGAATAGGCCGCTACAATACATCGTCTTATTAAATTAACCCTTTACTAGCATCGTGGGGTGAAAAAGATCCGAGTAGTCCGAATGTTAAAAAGCTGTTTTTTAAATGATAATAAAATAATTATACTTAGCTGTGATATTTTTAATAACCAAATGTAGTATTCGGAGATAAATTATCTAATATGTGTTGGGTTCAGTAGTGACCCCACAATGCCAAGTTGTGTGGGATTTTGTTTTAGGTATTTTATTTTTCTGTCAAAGTTTTTCAAAGCGAATGTCTCTAAATGCGCGAATTTTAGTGTGATGATTATTCCGGAAATATTAGATGCTGATAAAAAATGACTGCACTTGATTGAGGTTTCGGTCAAATATACGCTCGCTGGGTCAAACTAGTAACACATAAATTAACCATTAATGGTTTTCTTATAGCAAAGATGTGCTTCGATAAGACAGAATCATTATCAAAGTTACGATCCCAATTAGGCAGTGAAATAAAAACCATATCAACGACTTTATGACATAAGAACGGTTTTATTACAACCGACTTCACACTCGGTTTGACGAGCAAACTAACACACGTGCGATTTGAGATTAACAGCGCTTTTATTCCCGAGCAGTAAGGTTGCTTTTCGAAAGTCAAGTGTGATGTTGACCGTACCTAAGCAGAAGTTTTAATCTTCGTCCGTTGGATGTGAGCTGACTTACTTTTATTCCACCCTTATTAAAACTTTAGCCGTATTACTATTACTCGATTCGCTTTTCTTTTATGAGTTTTCTTGTTTTTTTTAAACCGCCTGTGTCCTGGACTATTCTATGAGTTGAAGTTTTCTTCGTCATAATGATAAAATTCTATGAAGTTATAAATTTTAAACTTATGAAGTTACTTTCCAGATTCCCTTTGTTTGCATGGCCTGTGAATGCTCTTGTAAGATAAATATTGAAACGATTTTCTAGAAAGGATCTTAATTAATAATATTTAAAAACAAAAACAGTGGCATAAAATATATAAAAACAGACGAAAACTTACAGGATTACATTTTTGGGAAATAAGAATTTACAAAAAGAAAAAACTTCAAACTAAAGTAAATTTTAATTTTGTTTACTAAACGTATACATAATTATATACTTAGTTTAGTGACCATAATAAAAAAAGTTGAAACATTCACTGAATTTGATAATTATGATCTGTGGATTTTAAAGTTATTTTTCCAAAAATACATAACTACAACTATTGCAAACTCAGTAGGTATTGTTAGTATAATAGTAGAAATACTGTTATGTAGCTTAATAAACCAAAATTTCGTGATATACTTACAGACAATTCCATTTGAATCTACTCCAATTATTACTATGTACTGGTTTGCAATTTACTCAACAATTTTCATTCAAAATACATCGTTTCGATTAACATTATTATAATTGTTAATGAAACCACCATTTCAATGCATAATAAAATTACGAAGTACAGCAGAAATGGTTATTGACTCAGGTTATTGTTATTTCTTTTCCAAATTAGGTAAAAAAAGTTGCCCATTCTATTGCCATAATTACGTTTACTTGTAATAATGGAGTGTTACTTTGTCACCTTAAGTTTGAGTATTCAGAAATACATACGGCATTCACATTTGAGTCACAATTTGCAGAAAAAATCCTAGCGAGCTGATAAAAGTCAATAACTTCAAAAATAGTTTTTATTTTCAAGTGTCATTGCACTCATCATAATGAGTAACAGACTATTGTATGAAACAAAAATTAAAAACGACAACTTACCATATTAAAACTTGTGTACTAAAATCAAGCTAAGCAGGTATCTTTCTTCAAATAACGTTATGAATTCTACACTAACTGAAACAAAATGTACAAGGCCCCACAGTATTTAAAACATAC
Source organism: Agrotis segetum (assembly GCA_036375495.1). Classification (NCBI taxonomy): domain Eukaryota; kingdom Metazoa; phylum Arthropoda; class Insecta; order Lepidoptera; family Noctuidae; genus Agrotis; species Agrotis segetum. Next base: position 698,322 of record JAQSVV010000282.1, on the reverse strand, counting down.
AATAAAATAAAGGCGGCCACATACATCGGTTTTTTTTTCCGTTTGAAATTCGAAATGATGAATTAAATGTGAACAACACACACAAAACTTTGTATGAATTCACTGTGTTCGGATAGAAAACGGATCAGGCTTCCTGATCAGGAAAACCGATGTATGTAGCTGGCCTAAAACTAAACAAAACTATATGAAGGCATCGTAAAATTCACTCTCAATTATTTAATGTTAGTATTTTATATTTTGTTCCTTTATGTAAAATAATACCTGACTGTACATTGAAAACTTTATAAAATGAAAACACCTATTAATAATCCTTTTTTTTTACTTTCCAGTAACCAGTTTCCAACGAAGCCATTACAGTCTCTCTTCCGAATCTCGTTCACATACTGCCCCTTCGCCGGGGCCGTCTCAGTCCTCCTAATTGGGATCCTAATGAGTTATCTCACAGGAAAATCCAAGTCTGAATCAATGAATCCGGATGTGTTCTGTCCATTAACACAAAGTATTCTACACAAGTCCCTGATTAGAAGTCCGACAGCATCCCTGGAAGCTCGACCGAATACGCAAGAAGTGTATGTGGCGTTGGATGAAGCGTTGAAGCATTTGAAAGAGGTTATTGATCGGTAATTAAACGGTGAGACGAGGATTTGGTCTTATTTTTTACAAAAAATGTAAAAAAAAAGTGTAGTAAGAGATAAGGGGTATCAAAAATGACAATGTTTTTGTTATACCTAGTCGTTGAGGTCCGAGTCAGTTCGAGTCTGACAGTCCTTCCCATCCCGACCTGTACTCTTTATGGTAAAATCAAAAACTGATTTAACCACGATAGGTACATAACCAACCACTAGGTGCATGGTTGCCATATTTTTCCTGATTCCTACACTTGGGTGGCTGTAAAAATTTAAATCTACAAGACCATAAACAAATGTAACCAAACCAGCGATAATATGCAGGAACCAAACCAGCGATACGCAGCGGAACAGCCTATCGTTTTGCATATTTTTTTTAGTTTATTCTAACTTATAACTCAAGTTTCATAGAAACTGTTTTCCTGGAAATGAAATTATAATTACAGTGGAACATAAATCAGCTTAGAACGTATTTAAATATTTGATTCTGAATTGGAGATACTTACCCATAATAATTACAAAGTAAATATTTTTAGCATTATTTTATCAATTTTTTCACATTGAATGAGCCAAATATAACATTATCTAATAAATAACTGTCAACCCGTCGAATCTCGAAGCTGAAATATTAATGTTATTATCAGAAATAACTCTGAATAGGGTCTAAAAATACATGAAAGATTGAAAAGACAAGACGGTAAAATAATTTGGAACTACAGAAACACCGACCTACACAAAAATATTTCTTTATTATGTTCGAATAAGGGTGCTTGTACACAGCGCATGTAACCCGCGCAAGTAAAGAAGCGGATTACCCGTAATAACATGCGCAAGCTACTTGATCGGTGCATGTAGCTTGAGCATATTGAGGCACTTGCTCGGGTTACATGCGCCGCGTACAAGCACCGTCATAGTCAAAATCTTAGGTCAACGATTGATTGGTTGCACATCACGTTGAATTAAAAAAAAAAAAAAACAATACACACATCAAAGCAACTCAATACTTTGACGAATTAAGTTCACCTTTTCCTAAATAAAAACAAATTGTAACAAAAGTGTAATGACAACAATAATTGGGACAGAAATGTTGGATTTTGACAAAAGCTTTTCGAAGACACGTTCGATTAATGATTCAAGTGTGAATGCGATTTCACGTACGAGTGCTCACGGCAAATTTTTGCCATTATCTTCCATTATTCATGATCTTTCGATGACATGTGGATGTCATTATGTCTATGAAAATCTTTTTGGATTTTGGGGTTAATAGGGTAAAAAGTCAGAGAGGTAAAGTGGGACTTGGCGGGTTTCACAGAAAGGATAGGCCAGGTGAAGTGGTCACTGAGTGAGTGCCCGAAGAAAGGTGCCGCAGGCGAGGCAAGCCTATAAAATGTAAGCTGATGAGTTAGACTCCTTTTGAGCGACGGTTCGGAAAAGGCTAGTTTTTAAAACTCTTGGAAAGAAATAATAATAATATTCCACAACTATCACAGAACGCCATCTAGTCCCAAGGTAAGCAGAGCTTGTGTTATGGGTACTAGACAACTGATAAACATACTAATATATTTCTAAATACATATAATAACATATAAATTACACCCAGACACAAAACAAATGATGGTACTCATCACACAAACATTTGGGTGGGAATCAAACCCACGACCTCCGGCATAGCAGTCAGGGTCACTAACCACTAGACCAATAGGCCAGTCAAAGTCAAAATGGGGGATGCTTTGCCAAAAAAAGCGGTTTATAGGCTAAAAAATCAATGGACAGTAATTGAGGGTTGTAGAATAAGGACTCCATCTTTACTATATACTGATTTTGTTACTATATCAAAGCATATCGTATATGGTACGCAATGACGCCAGCACATCAACCAACCTCAAGTGGACAAATTTCTTTGATAGATTATCAACCTTATCACAATAGAGAAAGGTAAATATTTGATTGGTAAAATTTGATAGATTCGAGTAGGTTGACTTGCTGCCAGCCTGTACCTTTGTTCCTTATAGCTAGTGCACGTGTTACTGATACAACACTGAAGTGCCGGAAAAGAATACCTTCATCTCAGATCAAAGAAATAGGCAGAAAGAGCGCTCAGAACACGCGAGTGGTTCCACCAAAATTAATACAAAATCGAATACAAAGTCGCGACAGTACCAACCTACGCGTAGTACCAAGGGGTTATGGGACATCTCGCCCACGAAAAATCTGGCCCACAGGCCACATGTCCCCTTTTTAAAATGTGCATGGGTATATTCGCCCGGACCAATTTGTAGAACGAGCCAGGATGTCTTCTATTGAATAGTAAAGTAGTAATAATAATTTAATCAGCAAAAGTACTAAGCATAAGTTCAAAGTAGTATAATTTTAATTATTTATGCACCTAAATAATAATTCGAGGCAAGAAGATTATTTAAGTACATGATACCACTTTGAACTTATGCTTGCCTAGTACTTTTGCTGATTATATTGAACAGATATTTAAAAACATACGATTTTGCCGAAATGTTGCTTTACTATTTAATAGAAGACATCCTGGATCGTTCTACTAAATTGATCCGGGCGAATATACCCATGCACATTTTAAAAAGGGGACATGTGGCCTGTGGGCCAGTTTTTTCGTGGGCGAGATGTCCCATAACCCGTACCAAGCTGCGCGTCGTTGTTGTTGTTTGCCAAAATATGCCGTCACATGTCTTTAACCATAGTAAAAGTTGTTCTCAAAAACAAAGAAAACATTATGGAATGTAATTCGATTTGACTTTGCATTAACTTTGGTGGACCCACTCGCGTGTTCTGAGCATTCTATCTGCCTATTTCTTTGATCTGAGATCTCCATGATAATATTCCGTAGTTCAAAAAAGATTTTGTGCATTTTCTTCTTATCAGAATAGATGTATAATTAATATTTTTTAGCACATTATAATCTGAAAGTAAATAAATTAATTACAAAGAGATTTTGTATAGGCTTTGCTACGTCGTTATTATACCACGTAGATTTGTGGTGAATCAAAATGCAAGTAGGTGTGCATGTACAATGACTAAACAAGCCGTATAACTACTTGAAACCAAAACCACTGCACACGAAGACAGGACTTACCCTCGCCTTTTACTCCTAAAGCCATATCATGAGCTATTTGCAACATCATCCACAAAGCAAGTCCCGTCTCTTCACAGCCTCAGACATTGTTTTCTATGAAACAAAGGGAAAAACATGCACGACAGAGGTGCGTGCTACGTTTTAGACACGCCACATTAATTCCTAGACCACAACTCAGACTGAGGGCCTACTGTCTCGAGTACTCATCTCATTGATAAAAGGGCACATCTCCCCCAGAAAACACAAAGGAATTGAAGTTCTTCAGTGCCTGAAATAAAGATCAAAATAGTTAAAATTTTGGAGTAAGAATAGTACGTTTATAAGACTCATTTGTTGCTTTTTAGACTAGAAAATTGAGAGTGCCTTCGAATGACTCCTAAAAGAAAACGTATGTAACAGTAATGAAGGACTATTTTTTATGTTCAACCCGTGTTCGCGATTTGTACTTCGTTTTTTTTTGTGTTCTGTTGTTAATTAAGTGAACGCTATTTCCCCTTTAGAGTGCTGGATGTCATTAAGTTAAATTATTATTGTTGTTTACGGAATAGGACTGTATTAATAAAATTGTGAGTGTGAGTGAGTGGGTGTCTTTGTGTCTTTAAAAACATTAGAAAATTCTACGTTTATTTATTTACTCTTTTTGAATGTTCTACCCATGCTGAGTGAACAAAGTTAGCACTAGGCTATAACCCAATTTTTTTCGGAGTGCCTAAGAAATTTCTTCAAGGATTTTTAACCCTTTCTAGTACCTAGAAGTTTGAGAGTTACTAATTTCTTTTTTTACGACCTGTTTTATCCCACTCCTGGACAAATCTTTCTACCTTTCGCGATACTGTAAGTCCTTCCCACACATAGACGCACTATACCCCATTAACGTCTCCATAACTCACGTAGGTACATTGAGTTACGGCACTACACCTCCACATAGGCGTTGGAAAATGATTACAAAGCCAAATTAAGCCTACGTGACGATGATACGGCCGTATCGCGTTACGTTGAAGGATCGAAGCGGCTAGACGCATACGTCACTCCAGCGTGCCCTGGAATTAATGTCCCGTGCCAATGCAGCAGTGAATGGTAGATTGGGGACTTTTTTCCCTCTTTTTGGGAAAAATTTCATGGTGGTTTTTGAGGAAAATCAATGATTGAAAGAAAGAAAGATTACTTATTCTCACACTGGACAAAACTCCCAGGCTCTCATTTAAATAACATTTAGTAAATATGAAGGTTTTTTTGTATTTACTTATAACTTTCTTCAGACCCTTAAAAAGGGCAACAAAAAGTTGCTAGGACGGTAACACGCACGCAACTCAAAGTTGCAAGCGTCCATAGGCCGTCCATATGAAGCGTATTTTAGACAGGATTAAAAGTTATATGTGTATCCTAACTCGTTAATTCTGTGAGTAGGTAAACATAATGTAGCGTTCGTGATAACATTTAGTTTAATTAAAAAAAAATAATGATGGAAAAACTGGTAAAAACGGGGGAAAATGGAATGTCTGAGGAAAATTCAGAAAATTTATCTAGCAACACTCCACTGCAGGCCCCATAAAAGGCTCACCGCAGCGCTAATCGGCTGACCATTATTATTTATGAATTATTACGAATGAACCCCATCGGTCCACCATGGAACGTAAAGCTTGTGATCTATGGCTTTTGTAGGTATTGTGTTGGAGTTTTTAGTGCTTATTTATGGGTGATAATTCTTTTTTACATACCAAAAAGTTTAGCCGTCCAAATGGATCTTCAAGGACTAGAAGTCGACACCCCCTAAGTACAACTAAGTAACTGCAAAAAGCAAATTTTACAGGAGAGCGATTTAAAGATTTCAATTTTTTTAAATCGCCATATCTAAGCCCCTATATGGAATTGAAGTATAATATTTGGTGAGCGGGTTTAAAATTAAGTGAAATTTATAATTAAGAGTATATTTTGTTTCTAAACCTTCAAGTTTTTGTTTTATCACACATGCATACTTATACTTCATTGTAAAAAACAAACGAAATATCCTAACTGGCACATACACATTTCTTCATTGGAACATTCAGGCACTTTGTTGCTTTAACTGCCAGATACGTTCTTATATATGGTAAAGTCAATTGAAATATCCTGTGTAACTGAATTCCAAACTTGTAAAAATCATCATGTGTTTTGGTATTTTGAAATAAAAGCAGCGGTTATATATTTTGAATTATTTTATGTTTATTTTCAAAACACAAAAATATAAATAACAAACGTTTCACGTATCATAAAGTAACGTATTATATCGTTATTCTCTTCCTTATCATTTTTTTACATATTGTTTTACAGTTTTAAATTTTTTTTAAGAAAAAATGTAACAACATTTAAAAAATTTAAAAATAGTGGCCCACCAGCATTGGGAGCAGGGTTCAAGGTGCCGGTGGCTATATTAGGGCTCTAGAGGGAGGAACTTCCTCACAATGCGCCTCGTGTCCAAGAGAACTGCTTTCTGCATCAGGACCTTGAGCCAGCTGCACAATGACAGCCGTTTAAGGTGTTCGCAATTAATCCATTGACCGCAACGACTATCGGTACAATGACTGCTGGGTTCATGTCCCAAATGTCGACAATCTCGTGTGCCTAATCAAGATACTTGATTTTCTTATGATTTTCAGCTTTTACGAGATTCTCGCCATGAGGGATAGTTATATCAACAATCATTGCACGGCGCTTTCGGCGATCTACCACTACTATAATATCAGGCAATCCTGTCAGTGATGAAAGATTGATCCCAATGCAATATGGCATGACCGTTTTCAAGAACTGGTTGTATTCCAGGGCAAGTTGCTGGTCCTAGCTACTAGATTGTGTCTCTGCAAATACTCGCTGTTAGCAAGACGACGAACAATGTGTCTGGTCGACTCACTGGTTCGGTAGCATGCCCGACAAATATCAACCGTACCGTCCTTGACAATTATAATTATTTCCGGTAATTGTTCGTCATGATAACTTCATCCATAATCGCACAGTTAAAACCTTCAGTTTCCCCAAAGAGGTAACTAAAACGTAGCCAGGCTATAGACGTAAAAAGGTCTAAATCAGGCCCGTGAAGGGCCCGCTAAAACCGTCTGTGTAGCTCCTTGCTCTGCCATACCTCCCTGGGATTATTAGTATCCAATATCATAGGTTTGCGCTAGTTCCCGTTAGCTAAAGAGAGCGGGGTAAGGTCTTTATCCACAGAGACTACATCTTGATGTATCCCCATGTCGACTTCAAGGAAGTATTCCCCGAGACTGCGTACCTCGCAGTTGTGCAAGGTTAAGACCGCAATGCTAAGGCATTGAGGAATCCACGGCCTTTACACACTTCCGCGGTATATACAGTCTCATCACAGATGACCGTGGGTGATTCCGGATGTATCACCCACGCAGTCACCCACTTGCAGTCAGCAGTGTGCGGACTTTTCTATCCAGGGCGTCATGTTCTGTCTGAGTCCATTTGAGTATGCCAAAGCAGGCTCTAACGGACACCCTAGAATGTTTCTCGCTCAATCCTAATCGGTTCATCGTTCCCAAGAATCTGCCGATATCCTGGATAGAGATGTTCCTTCTCGTCTTCTCCATTGCCGCATACAGGACAACAAGAAGGTGCGAAGTGTTGCATTTATTTATATAAATCCAGCACACTCATGAGCCACGCATGTGGCACAGAGTCATAGGCCTTCTTATAATCCATCCAACATCCGTCGGTAAACACGTAATTGTTCTGTAGTTTTTTGGGTCCGTGGTACTACCTGATTTATAGAGCAGGTGGGTAACTCCTGTGGTAAAAAATATTGGTAGCGACCATGTCTCTAAAGATGACTGAAACTGTGAAGCTAAGCTAGCGTGCGACCTTTGTAGCCATTTTAGCCAGAAATTATGCAGTCCGTCCGGTCCTGGAATCAAACCACAATAAAACATTAAATTTTCTACGATAATCAACATCATTTCATATAAGGCAAACTATGTAAGTATACAGATAGACAACAATAATCAAGTTAAAATCCAATGTAAAACAATGTATGTGTTAGTTATCTGTTTTTAATTTAAATACATTTCTTAGAATAAGTATGTAAGTGCCTAGATAAATTTTTACATTCACCTAATTTCCGGCGTAAAAACGTGTAACTGCGTAGTTACATACTTAAGTATCGGGAATTAATAAATTGCAGTAATATCGTCATGACGATAGATTTTCATTCTAAGACGTGTTCAAATATTTACAGTATAGGTAGAAATTTCAATTTATAAGTGCACTTAAAATATATAATTTAATAATTATAAAATATTTACTTAAAATCACTTACCTTGCCTTGATGGCGAGATTATCAGGTCTGATGTTGCGCTTAATATTTAGTCCACAGCATTTTTTGGTCTTTAAATTGCATCTTCCCCTAATGTAGTTTAAAATTTATAACGTTCACTCGACTTGGTATTAAACAACGCAACACTCTTGCGCACAACTCGCTGCTCGCCGAATAACTAAGTGACAGGCAGTTACCCGCACCGAGCGCTCTTTTCCTCCCACATAAAAGTATGTAACTGGAACTTAAATGGTTGTACGCTGGGCTTATTTGTCTGATTATGCAGATACACAATTATACGTTTGAGAAAAAACTATGTTCCGTTGATAGAAAAAATCTAAAAAAAATATATGTGGTAAAGTTATGTATATAGATGCCAAAAATGCAATAAAAACCATTTCGTGTATCTGGCAGATACATACGTCTACTTAGCGGGTGTCGAAGTGTTCGATTTTCAAAATCGGTCTATGGTTGGGTGATAATACATTACATTGCAAGAAGGTGTCTTAGCAAGAGGTCAGTTATTAAGTCCCAGTTGTCATTGGTGAAACTTAATATTGGTGAAAAGCTTGCCACAGTATGATGATAGAGTTTGATCTTCCTTCCTCTTCTGATTTCTCTTCAATTATTGAATCTTTCAAACAGTTTGCCAGGTGGAAGAGCACTCCAGTATTCCAGTCCATTGGCGAAGATGTCCCAATCAAGACAGGTACGGGGTATTGCTAGAATCATGGCATCCAGCTGTATTTATAGAGCTAGTATTGAAAAAATCCTGGCATAGTGCACTTTAGCTTTTCTAGGTCTATTTGACAGAGCAATCCAATATTCATCCATAACCTAGTATCGGCCAATATCGTAGTACAATTGATAGTTCTGTTGGTTCGAAAGAATGGATTGGTTCGAATGTTGATTTTATTGCAATCTCTTGTTTGCTTATGGGGTATAGAATCTAGGTGTTACCAAAAATAGTAAAGTTATTTTTCACACTTACGTAAACGCCAAAGTGTGCATGGATGGATGTTTGTTACTCAATTATCTTAGATATCAATATACTCATCACAGGTCAAAGACAGCTGTTAAAGTTTCGGAGCTTTTCTGGTAACTGCTATTTGAGATTATGGCTTTCAGCTGTCGTGATTTGGAAATATGCCAGTGTTTCTTTTTTCCTAACAAAAGAAAAAAAAACACTCTGACAGCAGATAGTACGAAATAAATATTTTGATAAATCCAAAATCTCACCGTCACAAAAAGTGTCAAAAAAATACAGACAATAAAAATACAGTCATATTTTATGCACAAAGGAAAAAAGGAGGCTTTTATAATAAAACTCGACAAAGTTAATAAGCAACAATGTTCCTTAAACGAGCCGAGTGTTAGATGCTCGACGCAGAAAATGGAAATACGAATACAAAAGGAAGTAAACGAAATTAGCCCCGAGTCACTTCTAAACACTGTCGAGTTCTCACGTCTGCCGGCACTTTTTTACTTATTTTGACGGATAAATTCCCATTTACGAAATAACCTGTAAAAGCGACGATTCCACGGTACTTTAAAGTGCCTAAGAGAGTAATTGGGCATATCAACCGTATAAATTCTGCACAGTATTTGCATAAAATTTTACAGCGATGAAAGCTGTTTGGACTATTTCGCTTAATGTTGTGTTAGTACGGGAAACTGAGCGTTAGTGAAGTGGCATTAAGTATTAAAGTTGGATGAAAGTTTGAAGTGTCGTCGTCGCTTTTAAAATGTATGAGCGACGCGTGGTTTACATGAGTTAGTCTTGTAAGAAATCAATTTGGTCCGTGATAGCTTTGCTGATAGCTTCTTATATTTTATAGCGGATATTAAAATTCTTGATGTCTCGAAACGTACACTTTGCTTTAAGTTTCAAAAATTTTACCATCTTGGAAAAGATTTTATGTGTTTTAAAGCTACAAGTATTCGAGCAGCAAATCAGCTGGAAAATACCTTTAATGTAAACCCACATAAAATTGTTAGGATACCATAATTCCAACTTTTTCGGGGCCTAAGAAAAAAATAAGTCATTTGTACGAGAAGGCTTTCCTTTGTACACCAACTTTGACAGTCATTACAGGTAGTACTGTCCCGAGAAGACAAACAAGTATCGTATAATCCAGTGTATGGGTTGTAGAGGTTAGAGTGGGAGTTACTCCATTTAAAATGGTGTTACCTATTTAGCTCCATCTGTTTTTTTTTTAATGGATGTCAACCCCGAATAAAAAAAGGAATAATAACTAAAAAATATAACAAAATTATATTTAGGAGTAGGTAATGACAAAAATAAATATTCGAATCGCAGTTAATTTACTAGTTTATTTTTGACATTGTAGGTTTTTTTATATACTATACATTATTATACCAGCAACGTGGTATGTGAGAAACTATTCTAAAATAAGATCTCAATTTACCGTTTACTCAGAAATAAATAAATTCTAAGTCTAATTGAATAACAAGATGATATAAATACACATCGAAAAATCCAAAGAAAAACCAAGTATAAAATAAATTAGATTTCGAAAGCAAACATATCGGACAGGGCCCTCTACGATAGAATATCGAGAAGGACATAGCTAACTAAATCAATTACTTGGATCAATTCGATTCCTTTAGTCTCGCGGACGAATCCCGATCGAATGGAAGCTTTTCAGGGGTAAACTTTTCAGGAGGTTTCCTTTCACCGAATATTCTGTTTGGTTTACTGAAATAATTAGTTTGGTGAGTTCAATTCTTTTGGAGTTTGGGATAATGTTTTGAGTTTGATGAAAATATTTAACGAAAGAATGATAAAAGAAATAAAGTTCGATTTGTGAGCAGCAGGAATAAAAATAAAGGATAACATTTTTTTTTTGTTTATATGAAAAATTGTCCAAACTAAGAATTTCTCCTGTATTATGGGTGCGTTTACAAACATAGTCCAACTCACATACACATCCTGACCTACCGCATGACGCAGGTTCTCACCGGGCACGGAAGTTTAGGGAGGTTATGTCTGATAAGGAGGGAAGAAACGCCTGGGTGTCACCACTGCAAGGATTGCCTGGAGGACACGGTGGAGCATACGGTGCAGGACTGCCCCACTTGGGCAGACCGCTACCGTATCCTCATGACGGCGATAGGCGGAGACCTCTCGCGTACACACACACCCAGAACTGGAACAACTATACCTACTAGTAGATCATCAAAATATTATAGCTTGCGTGCTGGCATCGAACCTGCGACACTACGCAGCAGTCATCGCTCAGTTACTGCGTCAACCGTCACATCACTAAAAACACATACACTAATACATAAAATAATAAGCATTGTATGGGTGCTACCATCCCCCACACAGCATCCCAAATTGCGTCGTTTAATAGACCAACAAGTTGTTGATCAATTTATAGTGATCACTTTAATAAGCCGTAGCCAATTAATATTAATAACGCCAAAGACAGTAAAACAATGTAATTAGATGACAAATAAATGCCCTATTTAGAGTAGCACTTAATCCTGCAAAGTAATTGCTACGGGTTAATGACAAAAACAATTTAGACAGTAACAAGGGTCGAAAAGAACAGAAAAGTAGCATTAATCGAAAAGACGTGGTTTAGGCTCACAAAAGGGAGGTTTTGGTATAAAAAGGAAATATTTTAAAAATATCTATGAATATTAATGAAGAGTGGCTTAATCAAGCAGTTTCGACTCAAAGCAGTAAACCATGTTTCTTTTTTTAACCTTTGCCTCACTCTAGGAATTTCTCCTGTATCGTGAGTGCTTTTACAAACATGTAAACTCACATACACAAACACCCAGACCCGGAACAACACTACTTCCAGATCATACAAATATTTGTTTCGTGCGGGGATCGACGTCACGACACGCTGTGCAGCAGACGAACACTCAGCCACTTAAGAAGGCTTCCAGGCTGAAATGGGATAGGTAGACGGGCTTGACAGCACCGAAGATGGCTCGGAAAAGTATGGCGAGACGATGAGCGCTAGTTCAAGCTAGACCTCGTCATCTCGCCACATTTTTGGTTCCCATAATTTATCTTCAGAGAGAACATGGGGAGGTATTTTGGGAGGCCTATTCCAGTTCGTCCCGCCATCTCCGACTCTGCCTCACTGTATCAGAGCACCAGTTCTGAGTTATTTTGGTCCAAATGTGCGTTAGGTTAAACTTTTACCTTCTTATTACAAAATGGGGTTTGACAAAAAACCCAGGTTCACACAAACATTGTTACAAATCGTGGTTTTTCGATAAACTTGGTCAAACAGTCGTAACTGTCAAAGTTGTGTCAAACTCGTAGTAGTTTTTTTCATTGTGTTTTTGATTTTGTCTTATTTTCACTCAAAATGGATTAAAACACAGTAGATTTTATTATTATTTAGACAGTGATTCAATTGCGGTACCAAGGTCCACGTTTTATCTAAGTTTTGTATTTGGAGAAATTTAAACCATAGTTCTGCAGATAAGCTTAGACTTGATAGTCCAGGTGTAAACCAAGGTTTATTTAGAAACAATAACAGTAACAACTGAAACGACCATCTGTAGGTCAGATAACGACAAATTATTTATTTCAATCAGGACATCAAGAGACACTTTTAAACGGCGAAAATATATTATATAAAATATGAATTATATCATAAAAAATGTAAAAAACTACAAAACAAATAAACAGTTACATTATACAACAAATTGTTTTACTTTATCCATCGTAAAACGTACATTATCTAGGCAATTTTCTTTGGGAAATGAAGTGGGCTGACAGTCGTATAGTTAACAAGGTTCGTTCGTGTTTAGAATTCGTGATTCGTACCTCTCGCAGCCTGATGTGTTTCATTAAGTTTACTCGTGACGGGCAACACAATGATTTCACAGACGTTTTTTATTGCTGTGAAGGTTGTATGTGTTTTTAATGATGGCAACATTTTTGTTAGGCCAATTTGTTTTTTTTTTTTTTCATTACTAGAAAAATAAACACGCCTTTTTTCTATAAGAAGTGGGTGGACACTAAAGATTGCCAGCTACTATGATCCCATACTCCGTTCGCTTCGTCCTCCTTCATAATAATTATCTATCTTGTCATACAAGCTTGTTGGTTGCAAAAAAAAATGTTTATTGTCATCCGTCCCAGTGTCATCAACTACTTATCATGTTGAAAATCTCTGCTTACTTTATAACAGCAGCTGCATTCCTGTACTGTTCTGTAGGTGTTGCTTACGAGTATCTATACGAGTATTTAGTGTATTTTCTACATCTTGCGATGTTACTGGCAGTATTGGCCACGCTTGGACTGCCTGGCTGGTGACCACCATTTCGTCGGAATCCGGCACCAAATAGTTTTAGTCCTGCGTCGTGGGTCGATGCGCAGGAGTTTTTTCTGAGAGAGCACGCTCCATCTTAAGGCGGATATTTGCTTCTGGGGCCAAAGCAAACAAAATATCGGAAATGTAGCGGGTGTCGAAAACGACTGCGAAAATCTTGTAAGCATTTTTCAAAAACATTCTGATGACTGTTTCAGTAAACTATAATACGTCATACAATGTGATGCCCAGCCCACTCGTTCTGAAAACTTTACAAGACTTTCGCTATCCTCGTCAAAACTTTTCGGCTTACATACTTTTTCTATTTCAGACCCTAAAGCATTCGAAACACGTACTGTACAAAGATCAAGGAACCCGAATGCAGATACGAACATTCACGAATCTCGTCGACGAGACAAGAGTACTCGAAATCTATCACCCTTTATTACATCCGTGGGAAATGTAAAAAGCTCTTAAAACTACTAGGTAGGTATAAGAGTGCTAAGAAATTCCTGTGAGAACACTTTATAGCCAGGATAGCTGTTAGCACTTGAGAAATTGAATTTCGTTGGCGTGGCCCGCCTTCTGATTGCTTAGAACTGAATCAGCTATATTGATAGAATCTGACTTGTCATATCATTTGAGTATTTCTGCTTTAACTTAACTTTAACTTTGTTGTAGCATAAGCAAAAGTTTGCGTGAAAAATGTTGAAATAAATTGAATATTTTAGTATGAATGAATGCTTTAACATGTGTATAAATAATTGGTATGATGTTACATAAGCAATAACGTTAGATGTTTAGAAGTAGTGTTAATTGTTTGTTCAATCAACATACGTGTGAATTTGTGTTAACAGTTAAGGGACATCGTTTTTTTTTTTTTACGTGGCAAAATCATCAAATGAGTACTCCTACCCCGGGCAGGACTGTCAGACTCGTACTAACTAAAATCCGCGGTATCCCTCGGCAGCCCCTCATGTGCCGGAGTCGCGGTATACGTATGTCCCGCAACCCCGGCAGGACTGTAGCCCTATATAGGGGGGCCCCGTCATTATGCTGACGCTCCTCTTGCCTGCCCGGCGGCAGGGTTAGTGCACGCCGGGCCCGCTCTTACTCCAACCACTGTGCCCTCTGCTAAACAGAGGGACACGTGGTGGAGCGGTGTGACGGGACATTGGCATACGGGCAAGGAAACCCCTTACGGGGAGTTCTTGCCCTTACCCCGGGGCGCACAGTCCCGAGAAACTGGGCTTCCCCCCGGACGTATCCGGAAAGGAACTTCCAGTCCTCCGGGCACTCGTGGAGGTTTCCCGTCCTTAGCACCCCAAAGGGACATCGTAATAGAATCTTTTGACATCAATTTAGTAAACGAAAACATTTCAGAGGCCTGAAGGATTCGCACAGATAGCTCAATTTGACTACTTCTGAAATCAGAAGTAGTCAGATCTCACACAAAAAGGTAGACGTTTTTAAAGCGTTTATCATTTTTAGGAAAACAAATATGCTGAATTACGATTTGATTCTGAAATAGAATTTTAATACCTTATCGTTTTTTTTAGCAATATGTACTTTATGGCAATGAATAGTTTAAAATCATAACAGAATACGTGGTAAGTTAATTGTGTCGTAATTTACTTCCACCGTATATTATAGTTTGAATGCATTGGCTATGACATCTTACTTTAAAACACAAATACACCGTAATTAACTCAATTCAAAAGTCCTCAAAATTGGAATACAAGCTACCTTTTTCGCACAAGAGCTAAGTCCGTGAGATATAGCACGAAGCTGTACTTTACCTTACTCTATATTTCACTGGCTGTGATAAATTTGGTCTCTCTGACTTAGCCTACAGTGAAATATTTCAACTTGGTAGCCAAGATAAAATGTGTAGCCGCTAGGTCGCAGTACATGTGACGTTTTTCTGAATGCCAAATGAGATACGGACCTTCGTAGAATGAATGTAAGTACGAGTTCACGTGTTTACTGGGTATATACCAATGGAGGACGTTTTCATCATTTATGAAAGATGTTGTTACAAATCCCTTTAGTGGTTGCAGACGTGACTGCCCAGTTCTAGGCCCTGGAGCCTTACCACGAGCTCTTATCGATGCAGTTTAGGCTGTGGGAAAGAGACAGAGATATACAAGTCGTCTAGCGCCATCTCTTTCCCATAGCCTAACCTGGATCGCATTAAGATTTCATGGTAGGCCACCTGAGTTCAGTCCCAATGTCCATAAAGTGTTTTTTTTTTTGTGTAATTTTGTTTTTCTATTACGACATTATTAGTAGCAGCCACAGAGTCTAATTTTGCTCCAGATAGTTTTGGAGCCTATTCAATACAAGCAAACAATCAAATCTTTCCTCTTTATATTATTTGTGTAGATTATTCTTGAATGAATTGCTTCTCCGCTGGAGATCTGTCAGATTAATTAAAACATTTCAGGCGTCGAAACAATCATAATGTTACTAAGTAGAGATGTGCCTACCATATCGGCGTCCATATATTTAGAGTCCCTGACCGGTCGCTAAAATATTTAGCAAAAAAAAACGCTGGTTGAAGTAGGGGGATAAGTATGAAATCATGGGATGACAAATGTAACACACGAATAAGATTTTTTCTTTGTAAGCAATTAATAGATACACAACAAAAAAAAACTCAGCAACAGTGACTTCATAAATTCTAAAACGGTACAAACATTTTCAATTAGCTATCCTTGAATTCTACACAGGAGAAAGAACGGCTTGGACGACTAATCGGCCTCGTAACTGAGTAGTCGGCAAATCGGCCAAAATCACAGTCTTCCCATCCCTATTATTAAGCCAGCCCAGGAGCAAGAAACATTTTGAAAATAAAAAAAATAATCAACAATAGCCACTTCATAAAAATAATTTCACGCTGAAAGATGATTATATTTATAAAAGAGTCGCCTTTAGTGTTTTTGAATTAAGGTCGATTTTTAAAAAGATTTTCTCAGAATTTTTGTTATGTTTGATGTTTTCATCTTTCTCTTTTGTGTTGTAGAAAATTAATCGGTCGTGGATTAAATAAGTTGTCAGAAACAGAAATTATTAAATGAGATAAAATTTTATTTATTCTAGCTCAAGATGAATTCATTTACTGGATCGATTTTAATAAAACTTCATATGATTTTTCAGTTTATTTCCATTTGAATACTAGAGAGACAGAGATTAAAAACTATCTTTGTTTATATATTTAAGACGTTTATAAAATGTTCTTTGATATTTTTTAAGACCTATGACATCCATTGCACTCACTCTTAAAATGGATCAAAAATATATTTTAAGATTTTCTTGTAAGGCCCTAAGTTAAATCCCTCTTTTGAGACATAATGATGCCATAACTTGGAAGAGGTATATAAAAGTGTATATTAGGTACTTAAATAATATTTTGTCAGCAAAAATAAGTGCTTAAGCTTACAATGTGTCCATTATTTTGTATCAATTTTTCCATAGCTGGATATTTATAACAAAAAAAGTATAAAAAACAAAGGCATTTTTTGAACCGCAACACAGTAGATACAGACGATAGCGTTACAACCTACCCTAATCAGTCTAATTTTTCCAATCCAACATGAACCTTTTGCTTTTGTGATAAAGTAGAAAACCTTTTAAAAGAAAGCCAGATGAGCTGGACCGCTTCATGAAGGACTGGGCCACGGTTGCAGATAGCCACGAGATGTAGAAGGAGCAGAGGAAGGCTTTAGTCCAACACTGGGACACTATTGGGCTGATATATAAAGAAATTGATTGAATAGTTTGTCTGAATCCCCAGCAATTCTACTACCTAGTAACACAACTATTGACACTTTTATTCTATAAATTATCTTCAATAAGATAATAGAAATACAATAATATAGACCATAACCTTGTAAGGTCAAATTCAAATGGCCACACGAGTTCACTGACATAGATATGTATTAAGTATGTATTAGCACACAGTAACTTGCCTGTCCAATAGTTTGTTAGTCGATTACAAGGCACCGGCGCATGCGCACGTTTTTTTTTGTTCGAAAGTTGTTGACATTTGAAGTTGATTTTGTTTTGTTTTTATTTTGAAAATGGAGTGGCTTACCACGGAAGACGGTAAGTGTTGTGTTTTATCTCATTTTTGAGTTCATCTTTTGACGAATTTGAAAATAACAAGTGGCTGTGTTTGAAACTGGTTTCGATAAACAAAACAAAACTATGTCAGACTTGTATTCCGAACTTCATGTGCAAGTGATTATACTTACAACTACGAAATATTTGGTAAAAAAACATGTTACGTAAATGCTAAAAAATATAATCAGCCTGTGATGTTCCCCTGTCGGGCATTATGCCTTTATATTGTTTAAAATTCTGCTTTTTTGCTTTTCAATTTTCAAAACTTATTCACAAGTCAAAAAGTATCATATTTGATAAACAAACTGGGCTATCACACTGATAATGAATAATAAATAGGATTAATGTAAATATTTACCGATAATGTTGAATCTTTATCTTAATGATATTTTGTATGACGATAAAAAAGTACAGACAGCAACCTACCTCAATTGGCCTTTCTTTAACAGATTATCAACCTTATCATAATTGTGGAAGATGAATGTTCGATTGGCAAAAATTGTCAGATTTCGGTAGGTTGACCTGGTGGCGGCTGTAAAGAATGCACAATTGCATATCGACCTTGATAAAGAGGTAAAACTTTGTAAGATGGTAATGCTTGTTATTATTTAATGGGATTATTTTTGGGATACATTTACATGACGTGTATAGATCGTGAGTGTCAATTGTAAAGATACACCCCCACGTTTTGAGTGGCCCCTCCCTCAGCTGTATGCCCGTATTTTCTTATTTTTACGACATTAAAAACGTGAGATTTTAGATTTTTTTAATCAATTGATTATTTTATTATTTTCATCTTTGTTGTTGTTTATTCACTTACAATCTTTTCATATTTTCATGTCATCGGGTTTGAAGCTACCCTGAAAATTTCAGCCTGCTAGCTTATCGGGAAGTGCCTCAAAATTGAGTTGCAAAAATCCAACTATAACGACAAACAAGAGAGTGTTTAAAAACGTGGGAAAAATGTGAGTCGCGAGACTGTCTCATTACGTAACAGTGACCTTGGAACGTAAAGGGCTATCGAAGAATCAGCGTGGATTTTAGTCAGTACAAGTCTGACAGTCCTTCTCTGGGTGGTGACTTATTCTATTACTAGCTGTTGCCAGCGGCTTCACCCGCTACAACTCGAAAATTATCCCACGGGAACATAAAATCGGGATAAAAGCTATCCTATGTGTTAATCCAGGTTATTAACTATCTGTGTACTAAATTTTAGCCAAATCCGTTCAGTGGTTTTTGCGTGAAAGAGTAACAAACATCCATACATCGATACTTACAAACTTTCGCCTTTGTAATAGTAATAGGATGATAAAATAACCATAACAAAAGACGAACTAGTGCCAAACATGACACAGTACTAAGTGTGTGACCGAGACAACGGTCAGTAGATACAAAATGTGACAATATCAATGGAGCCCCGCGTCGCAGGGCTCCTCTTGTGTGGATCGGAAATATAACCATGAATGGTCAAACTGGTCTCGCCATCCCCTTTAACCTTTTGTCCGAGTCGTGTTGCCCCAAGTAGGTGTTGTTTATACACGATACACGATCATAGTGTGATCAACAAACATTTGTTTCGGGTCTGTGTATTCGTGTATATGTTAGTTTCTATATTTGTTATAAACACACCAACGATACAGAAAGAAATTACGAGTACTAGTGTGGAAGCAAAGTTTTTAAAACAAAAAAAAAGTATTCTACACATTCATGTTCTTTCCAATTTTGCATGAATTCACAGAAAACGGACGGTTTTAAAAAGGAGAACTGACAAACGTGGAATCCCTTTTTCTTTTTGTCTTTTTTGTGGATATACGAAACGACAATGTTACAGTTTTCAGGATTTCGGAACTATCCGCTCAAAGCAAACGAAGTGCTTTACCTATACACTGTACTGGTGGTACTAGGTCGTATCCAAATGTTTCTTTACTTTTTATTGAAAGTTTACTTTGTTAAAACTGTTTCCTATCTCGTTTTCGAATGCGGATGGAGATTTGAATTCAATTCGTACTTTAATCCTTACACCACCACCTCCACCTCCACCTCACATAGCTTTTGTAACCTATCACTAATTTCATCATCATTATCATTATCCTATGATAAATATTCCCACTGCGGGGACGCAGGCCTCTTCTCTGTGAGAGGCAGTGGGCCGTAATCTACCACACGGGGACAGTGCGGATTGGTAGATGTCATACATGTCTTCGATTTTTTTGTTCCAGGACAAGTGGGTTTCCTCACGATGTTATCCTTCACCGTTTTCGCGAGCAGTGGTTATGAAATTTTCACAAAGTGATATGCCCGGATAGGTTCGAACCTACGACTCTAAGTCGGGGCCGATACCACTTGACTACCTCTTCCACTATTATCTCGAAATTTCCAGTACATAATATTTAGGGATCCTTTTTATCATATCCAAAAGTATATTTATAATGATAGGCGTATCTTAAATTCTATGGCACCTTACTTTAATTTAACACTCATACTATGGGGCCCTTCACGATAAGACCCAAACTCTGCCGCTTTCAATTTGAATCCCCTCTTTACAACAGAAAAATCCAATCCTACTTTTTACTCACTTCGGAAGCAACCTTCTCGATTCGTACCAATAGTTTTAGTCGCGAGATACTAAAACTATTGGCACCGATACCTCTATTTATTATAATTTTTTGTGGTGTTAAAATAAATGAGAAGACTTAATTTAATAATTTTACACCTTTCGGAAGGTACCGTCAGACCTTAGGTAGTATTGTGTTCCGGGGCCTCGTTAATCTTCTTAAAGTAAAACATTCCCGAGAGTTAGTCAGGAATTGGACCTTAATGGACCCTGCTAATTTTCTGACAGATTCTCAAGGCGCAGGATTGATAATTTATACTGAAATACACACTGTTATTTACATTTTTCACTAAGCAGAAATTTAAATAATACTATTTTAAACTTTAAATGTTTTGTATTTTCCCTTTGCTTCCAGGAAAATACAGAATAGAATCTCTGTCAGCTGTTACTTTCCCCGGTGCATTAAAAGTGAGTATTTTCCGTAAATACAATAAGACTATTTAGTTTTGTTCCGAAGTTTCGTTTAAATACAGCTTTTCTTGGAGTTGAAATGAAATACTTTAGTTTGTATCTGTTTTAATTGTTATTCAGTTTATTGTTTTCAATTATGCATAAAATACTTCAATCATTAATACTTAATGGTAAAGAAACAAAATGTCAATAATTGCCAAAGTGGCCACGAATGGGCCTACCACACGCACAAGCTTCACCACAGTTTTGCCTGCGTAATTTTCTCGCATGACAAAATAATACACGGTGGTCAACACTGAACGCCCAACCACACAGGTAAGTTCGCGCAGGTCAGACTTGCGCAGGCAAAACTGTGGTGAAGTTTGTGCATACATAGCAAGCAAAAGTATGGAATCACTTACTTGGAATTGATCTGGGATAGCTCTTTAAATAACAGCGTGATTTAAATCAATTTAGTATCAGTTTAAAAATCACACCTTTACAACGGTACCGTTTTTTTATTATTCTTAACTAGGTATTAAGTACTCAAGATCATGCGGAAGTACTGATTTCATACTTTAGCTCGCGGGTGTTGTTTGTAACTAATACATACATCAATTCAAATAAAATATATAGCGAATATCCGCTCCCCTCACAAGTCTGCCCTAAGGTACAAATCTGAAGTGATACTTTTATCTACTTAAATAGTGCTTCAAAGTACGTTTGTTAATGACACTTAAGTACTCCAAGTGAAGTGAAGTGAGTGCAGTGGTAGCCCAGTAGTATTGGCCCCAACTTAAGAGCATGGGTTCATCTGATCATGGGTCTATCACCAGCTACCGTAAAGTGAACATCTCAGTAAAAGTGCTCTTCATAAAAATTTGCATAAATGTGTTAAAAAACGTGAGACAGACTCAGATTTTAAAATAATATTGTGGAAACTAGTTTGTTTCATCATATTGTGCAGTGATACAGTTGATACATCGATGAATGGGTGAATATTTGCCATTATTCATTAATCTTTTATAACAAAATACCGTCATTGACTGGCGTCCAGAACAGTTTAAGTAAAACGCGTAAGCGACGCCGTATTCAGAGGACTTACGACGTTCTTCCCGCGAGCCTACGCTCACATCGCTGCTTAGTGGACTGAGAGGCGGCAATAGCTTGGACTGTTTCTAAAAGTCTTAAAATCCACGACTCTGAAGGCGCTAATATGGACTGTATTATTGAGTCTTAGTCTTAATCATAGTAACATAAATAAATAAACTGCTGAGTACTAAACATTGTCGCATTTTGAGTACATAATAATATTATCATGGCTTCATCAACTTGGGGATGTTGCAATAGCATGAAGAAAAGTGACAGTGATCGGGCCATTACTTGTATGACATGTAAATTGTCATTCTGAATGTGTCCAGGATATTCCTGTCACCGCCGATGAGTCTGGTAAATGGACATGTTCGGGCTGCACCAATTTGTACCTGAATCCATCAAATACAGATTACACTCCTGCTCGCAATGTTTCCACCTCAAGGGGTAATAAAAGAATTGCGCTAAATTCTCCTCCGGAAAACAAATTGCTGACCAGCGACGACGTGCGAGAAATAGTGCAGGACGTTATCAAGACAGAGCTCGCGGCTATGCTACAACAATTGAACAACACCATTGTAAGTGTCATCAATAAGGAATTGGAACCAGTGAGGACCGAGGTGCAACAGTTGAGTGTACCACTAAACTTCCATACCAAACAATTTGAGGACTTTCAATCGGAACATATCGCATTAAAAAACTCTGTGAAAGAACTAAAGGAAGAAAATATTCAACTGAGCAGATCTAACTTAGAATTAAATCATCGTCTTAACAACCTGGAACAGCAAGCGCGCTCCAACAACCTTGAGATACAATGTTTTCCTGAAAATAAACAGGAAAACCTTTACACTGTTGTTAAGCAACTGGGGACTATAGTCAAATGTGAATTGAAGGACAGCGACATACTGCACTGCACCCGCATCGCAAAGCTCCAAACCAATAGTTCGCGTCCTCGTTCTGTGGTTGTTCAGCTTGCCTCACCGAGGATTCGGGACCAATTACTAGCTGCTGTTATAAATTACAACAAAGCTAATAAAAAAAACAACAAGCTTAATAGTGCGGATTTTGGAATGGCTGGTAAAAATATACCGATTTACATCGTGGAACACTTGTCATCATCAAATAGATTTCTTCATGCTGCCGCAAGACTGAGAGCTAAGGAAAAGGGGTATAAGTATGTCTGGGTTAGGAACGGCAGGATCTTTGTAAGAAAATCTGATGGAGAAGGACATATTCTAATCAAAAATTTGGATAGTGTAGATAAGATTGTGTGATATTGTAAGCTATTCTTTTTTTCTATTATTATAATTTGTGTTGTTACTTTGTTTCCTTTTTACATGATAAATGGAATGCCATCTAAAACAAAATTCAACTGTTTAAAAACTTATTACCAAAATTGTCGAGGCCTACGTACAAAGACGCATGTTTTCTATCGAAATATATGTTGTAATGATTTTGATGTGATTTTTTTGTCGGAGACTTGGCTTAATAGTTCTGTTCTTAGTAGCGAGCTGTTCGACAGCAGGTATGTGGTCTATAGAAAGGACAGAGAAAGTATTGTGGGTGGTAAAAGAGAAGGAGGAGGGGTTTTGATCGCTATTAAAAACAGCATAAAATCCAAGCGTTTAAAAGAATGGGAGAGTAATTGTGAGGATCTCTGGGTCACTGTAGAGCTAACAGGGACGAGCTCTGTTGGTCGAATAGCTCTCTGCGCAGTATATCTACCTCCACCAGTACGTCGAGAAACCTTAAAAATTTTTGTAGACTCTTGTAACGCAGTTTTTGAAAAAATCACTGACTGTGACATATGTATTGTGGGTGATTTCAATTTGAGTGGTATCGACTGGCAAAGTGTGAATAGCTCTAGCAGTAATGCGGGGTCACGCAGTCTCAACGATCTGTTCATTGATTTTACTTGTGTCAATATGCTAAAACAATGTAATTTTACTACAAATACTGCTGGTCGTCTTCTGGATCTGGTGCTCTCCACAATACCGCAATGTAGTGTAACTGAAAGTGCAACTCCTATGACTAATGTGGATCAACAGCATCCTCCTCTGGATATTATTCTCTCATTTGACAGGGAAGCTAGGCTCCCATTTAATAATATAGGAGCAACTCCCGACTTTCATAGGGCTGATTACCATCCAATTCGTAATCACTTGAAAGAGTTGGACTGGAACTCATTATTTGATGGACAAGGTGGTGTAGATGAGATGTTGGACGTTTTCTACAACACATTAAGTAACGCCATACAGAAATTCTTGCCGTTACGTAAACCTAGAAACCGTAAATTCCCGCCATGGTTTAGCCGTACACTGATCAAAATGCTTAACCAAAAAAACAAGATTAGAATTCGCTTCAAGAAATACAAGAACCCCTTAGATGCAATAGAATTAAAACTACTAGGAAAACGGTGTGAAGCTCTTGCTACTACATGTTATAACAACTACACAAAATATGTAGAAGACAACTTAGCATCAAACCCTAAGTTATTTTGGAACTACATTAAGGCTAAGCGAGGAGGTACTGGTGTTTATCCAATAACAATGACCGACGGAACAAACGCTACTTCTGATGGCACAGAAGTGTGCGAATTATTTGCCGATTATTTTGCGTCCGTTTACACTCCTGATGACAGCAATGATGTTGAACAAAGTTCTAAATTGAAATTCTTAGAAAATTATAGTTTGTGTCTAACTGCCCCAATTATTTCTCGTGAATCTCTCTGCAAGAAGTTGGAAAGCCTAGACTCAAAAAAAGGAGCAGGGCCTGATGAAATTCCACCAGTATTCATTAAAGCATGTGCATCTGAGCTGGTTTACCCACTTATGCTAATTTACAATAAGTCCTTATCAACTGGTACATTTCCATCAAGGTGGAAAATAGCTAAAGTTGTACCTGTTCATAAATCGAAAGATAATGATGTGGTCACCAATTATAGACCTATCTCAATTTTGTCATCATTCGCAAAGGTTTTCGAGTCGCTTATCTGCCCATATATCCAGGATCATTTAAATTTCTATTTAAGTGATCATCAGCATGGCTTTGTTAGGACCCGTTCTTCTAGTACGAATTTGATACCCTTTATATACCCTTACCCAGGCCACCAAGCAGACGTGATATATACGGATTTCAGCAAGGCTTTTGATAAGGTATCCCACAAGCTCCTTATGGCTAAATTGCGCGCATACGGTATATCTGGAGCCTTGCTAGAGTGGTTGAACTCTTATCTGTCGGATAGATTTTTCTTTGTGGTAGTTAATGGCTATAAATCTGCTCAACGTCGAGTTTGTTCTGGTGTTCCTCAGGGTTCACATTTAGGGCCTGTTTTTTTTAATTATTTTGTAAACGACATTCCTCAGTGCTTTTTTCACTCAGATGTTTTTATGTACGCGGACGATCTAAAGTTTTTGAGAGTTGTCAAGTCCGAAGAAGATCCACTTTATCTACAAAGCGACCTCGATCGCCTTATTCAATGGTGTAATTGCAACAAAATGGAACTAAACCCAAAAAAATGTTACCACGTAAAATTTTCAAGAAAAAACGTCCCTATACGGAGCAATTACCATATCCTGGGTGACAAAATTGAGGAGGTTGAGACAATAAAAGACCTTGGTGTACTATTTGACAAAAAATTAACTTTTACGCCGCACATTGACAGTATTATTAAACGGGCCTCGAAAATGTTAGGGTTCGTTCTAAGAAATACTAAAAACTTTCGGTACAATAAAACAAAAATTCTTCTGTATTACAGCCTAGTTCGTAGTATTTTGGAATATAACAGTACGGTCTGGCGTCCTCACTTTGCCTGCCATTCCTTGCGTCTTGAACGTGTCCAGAAACGTTTCGCATGGCATCTCGTCTTCTCCAATGGTCTCGCCAAAAAAATACGCTCATATAAAAATAGACTGGCGCATTTTAATATGACCTCTCTGGACAAACGTAGACATATATTGGACGCTATGTTTGCTTACAAAATAATTAAACACAAGATAGATAGTCCCTGCCTACTTGCCCTTTTTAGTTTCCGCGCTCCCTCCAGAATTCCACGTAGTGCCATCACGCCGCTTTGTCCACCTTTTAGAATAGTCCAGTCATTAAAGCCTAAACCCGAAAATAATTAGTAACACGCTGAAATTTTTAGGGGTTTTTAAGGAAGGTAAAATAACATACCGGGTGATTTTGCAGCGTTCTGGGGTGTACGGAAAGGGTTGAAAAGGGGTGAAAAGGGGTGAAAATGGTTTTTCGTTAATAACATTGCCAAGAAAATTAGTAACACGCTGCAAATTTGGAATTAGGTTTGTCTTACCGTTTTTTAACGTGTTTTAAATTTGCAGCGTTTTGCGACATACGGAACATTGTTTTTTTTTTAAAAACAGTGATTGCACTGTTTTTATTGTAAAAACAGGGGTAAGAAAATTAGTAACACGCTGCAAATTTGGAATTAAGTTGTTCTTACCGGTTTGTAACGTGTATCAAGTTTGCAGCGTTTTGCAACATACGGAACATTGTCTATTATTAAAAAAACAATGAAATTATTTAATCACACAGGTGAAAGAAATTTGTAACTCGCTGTAAATTTGTAATTAAGTTGTTTTTACCGTTTCGTAACGTATATCAAATTTGCAGCGTTTTACAACAAATTGAACATTGTTTATTATTAAAAAAACAGTGCGATTTGTTAGTAACAAGGGTAAAAAAGTAGGAACACGCTGCAATTTTAGAATTAGGTTGTTCTTACCGGTTTGTAACGTTTTGCAAAAAACTGAACTTTTTTCATTCATTACCATAAAAACAAATATTTCAGTTAGTAACCATAGTGAAAAAGTTAACCCTTAAAGTCACAAAACATTTCATCGAAATAAAACATCAAAATTGATCTTGTTTATGATTATTTGCCCCTTAATAAGGGTAGGAAAAATAGTAAAAAAAATCTAATTAGTTTGTCTTCTAAGATAATTAGTGTATATTATACTATACATTGCCACCAACGTTAGTAACTCTCAATTGTAAGAGGTGTATAGTATAATATACAAAATACACTTTTGACATAGGTTGATCAAAATACTATAACGCCAAATGTGCTTCAAATTATAATAAAATAATGACAATCAGTGCTTCTGATAAGCTACAAAACAATTTCTTTTAACCCTGTAAGAAAGGTGGACATTGAAATAGGTACAACGAGTACTACCCTGGCCCTTTTTGCAATTGTTTGCACCTCAGATACTTTCTGTGTTTCAGAAAGTGATGTTTCGGTTGAAAACTTTTGAAAACCATAACGTCTGCAATCTTGCCGTAGTCTACCAATAATCCTTGTTGTGTTCCATAAGTGGCATAACCACATCTCCTACCAACATGTTGATGGAAAAAAATCAACTATATCCTTTCTAAGTGCTTGTGTTGACTTTCCCGTCGAAAATGGTATATAAGTTAGTGTTATTTGCTATAACAGGTATAAGGTCTTCAGGAAAAATCGATAGCAGTAGTCCACCGTCAATCAATTCCACGAAACAGCTTCCTGAAAACCTTGATAAGACAATTCAGCTGCTTAGTGTAATGTTCTCTTAATCCATTGCAAAAAAAGAGAAAAAAATTCGTCTTTTTATCCTGTTTACAGCAACTATAGGACCTCTACATTTTCTATGTTCGCGTTTTGATGAAGTTTCCGGCGTAAACAGTGACGGTTTAACTGCAAGGAGGGTAGTGATTCGATAGATGGTATAACATTGAAATTGCATTGTGTATCGAAAGGAAATGCTGTCAGATGATTGATTGTGAGTGGTGTTGGATCTTTTCCGCTTTCGGAAACAGTTTTGGGAAACAGTTTTGGCTTCAAAAACCTAGATTCCAAGTCTAAATGAAGAATCATCAATGACATCACCACCACCCATAAGTTGGCAATGTTTAAAATAACATACATCAAAATCAAAATATTTTCTTAGCAAACCGTCGCAATGTATAGTATGCTATACACCCAAGATTGTGGCAGTAAAAAGCGATGAAAACTTGTATATAACGTGGATAATTTAGCACTAGCAGGAGCACAATATATTTGTGATTTCAATTCACAAAACACAGAACAATATTTTCATAATGAATAAGAAATTATAATAAAGGAGATCATTTTTTTTGGGCCTTTTCTGAAAGTGCCGGCCAACGAAAAAAATTGGTACCAATGGGTAGTACTAGTCATTTGGAGCAATAGTTACTATGGCACAAAAGTTTTAGGATTGCTCTCGGCCAAGTTATGCAAGTTCAAAGATTCGTAATTTTCATACATTTTTTAATTTCTGAAAGTGCTCTGAAACACCAAATAATGATAAGTATTGCTAGAACTAGCCACCTCAGGCAATTTAACATAAAATATCATCACGCCTGTAATCCCTGAAAGGTTGGGCAGAGGTGTAACGAATTAAAATGAATAATTATCTTATATTTTTTTGTGAAAAGAAATAAAAACTTCTTCTTCTTCTTCAACCTTTGGTCACCCAATGCTGAGTGTAGGTCTCATCCAAATCTCTCCACTTCTGGCGGTTTTGTGTTATGGCTATCCAGTTTCTTCCGGCCACTACAAGATCGTCTGTCAATAAAAGATAGTCTAGATCGTTGTCTCCCCACATTCGTCTTTCCCGTTCGTGGTCTCCACTCCAAGACTTTCCAAAAACATGTTAAAATTTATAAATCTGCTGGTGGGGCCAGCATCGGGAACAGAATCAAAATTGCCTGTGGTAGGGATCTTGGAAGAGCGATTTCCTAACAATACGAATCGTGACCAATTAAGTGCTTTTTGAATCAACCCCTTTTTTGGGAAATAGAATCATCAAAGGATCGCTCAGGTTGAGCTGGAGAGTCTGTCAGACTCCTGCTGACTAAAAGTCCACCCTATTCATTTGGTTGCCCTTTGCGTTCATTACATTACATTCATACATTTGTTGTTTTCTTAAAGAGCCTCATAGCCTTCGGAACGCGATACTGTCGAACCCCCAATTAGCGATGGGACGTTTACATCGCCGTCCAGTTAGCGAGACTCAACTGGTATTCGTCCTTGACATCCCGTGGAAATTCAAGGAGTATTCCTGGGGCTGCCTTCAAGCTGCTACCCAATCTTGCGGGGCAAATGCCTCTTTTTAGAGGCTCTACGTGGAAGCGGTACGTTTAAAGCCCCTCTACGGGAACTCTGTGTCCGTCGTCTCCATAAGGAGGCGACCAAACAAGCTGGTCGCACCAGGGCATCATGGCTATTCGGGTGATCCATACATAGTTAGTAGCTGGAGGGCCCCGCTTCCAGATCACACGGTGGCAATCCGGAAAGGAGGCTGCCATTTCTTCTGCAGCAGTAATGACAGCGAAGGAGGAAGAACACATGAAGGAGAGGACACCCTCGAAATCTCAATCCAGTCGCGTACGGCGAGTAATGGGGAGTAAGGACGACAGCATGTCGTGTTTCTCGCGCGCCTAAAGGAGCTTTCAGAGACCCTTATAGAGCCAAACGCCTACCAGCTACCCTACAAAGTCGCAGGACTATCTTAGTAGAACACCGTAGCACAGTTGATGACTTTATTAGCCAAAAAACGTGGCTGATTCAGAAAACAGTACTTTTAGTCAGGATTCGTATTGTCAGGAGGTCGCTCTCCCAAGACCCCTACCACAGGCAACGTTGCTTTTGTTCCCGATGCTGAACCCACCAGCAGATATATTTATTTTAATATGTTTTTAATTCTTTTCACAAAAAAATAAGAAATTATTATTCATTTTAATTCGGAACACCTCTACCCCACCCTTCAGGGATTACAAGCGTGATGATATTTTATGTTAAATTGCTTGAGGTCGTTAGTTCTAGCAATACTTATCATTATTTGGTGTTTTTGAGCACTTTCAGAATTGAAAAAATGTATGAAAATTACGAATCTTCGAACTTATATAACTTGGCCGAGAGCAATCCTACAACTTTTGTGCCATAGTAACTATTGCTCCAAATGACTAGTACTACCCATTGGTACCAACTTTTTTCGTTGGCCGGCACTTTCGGAAAAGGCCCAAAAATGTATGGAGCGTGAATGTTCTCCTTTTACACTGACATAAACAGGCTTCCTCCGTTATGGTTTCGCATTTATGTCAAAATTGACAAATATACTGAAGATAATAGTTTCATTTATTTATTATTGAAAAGAAGAATGTTCTGAAATTCCTTTTTGGTGAAAAAATTGCATTTTAAAATAACTGTTTCCCCGAAATATTTTTTTTTATTCAAATGTATAGTATACTATGCAAAGTGACTTTAAGGGTTGAAGAGTTGCAATCTGGAGAAAATGTTGTCATAACCTTTTTGAAACATTTTTCAAAGGACATCATTTTTTTTGGGACATTTCTGAAAGTGCCAACGAAAAAAATTGGTACCTTTTGTATTATTGGTTGGTATAGGTAGTACTAATCATTTGGAGCAATAGTTACTATGGCACAAAAGTTGTAGGATTGCTCTCGGCCAAGTTATACAAGTTCGAAGATTCGTAATTTTCATACATTTTTCAATTTTTGAAAGTGCCGATATTCACCAAATAATGATAAGAATTGCTAGAACTAGCGACCTCAAGTAATTTAACATAACGCCTGTAATCCCTGAGGGGTTGGGCAGAGGAGTACCGTGTGAAAAGTAACAAAAACATTTTAAAATATACAAATCTGCTGGTAGGACCAGCATCGGGAACAGTATCGGGGTTGCCTGTGGTTAGGGGTCTTGGGAGAGGAATCTCCTAACAATACGAAACGTGATCAGCACTGCTGCTTGAATCAGCCCGTTTTAGGGGGAAATAAAATCATCAAATGAGTTATCTCGCTCTGGGCTGATCTCTAGAGTCTGTCAGACTCCTAGACGCCCTTTGCGTTCCAGATACTAAGATAGTCGACGAGCTG
Organism: Agrotis segetum; assembly: GCA_036375495.1. NCBI lineage: Eukaryota > Metazoa > Arthropoda > Insecta > Lepidoptera > Noctuidae > Agrotis > Agrotis segetum. Next base: position 667,844 of record JAQSVV010000282.1, on the reverse strand, counting down.
GTACCTACATTTCATTCATACATTTGTTGTTTTCTCAAAGAGCCTCATAGCTTTGGAACACGATCTTGTATGTTAGCGGTGAGACGGGTTTGCCTCACCGCCCGCCCAATCAACGAGACTCGACTGAAACTCGTCCCTGGCATCCCGTGGAACTTCAAGGAGCAAACGGAACATTGTCTACTATTAAAAAAAGAATGAAATTATTTAATCACACGTTTGAAAAAAATTTGTAACTCGCTGTAAATTTGTAATTAATTTGTTTTACCGTTTCGTAACGTATATCAAATTTGCAGCGTTTTACAACAAATTGAACATTGTTTATTATAAAAAAAATTTAATATTTCATTGACTATTGCCACCGACTTCCGAAAGAAAGGTTATTTTAAACTTTTTTGTATTTATTTTGAAGTCGGTACTTTTTTTTTAAGTTTTTATTTTACCCTTTTTAGTTTATTTATTAAATATTCAACCCAAATTCTTGTAAAATACAAAGTTTTCTTACATGATGTGCACTAATCTTGTAATCCGTCACAACGAAAACAATCCATATCTCTAAAACTACTGAACCGATTTTGATGAAATTTACAGTGTACCCTAAGTTGAACAATACCTAGTACAACAAAAAAAGAATTACTAAAATCAAACTTGTAGTTCCGGAGATATGCGTGCACAAACATAAAAACATACATACATACATACATACACTTATGAAATTTGATACATTTGTTCAGACGCTGATATAGACTAACATATGCGAAAACTGGGCAGTTCTGATAATATTACATACATACGGGTCGAATTGATAACCTCCTTTTTTTTGAAGTCGGTAAAAACAGTGCGATTTGTTAGTAACAAGAGTAAAAAAAGTAGGAACACGCTGCAATTTTAGAATTAGGTGGTTCTTACCGGTTTGTAACGTTTTGCAAAAAACTGAACTTTTTTCATTCATTACCATAATTATAAACAAATATTTCAGTTAGTAACAATGGTGAAAAAGTTAGTGAATAGTTGCAATCTGGTGAAAATGTTGTCAACACCTTTTTGAAACATTTTTCAAAGGAGAACATTCACGCTCCATACATTTTGACTGGCCTGTTGGTCTAGTGGTTAGTGACCCTGACTGCTATGCCGGGGGTCGTGGGTTCGATTCCCACCCAGGACAAATGTTTGTGTGAAGAGCACGTTCATTTGTTCTGTGTCTGGGTGTAATTTGTCTATTATATTTTGATGTATGTATTTAGAAATATATAAGTATGCTTATCAGTTGTCTAGTACCCCTATCACAAGCTCTGCTTAGCTTGGCTTGGGACTAGATGGCGTTGTGTGATAGTTGCGGAATAATTTTTTATTTTGGGCCTTTTCTGAAAGGAACGAAAGAAATTGTCACCTATGGGTAGTACTACTGTCTGTCTAGTCATTGGGAGAAATAGTTACTATAGCACAACAGTTGTAGGATTGCTCTCGCGGCCAAGTTATACAAGATCGAAGATTCGTAATTTACATACATTTTTTAATTTCTGAAAGTACCAATAAGCAAATAATGATAAAAACTAGCGACTTCAAGCAATTTAACATAAAATATCATTACACCTGTTATTCCTGAAGGGTTGGGTAGAGGTGTACCCAATAAAAATGAATAATAATGAATCACATTATTTTTGTGGTTTTTTTTTTTTAATATATAAATCTACTGGTGGGGCCAGAATCGAGAACAGAATCGAAGTTGTCTGTATTAGGGGTCCTGGGAGAGCGACCTCCTAAGAGTACGAATCGTGACCAAAAATATTGCTTTTTGAATCGATCCGTTTTTTGGGTAATAAAATCGTCAAGTCAGACTCCTGCTGACTAACTTACAGTCCACCTCCTTCATTAGGTTGCAATATGCGTTCCAGATCTAAGATAGTCGACGACCCGATACATTTCATTCATACATTTGTTGTTTTCTGAAAGAGTCTCATAGCCTTCAGTACGCGGAACTGTCAGATCCCAATTATCGGTGGGACGGGTTTGCATCGCCGTCGAATCAACGAAGCTCGACTGATACTCGTCCTTGAAATCCCGTGGAACTTCAAGAAGCAGTCACGGGGCTGACTTCAAGCTAGTTACCCAATATTGCTAGGCAACCGCCTCTTTTTGGAGACTCTAAGTGGAAGTGGTGCGGTTAAAGTCCATCTATGGGAACTCTGTGTCCGTTGTCTCCATAAGAAAGAGACCGGATAAGCTGATCGCACCAGGGAATCATGGCTTTTTGGGTGATCCACTCATATATGCTTGGGGGGCTTCTGTATCCAGATCACACCGTGGCAATCCGGTAAGGAGGCAGCCGCTTCTTCTGCAGTAGCAATGACAGCGAAGTAGGAAACAGAACACGTGAAGGAGAGGACGCCCTCGAAATCTCAATCCAGCTGCATACGGCGAGTAATGAGGAGCTAGTCGTCTTATGCCTGCCAGGTCGCAGGACTATCTTAGCAGGATACCGTAGCACAATTTTGATGATTTTATTAGCCAAACAAACGTGGTTGATTCAGAAAGCAGTTCTGTTGGTCAGGATTTAAATTGTTAAGAGATTTCTTTCCCAAGATCCCTACCACAGGCACAGCGGATTTATATATTATTTTAACATGTTTTAACTTCTTTTCACAAAAAATAAATAGATTTTCATTCATTTTAATTGGGTACACCTCTACCTAACCCTTTTTTATTAACTAGGTAAAATCATCAAATGAGTCCTCCGACCCCGGGCAGGGCAGGAGGGACTGTCAGACTTTTACTGACTAAAATCCACGGTGTCCTTCAATAGCCCTTTCTGTTCCGGGGTCACGGTAAGGAAATAATCCTTTGGCCCTCTGAGAGGGGGCCCCGTCAGTGTGCTGACGCTCTTTGAGGCGCGCGTGGGACTCAACGAGCCGTCGACCCGGGCATGGTCCATGGTCGGGCAGCGAGTTGCCCTTTACTCGCTGCCCGCATGGCCGCGCCTACGGTGGCCGGAGATCATCTGCTGACGTCCGACGCCGCGGGCGCCTACCACTGCGGTTGGGGTGGAGGGAGGACGCTGTCCTCTCTCTCTCTCGGCCCACCTCCTCCTTCGCGAGCATGACTGCTTCGCAGAAGGAGGCGACCGCTTCCCACTCCGTCTCGCCTCGCTGCATGGCCGCGACCAATGCCGGGCGCGAGAGGTCTCCGCCTATTGCCGCCGTGAGGTCACGGCGGTTTTCCGCCCAAGCAGGGCAGTCCTGCACCGTATGCTCCACCGTGTCCTCCGGGCGGCCACAGCAGCCATGTCCGCTAAGGACCTGTGTCATGCGATAGCTGAGGACGCCGTGGGAACTATCCAGCCACTCCTCAAAAAGGGGTCTGACAGCCGCGATTGCGGTTAGCCCGTGCCTCGGTTGCGACAGTCGTTCTCTCCAAACTGCCTTGAGATCGCGCCGGAGCTCTTCTCGCTGCGCCTCGACTTCTCGAGGCAGCGGGGATACACCCCGACGCTGCGCCTCTACGCGCCACTCATAGACGCGCCGGAGGGCAGTCACCCCCAGATCCCAGGGCAGCGATCCGGCAAGAACGTTGGCCGATTCGCAGCAATCGTGCGGTATCCTCAGATCATTCTGATATCCATGACCCTCTGGCATGCGACCAGCTTTGCCGGCCGCGTTCGAATGCTCAAGGCACACACGGGGGCCCCGTAGAGGGCCATGGAGCGCACGACAGTGCGCGTGCAACCTCCTGCAGGTGGCGTTTGGCCCGCCGATATTGAGGAGCCGCCTGAGGGCGGCTGATGCCCGGTTCAGCCTTGGGGCCAAACGCAGGAATCATCATCATCGACCGTGCTACGGTACCTTTCCCGCTGAAATGGTCCCGCAAGCCGGTAGGCGTTTGGGTTCTTTAGACGAGGGTGGAACACGATATGCTGTCATCCTGGGCCTGATCCTTGATAAGACACCTAGCTCCGCATTACTTGCCGTACGCGACTGGATTGAGATTTCGAGGGCGTCCTTTCGCGTGTTCTGCCTCTTCCTTCGCTGTCATTACTGCTGCTGAAGTAGTGGCAACCTCCTTTCCGGATTGCCAACGTGTGATCTGGAAGCAGATCCTCCAGCATCTTTGTGTATGAGTGGATCGCCCGAATAGCCATGATCCCCTGGTGCGATTGGCTTGTGTGTTTGCTTCCGTATGGAAACGACAGACACAGGGTTCCCGTAGAGGGGCTTTAACAGTACCACTTCCTCGTAGAGCCTTCAGAAAGCGGCGTTTGCTTACAAGGTTGGGTAACAGCTTGATGGCAGCCCCGGCTCGATCCTGTTTTTGATCCAAACGTCGGAAATGCTCCTTAAAGTTCCACGGGATTCCAAGGACGAGTTTCAGTCGAGTCTCGTTGATTGGGCGGGCGGTGAGGCAAACCCGTCTCACCGCTAACATACAAGTATCGTGTTCCAAAGCTATGAGGCTCTTTGAGAAAACAACAAATGTATGAATGAAATGTAGGTACCAGCTCGTCGACTATCTTAGTATCTGGAACGCAAAGGGCGTCTAGGAGTCTGACAGACTCTAGAGATCAGCCCAGAGCGAGATAACTCATTTGATGATTTTATTTCCCCCTAAAAAGGGCTGATTCAAGCAGCAGTGCTGATCACGTTTCGTATTGTTAGGAGATTCCTCTCCTAAGACCCCTAACCACAGGCAACCCCGATACTGTTCCCGATGCTGGTCCTACCAGCAGATTTGTATATTTTAAAATGTTTTTGTTACTTTTCATAAAAAGAAACAGATTATTATTCATTTTTATTCGGTACTCCTCTGCCCAACCCCTCAGGGATTACAGGCGTTATGTTAAATTACTTGAGGTCGCTAGTTCTAGCAATTCTTATCATTATTTGGTGAATATCGGCACTTTCAAAAATTAAAAATGTATGAAAATTACGAATCTTCGAACTAGTATAACTTGGCCGAGAGCAATCCTACAACTTTTGTGCCATAGTAACTATTGCTCCAAATGACTAGTACTACCTATACCAACCAATAATACAAAAGGTACCAATTTTTTTCGTTGGCACTTTCAGAAATGGCCCAAAAAAATTATGTCCTTTGAAAAATGTTTCAAAAAGGTTTTGACAACATTTTCTCCAGATTGCAACTCTTCATTAACTTTTTCACTATTGTTACTAACTGAAATATTTGTTTTTATGGTAATGAATGAAAAAAGTTCAGTTTTTTGCAAAACGTTACAAACCGGTAAGAACAACCTAATTCTAAAATTGCAGCGTGTTCCTACTTTTTTACCCTTGTTACTAACAAATCGCACTGTTTTTTTAATAATAAACAATGTTCAATTTGTTGTAAAACGCTGCAAATTTGATATACGTTACGAAACGGTAAAAACAACTTAATTACAAATTTACAGCGAGTTACAAATTTCTTTCACCTGTGTGATTAAATAATTTCATTGTTTTTTTAATAATAGACAATGTTCCGTATGTTGCAAAACGCTGCAAACTTGATACACGTTACAAACCGGTAAGAACAACCTAATTCCAAATTTGCAGCGTGTTACTAATTTTCTTACCCCTGTTTTTACAATAAAAACAGTGCAATCACTGTTTTTTTTAAAAAAAACAATGTTCCGTATGTCGCAAAGCGCTGCAAATTTAATACACGTTAAAAAACGGTAAGAACAACCTAATTCCAAATTTGCAGCGTGTTACTAATTTTCTTGGCAATGTTATTAACGAAAAACCATTTTCACCCCTTTTCACCCCTTTTCAACCCTTTCCGTACACCCCAGAACGCTGCAAAATCACCCGGTATGTTATTTTACCTTCCTTAAGAACCCCTAAAAATTTCAGCGTGTTACTAATTATTTTCGGGTTTAGGCTTTAGTGACTGGACTAGAAGAACTGTTTTGGGATCCGCCTCACCTTATGCAAGAATGTGTAATGCAGTGAATGGCTATAGTGACGTTGTTGATCTACACTTTGATTCTCTTGCTAAATTAAAAAATACCCTCACTCGTTTACCAAGTGACTGAATATTATTTTTAATAATTTAAAATTATTGAATGCCATTGTATTTTCATCTTCTTCTTTTTATCATTATGATTTTAATTTAATTTTAATAATAATTCTATTTTTTTGTGTACTATTTATTTGGATGCTTTATGAATGTTAATTTATTTTTATTTTAATTTGTTTTAATTTTGTATTTAATTTAATTTTTATTTTGAATTTGAGTTGCATTATGATTTTAATTTTATTTGTAGCATGATCACCAATTTACTGTGTAATTTAGCTTGACTTTTGTTTAATACTTATTATCGAATTTATGCATGTGGTGTTCACCTATAAGTGATTGTTACACTACGATCCTATCATTAAGCATGTGTTTTATAATGAAATTGTGTAAACAATTGTTGGTGAACCATTTATAATAAAATAAAATAAAAAAATAAAAAAAATGGGTTCATACCCAGTTAGGCGCATTATTTTGTGTTAAAAATTTCATCACCTACCTACTCTCAAAACGTTGAAAGAAAATGGCATGTTCTAGAACTAAAATTAAAAGACATGATTGTGACAAGTCATGAGCAATGGGTTCCCTTGTTGGATTATGGTCGACCTTAAATAAACAGCATGTATAAAGTATTATTGTTTATTAAAATGTTCCAGGTGATAAGAGAAGCCTTCTGCCAAGATGAATCAGTCTGTATCGGTATAGAGGTGGACAAGAACCCAGTAGCAGCAGAGGAACTTTTAGAACTATGCGCAGACGCAGCTTTGGATGGAGTATCCCTTGTAGCAGTCTCAACTGACACAGGAGAAGTTGTCTCAGCTGCTTTTAATAAAATACAGGTATGATTTTGTATCTTTTTCCCTCTTTTGTGAAAATTGTTCCATCCGAGAACTCTGTAAGTTGGTACCTATTGTTATTTTTTTTTTTTTTAAACTAAAAACTTTGCCCTGCACTAGGAATTTCTCCTGTGTCGCGAGTGCGTTTACAAACATAGAAACTCATATGACACAAACACCAAGACCCGTGGAACAATTACTTGTAGGTTGTACAAATATTTGTTCCGTGCGGGGATCAAACCCACGACACGCTGCGCAGTTAAGTAGTCAGTCTCAGCCACTGCGCTAATCGTACCGTCATTAATAAGTTTAAGTTTATTTTTGGAGATTTATACGACTTAGGGCTGACTTTAATAATCAGATAACTTGTCATCTGTAAACGTAATAAAAGCCTAAACAGTCCCGCGACACTCCGATAGGCTGGTGTTTGGCCGTGTAGGAAATAATAAGGTAATGAGACACATGAGGCGCAAAGTATTGACATTTTAAATATTCGAGTAAATGCTTCGACTTAATTATATTTTATGATATTTCTGTTTAATACCGAGATTAGTTTAGTTACTAAGTGTGTAAATAAGCATAAACCTGTCCTGAAAATGATACTTAATGATCTTTAATAATTACGCAACATAACATGCAATGCGATAAAGGTTCAGGCTTATTAACTGTTTTTTCATGGTAAAACTCATCAAATGAGTCCTCCCGCCTCTGTCACTTAACAGAAGTAATGAATGCCAAGCACAATCCACCCTTGTTATTTCGAATGATTTTCCATGGCAGCTTGAACACGGGTGCCTAAAACAAACAGTCCCGCGACATGATAGGTGTTTGGCCCTAGGACCGTCAGGTTGAGACACTTGAGGCTGCATCTGATATCTTTAAATTTTGCAATTCTTGTATAAATTGTACTACTATTATAAAGTGCGAAAGTTTGTAAGTAATGGATGTTAATGAATGAATAATTACGCAAATAAGTTCATGCATAATTTCAGCTTATTAACTTTTTTGTTTTTCAAGTAAAACCTCGGACCTCATTACTCTGCTTGTCACTTAACAGCAGTAATGATAGTGCCTATCCCGATACTTATGTTCCCGTGGGATAACTTTCGAGTAGTAGCGGGTGAAGCCGCTGGACAACTATGCTAGTTTATTTATAATCAAGATCTCGGAAACGGCTCCAAGGATTTTCATGAAAGTTACAGATTAGGGGTTTTTCGGCTCAAAGAATCGATTTATCAAGGTCCCAGGCGAACCTGGTTCCCAAGATATATAGACATTTAAAAAACCTATATTCTGCTCTAAATACACAATCTATAAAAGTGGTTGGTTCGATTTTCATTATATCCAACTCGTTGTGTTGATAATTCAGTTGTACGATGCTTTAATTCTATCGATGCTTTATTGGTGCGATTTATCGATTTGACGTTTCACACTCGCGTCTGTACACTCTACGTCTATCTATATACATATACGAGTATACCAAGATAAAAGATACAAAAATCGTGCAATTACTGTTGCTTTTAAAATACATATCAGTGTTTGGTATTTACTTAACAGATAACAGCTTCTCTATTAATTATAGTTTTGTTGTCAAGCAAAAAATTTCATAATGCCAAAAATATATTTGTATCCGCCATTTTGAGCACCATCAATTAAGAATTTTAATACATTTTTTCAGGTGGCAGCATCAGATTCAGCAGAGAAACCGTTCTTTGAAATATTCGCTGAAGAACGATGCACACAGCCCTCATCACGAGCTCTGATTGCATCGATCGTTAGGGTCAATTATAAGGATGAAATCTCTCTAACAAACATGATAAATTAAATGAAAGGAAAACCAGGAAATCTTAAATTAATTTAATTATTTACAGAAAATGGTAAACTCGATTCGATTCCCGGGTGTGAGAGAAGAGAATTTTCGAAAATCTTTGAATGCAGTTTGCTTTCTATTTAAAAATAAAGGAATGTTTCCTTTGAGTAAAATTTTCTATTTGCAGTATTAGGAGTACTTTCCCTCCAGGTGGCATTACAAAATTCCACCCTGTATATCAAGATAATAGAAACATAAATCATGTAGTTACTGTTGCTTTATAAAGTACTTATCAGTGTTAGGTATTTACTTAACAGATAACTTCTCTATTTTTTTTATAGTTTTGTTGCCAAGCCAAAAAACTTCGGGCACGCCGCAATTGCGGCGGTAAGACCCCTCTTTGAGGAGTGGCTGGAGAGAAGTCATGGCGTCCTGACCTACCGCTTGACGCAGGTCCTCACCGGACACGGAAGTTTCGGGAGGTACCTGTGTCTGATGCGAAAGGAGGAGACGCCTGGGTGTCACCACTGCGAAGATCGCCCGGAGGACACGGTGGAGCATACGGTGCAAGACTGCCCAGCTTGGGCGGAGCACCGACGTGTCCTCACGGCTGCGATAGGCGGAGACCTCTCGCGCCCGGCATTGGTTGCGGCCATGCTGCGGGGCGAGACGGAGTGGGAAGCGGTCAGCTCCTTCTGCGAGGCAGTAATGCTCGTAAAGGAGGAGGCAGGCCGCGAGCGAGAGAGGACAGCGTCCTCCCTCCGCCCCAGCCGCAGTGGTAGGCGCCCACGGCGACGGACGTCGCTCGATGATCTCCGGCCACCGTAGGCGCGGGCATGCGGGTAGCGAGTAAAGGGCAACTCGCTGCCCGACCAAGGACCATGCCCGGGTCGACGGCGCGTTGTGTCCCACGCGCGCCTCAAAGAGCGTCAGCATAATGACGGGGGCCCCCTCTCAGAGGGCCAAAGCCTGCCGGGTCGCGGGATTATTCCCTTTACCGTAACCCCGGAACTTAACAGGCTATGAAGGACACCGTGGATTTTAGTCAGTAGAAGTCTGACAGTCCCTCCCGCCCTGCCCGGGGTTGGAGGACTCATTTGATGTTTTTACCAAGCAAAAAAAAAAAAAAAAACTTCATACGGACACAGAAATGATTGGAATGTTTCCGCCATTTTATAATTTTATTTTTATTTTTTCAGGTGGCAACGTCAGATTCAGCAGAGAAACCGTTCTTTGAAATATTCGCTGAAGAACGATGCACACAGCCCTCATCACGAGCTCTCATAGAGTGGATGGCAGAAGTCGATGGCAGGTGTAATTTCTTTGAGAAGTAAGGACCATCAGATAGTTACTTTTATTATCTCCATAGCTTTAAAAAACCACTTTTACATCATAATATGGAACTTTTAAACAATTCAAGATTTCCTAAGGGATGAACAATTTTTGTGATCATTTAGTTCATAGTTTAATAATAAGTTCATCACATTTACCGTCGTACCACAATACGATAAACTTCAGTCTGTTACGCTTGTGTTAAAAAAGTGTAACTTCAAAAAAGGTGAAAATGCCGTTGACAATTTTTTATTTTGACACTATTGTCAAAATAAAAAATTTTCAACGGCATTTTTGTGTGTTGAACACTATTGTTCAACACACGTTTATTTTTTTTTGTGGTGACACGGTTCAAGGGCTTCACACACAGCAATAGAGATTCGAAGATGTAAATATATACTAGCAGTCGTGTGTGGTCTCCTGACGATTTCTATGGAAAGATGTAATGAGATGTATCGTGCATGTACATCTTTACATTATAGCTGCTGTGTGTAAAGCCCTTTATAGTCTCATCGCCTGTATGATGTTTTCTAATTAATGATTAATACATTGTAGCCCTTCGAGTTTTCCACATTTATTTTTCTGTAAGCAAAATTTTCTTTTAATATTCTAATTCTTAGACACATGTATGCATGATACATAAGACGAAAACGTAAAATTGTAAGGCTTATACTCAGCAAATTCATCTCGTATAACATCTACCATAATGCACGATTCTCATTAATTCCGGTAATCTCGTTTGACATAATGAAACCAGCAAGTTAATAAGTCTTATGCAAAATATTGCGGTTTTATGAGCCCCAATAAGAGACAGGTTTATTTTCTTGCTTTTGGCGGTGTCGCTATTCATTTGTTTTTGTCTTTAGACTTTTTTTTGAGGAAACATTGTTGTTTGAAAATATTGTTGTTTTTCCCTAAAGAGATTATTTTGAAATAATAATCTCTTTGGGTAAAACAGCTGAAGCGCGCGCAAATAATGGCTCAGGCGCAAAATGTCCCTTTCGCAAAATGTCCCTTTCGCAAAATGTTCCTTTCGCAAAATGTGAAGTGTGCGCACCCCTGCTTCCCGAGGCTCAAAACCTGTACTTCTTCGATCTCTGCCCTTACGCAAAACATAGTAACAGTAAGGAACTTCGTTCCAAAAAAATACTGAAAAACAAAGAACATTTTGTTAAGAACTGAACAATTATACCATGGAATAGACAAGCGAATCTATAGTAGATACTTTTATAGTCACTATTACATACAAAGTTGACTTAGCCCTAACGTAAACATGTCACGGCTGCCAGTCATTGTCATTGCCAAGTTAATAGCACACAAATGTGTACTTATGTACTACCTACAGAACAGTTGATCACGCAAACCTATTAAAGGTACATTGAAGTAGACATATTAATTGATGCGCTCGTGCTATTTATACATAGGTAGATAGATAGATAAATAGAATACTCTTTATTATGCACATCAAAAAAATTACAAATATAAAGAATATCTTACACATGGGCTGACACAATGGGCGGTTTATTTAAGTATAGAATAGAATAGAGAATTATAGTATACTTCACATACAATAGATACAAAAAATACATATAGGTACAACTACATAAATATAAACACATAATATATTTTACAGATACATATACAAATACAAAATTATTTATAAGACTTATTAAAAGAAATCAGCGATTGTGCTTGACTGACTGATAACGGCAATGTATTCCACAAACGGTCAGCCTGGACCGTGAAGGAATCTTCATAAAACTTTGTGGAGTGTGCAGGCAGCCTCAAGGAGCGTCAGCACAATGACGCGCCCCCCCCCCCCCTTTAGAGGGCCACAGTCATGCCGGGGTTGCGGGACATACGTATACCGCGACTCCGGCACACAAAGGCCTACTGAAGGACACCGTGGATTTTAGTCAGTACAAGTCTGACAGTAAGGGGTCGGAGGACTAATTTGATGATTTTGCCATGTAAAAAAAAAAGGAGTGTGCAGGCATCATTAGAATCAAATTCTCTGATGTCTGATGAGTTCTCTATTTATTTATTTTACTATACATAATTATTACATACCTATTTTAAGTTAAAATTGCAGAAACATTAATTTTCTAGGTTAACTGGTTAACTATTAAACGTATAAAGAGTAGAATGAACAAAGAACATTCCGTCTGATTGCCAGTTGAGATCCATTTAGATCTAGCTATTGTCTCTCTAGAAACTATCTCGAAATTGTGCTGGGAATTTGGTATTTATTGTAAGTGCGAGTCTATGGGAAATTAAAGTCTGTATTTGCTATATAAGCACGGACTATTGACGAAAAGCTCCTTGATGTCTTGATAAGATTGTAGAAATTGTTCAAATAAAATGAAAGTAGATACAGTCACGAGCAATAACATGTAAACACTCAACAAAATTCAAACGCAAATTCCTCGTGAAATACAGAGTTCCACTTTGAAATAAGACCTAGTTTGTAATAGTATGGCTTCCGAAATAGAAGTCTAATTAAAAGACAAACGTTTAATCAATATGGTAGCAGAAAATCGCTTTTGAATACTGCTTAGTGTAATTACTATTGCTCGTGACTGTACCTACTCCATGTGCTTCGTAAATACTGGTTTTATTTCAATATTTTGTTATTGGGACATTTTTCAGTGTTGAGAATAATGATTTCAGATATTTTTACTACTATTACGACTATCATTTAACTCATTTAACATAAATGCAATTAAAATAATTTCTACATTAAATTTTTTTTTGTCAATGGATAGTTGCACTAGTAGTAAAAGTAATAAAAATCATTATCCTCAACATTGTAGAAAAATTAAAAATTTCAACCTATCTGTTTTGTTGTACAAATTGATTCATGACAATAAAATTATTCTTTCTTTTTCCAGATACAAAGTGGACTGCAGTCTAGAAATAATGTTTCTAGCAACACTTCGGGAGCATAGATTCCAAAAACTAGGCACAATTTTATGCAGAACCTCAATAGAATTGGGAAAGAAGCTGAAAAATGGTCCAGTTTCCCAAATGACGGTGCAAGATCTAGGTCCAAGCTATTCAAATATGGCGGCTAGAAAACCAGAATGTAAAATACCGAAGATATGCCAAGCGTTGTGGACAGCGGAGCCGACTCAAAAGATAGGGAAGGTTTTAAATTTCAACGTGGGTTTAAGAGTATCTTTTAATGATTTCTATTACAATGGGAAGTCTTACGCTGAAAGACTAGGAAGAGAAAGTTTTTGCTGAAGCTGCTGCTTTAAGAATAGATGAATAAAATTAGGTATAGAAAACACGGCTGAATGATACTACATTAGCATATTAATTGAATTCTCAAAATTATTTCTAATTTCATTAAATAAAATTCTTTACATAAAATTGTATTTATTTATTTTAACTTTATGCACAAAATCGTACAAAGGCGGACTTAATGCCATAAGGCATTCTCTAACAATGCAATGGCTTTGCTCTCAGCCTCAATATAGTGCAGAAGCAAAGATGAGACTTATGATGGACCGAGCTCACCCGAAGGAACTAGTAGTCTTGCACACCGACGGATGATTGTATAAACTATTTGGCGCTGGATTCGGACTGGGACACAGGCCTCTTCTGCCATAATCCACCACGCGGGCCCAGTGCGGGTTGGTAGATGTCACATGCCTTCGAATTTTTTTGGTTATTTGACATGCCGGTTGCCGGACATGCCGGCCATCGTAACATCGACGATGTTACGATGTTTTCCTTCACCGTTTTGAGAAGTCGGGACTGATACCACTGGGCCACCACTGCTCCCTTATTTTTCATATTGTTTCTGAAATAGGTTTTATTGAGGATGAACTTTGTGAAAGATTAGTTTTTGGGAATTATAGACTTTTAGCAACTGTAACTTGTAGCGCTCTTGAGAAGCTGGTCATTTACCTTGAGAGATTACACAATACCTTACTATTAAGGAAAATACTAAATAATGACTTTACATTTTGTTGAAAATATGTAACATCATTATCTCACAACATTGAGGTGACAAAATTCTAATCTAATCACAATAACTAGTGAAGATAACAGAGTAGCACGTTTTACTTTTGTAAATTATATCTTTCATCGAATCTTTTTCTGGTTCCGCAACTTTAAAAGTATATACAGGCGGTACATATACAGGGCATAATGCCTGCAAGCCCCGAAGATTACACAAAATATAAATTAATGTACACAAATGTACACCCACATTTCGTAGGTTTTCGAAACCTAATAATACTGTTTTTTCATCTGGTTATCAAACTCAGGAAGGTATTAAGCTCAGCAGTCCGGTTGCAACAATTAAACCAAAAATACGTAGAGCGTCACGATGTGGTTACCCCTTGAAAGCATAATTATAATAATGCTGTCGTATTCAATTAACAAAATCAATTAACATTACAATATATTACAATTAAACTGTATTTTTCTTTTTCATTGAAACTGTAATTTTTTTATTTGTAGTTTAATAAGATAGCATTTAGTTTATTTTTGTTTAAGTAGTTAACAAAAAATACACAGGTTAAAGTCACCATAAAAAAAATTCCATTAATGTAAATATTTTTTTAAAGAGTAATAATGTTTTTGACTTTTTATAAGTGCCCAATGAGGCCCAATAAAATATTTTTATTTATTTTTAGATACATATACGTATTACGTGTTCTAGTGTCACATTGGAATAGACTATAAAGTATTATGTATAAGTTGTCTTACTTCTTTACAGAAACAATAAATACAAAAATTTTGGTCAAAGCCTATTCGAATCTTACAGTTCTTAATACGTTCAATAATAAGTGTAAATGCGAGACCAAAAAAACTCACATTCACCCAAAAATTGTGCCAATTTAAAGTAAGCATTAATGGTCTCTCAATCGTTTTATTATGTTTTCCCTTATCGCAACCTGTAAAAGACTGCATTATGTTCCCAAGAGCGGATGTGGGATATTAGTTGTCTCTTAGTGCGAGGACGATGACATTATCCGAATATCTGGGGGCACCGTAGTGTCACCGCCAAGTCGAGAAAATAAGCGGAACGGCCGCACCATCCTCCCCATCGTCGTTTAACAACCGATTTGAAAAGTTCTTTTTTTGTTGGATAAGTTATGCTTCTGGAATAAATATTTTATGGAAATCGGACCAGCACTTTTTGAAAAATGAACAAAAATCAACAAAACCCTAAAAAGTTTTCAATTTTGTCTACACCGATTACTACGAGGTTTCTGGTCCGATTTCGATGGTTCTTTTTTGTTCGATACAATATATCTGCCATTTGGTCCCATAAAATTTTCATTTAGTTTGGTGCAGTAGTTTTTATTTTTAGCTCATTGTGTACATACTACATAGGTTATTAGGTACCGGTACTACGGATTACAAAATTTTAGTGAACATGTAAGAAAATTATGTATTTGACAATAGTTTGGGTTGAATAGTGAAACAAAAAAGGATAAAATAAAAAACTTTTTTAAAGAAAACTTTTCTCTCGAAAGTCGGTGACTTTATTTTTTATTTCATTGACTTTTCGTCACCGACTTTCGAAAGAAAAGTTTTTTTGTAGGTTATTTTGAACATTTTTGTGGTAGTTTTGAAGTCAGTTACATTTTTTTTTGAAACAGTTTTTTTAATACAATTTGATCTAATGAAATAGACACTACCGCCGCGTCAAAATGACAGTCTTGGCGGTATTTCCGTCGTCCGTCCGCAAAATTTGATTTTGACGATTCTTACGTTGGTAAATTTTTAAAGGTTCCCGTGTCTTCGTTGACGGACCTTAAAAGTAGACACCCTGATTAGATTGATAAAAATGATGATGTATGTGACGACTTACTGATGATAAAATACCTAAATAAATAATAGTCATCGATGATGCAACCACAAATATCATTAAGTAATTACAATTACACAGCATTTTGTCATGTTGATTATGTTATCAATATGAAAGGTTCTAATTACGCGTTATCAATTTTCAATAATCTTCGCAAAACCTATCTTATCCTATTAAAAATAAATTATATTATTATCACGTGTATGGAATCTCGTATTCCTAATTATACTTTTACTGACGAAATAATTAAATCCATCATTTTCCTGCTGTTGGCTTTTCAGTACCAAGGGCGAGTTACCTGACAACCCCATAGACTGACGGGGCATCCATAGCTAACGGGGCCCCACATGAGGGCCGATCGCCTGCCGGGATCTTCTCTAATCAGATAACTGTGTCCCTGGAACGCAAAAAGCTACTGAAGGATCGTCTTTAATTTCAGTCATTACAAGTCGGACTCACTTGATGATTTTACAAAAATATATGAAAAAGGTGCTTGATAACTTTTTCTATCCAAAAAGCATAACGACGCTTGAAAGGCAAAAGTTACCAAGCGACATTTTGGGCGATATTGAGTTATATATATCATTGAAATCAGAAAATTTTTCTGCGTCGATTGATCCTACTCTCGTACCGGTAGGAAGACTTTTGCTGTCGCTTGGTAACTTAAAAAAGTAGAAATTTTCATTAATTTCGGCGACTAAGCGACCAAAATTTTACCGATTTATGAATAAACTTCACTTGGTAGATATTTGATTTCAAGTTTTAACACTTAGTAACTTTTGCCTTGACTTGAATTAATGCGATTTAACATTTAGTATTTTTTACTTTACGGTATCTGTTGTGTGAACATTGCTTAAGAAATTTTACCTGATTATTATTTTATGTTTTTCTTCATTTAAGACTTTTTAACACACCTTAATGATGTATTCATTTTCATTTAGTATTTTCTTCCTAAATACAGTGTACTTTAAATCGTAATATAGTACTATTTTACCTGCCTAAAATAAATAAATTTTGTCGTTTGGTAATATTTTACCTGCCGTTTTTTTTACTGTTTTTGTCACTTAGATAACTATTTCCGATATGAAATTTGTACAAAAATCAGTTTATTCCCGTTGCACCTATTTTGTTTTGTCGCATGAACGCGTTGCAAATCAGATCATGAATGGCTGTTGGTCAAATAATTTCGAATATTCTTCACTCAACTGTCGCTAAGGCAAACCGCGTGATCGCGCGCATCGCACGTAGTACGTCGCGTAGCTCGAAATATTGATGTATCACCTACTCGTCTTGCCTATCATAAGTTCGAAAAATATTTAACCGAATTTCATTTCACGTAAAACTTTTCGCCGTATCCCAGCAGTTTCTTTTTCTTGTTCCATTATGGAACTACTGGTTTTTTTTATCCAAGTAGCTCCATGGAACTGGTTTTCTGTTCATGCAATATAAAATAAGTCTCATAAGTTAAATTACAGTTAAATTGTTATGGCAATTCGAGTACATGAAATTAATTTCCGAAAATTTTTAGGTGACGAGATTAATAACAGTTCAATCGTAGAAACTGGAAACGGTATGAAACTGAAAAGAAACTGCTCTAAGTCTTTTATACCCCGCCGTGCAAATAGACCTCAGAAACTTTCCGGCATCACTCTCAACCTCATGACTGAACGACGCTTATTAAGACTACGGACTTTCGGTGACGCCGAGTCATATAGGCAGATCAATAGACAAATTCAAAATCCTTGCGGCACGGTGATCTCTTTAATACTAACCACATTAAAGAGACGACGAACGACGACTAAAAAAATGTTTGCAAGAGATGTATCTATTGGGCAAAGCCAGCTGACAAAGCTGAAACGAGAAGATGCAAAGAAAGCTGAGGTATTGAAGGAGGTCGAAAACCTTTATGCGCAGCTATAAGCTTCGGTCCCTAAACCTGTTAGCAGCGTGGCCACAGATCCAAGGGCCAATCTAACCCGACACCACATTGAAGACATCGTGGGCATTAGCCTTTACGAAATTAGGATGGCCCCTAATCAGCTGAAAATAATAAGGCGCCGAGTAAAGATGGAGTCATTTCAGAGCTTTTGAAAGTGGGTAGAAATTGGTGGTTCTTTTCTTTAAGAAGGATGACAACACCTTATTAAGAAATAACTCGCTCTTGAGCCACGTTTATAAGTTTTTTTCGAAGGAACATCATCACGAACCGTCTCGACCGCAGGTTTGATGACACAACAAGCCAGTTTCCGAAAAGGTGACCATAGACCACACACACACGCTGCGGAAAGTTATACAGAACACCGGAGAGTATAACTTGCCCTTATTTTTGGCGTTTGTGGACTATGAGAAAGACTTTTAAACTTTAAATCGGTGGAGATGTGGGCAACTGGGCAGTTCTTGAATCTCTCCAACGATGTCGTATTGACTATCGGTATAACGAAGTGATTAGATGCTTAAACACTACCACTATGTCGGCCCGAGTACAGGTGCAGAGTTCGAAGGCGATTCCTTTGAAAAAAAGCGTAAGGCAGGGAAACGTGATATCATACAGACGTGATAAGTTGTTGACTCGTATATCTACTTGGAATAAACCTAGGCAGGTTGAACTTTAAAAAAGAGGTCAACCGCCGAATTCAACACGGCCGGGTAGCGTTCGGGAAACTGCGTAACGTTTCCTCGTCCAGAATACCTCAGTCCCTCATAGTTTTCGGCAAATGTGTGACAACTTATGGCGCCGAAACGTGGTCTCTTACTACGGGCCTCATTAGTATGCTCAAGGTAGCCCAACGAGCTATGGCGAGGGCTATGCTCGAAGTCCCTCTGCCTGATCGAATCAGAAATGAGAAGATTCGTAACTGAACTAAAGTTGTAGACATAGCCCAGAAAACCAGCAAGTTCAACTGGCAGTAGGCAAACTACATAGCACGCAGAACGATGGCAGATGAGGCCGCAAGGTTCTCGAATGGAGACCACGCCCTAAGGCAACGCTGCTAGGTGGACAGACGATCTGATGAAAATCACAGGATCGCACCAGGACTGCAAGCAGCTTCCAACCGGACCTATTGGAAATCTATGAAGGAGGCCTATGTACAGCAGTGGACGTCCTACGGCTGATATGATGATGATGAATTTTATTACGATAAACAAGATGAATTTTTGAACTGTGCGTTGATTGCCGTAAACAAAACTATGACGAATATCGAAAAACGTTGAAAGGAGTCTCGAGGCTGATTTTGACTAAAACTAAAACTGCATGATTGGCTTTTAGAAAATTCAATCATTCTGGCAAGGAATCGAACCCGCTGTTTTTGGAAAAAAAATTGCACCCTGTACTATTACACCATTCGATAGTGTTGCTAATAAGGATTAAATTCTGGGAAGTAATCATATACGGCAAACTGCTGGACAACATCTAATTTTTTTTAAAGTGATATTAAAGCTTCAAGGCAATGACTGTATTCGAAACAACTTAACCGTTTCCTCTTTGAAATAATGTTTTTTTTTTCAACTCAGTAATTTCGTGTACCTAAATACAGTGCGATAGTTGACACGTGTCAAATTCAGTGAAACATTGAAAATTGTGATGATGGTGACGAAAAGCTTTAACCAAAAGTTTTTAATTTTTTGTGTTAAAACCTAAATTTATTGCTACTTATTAAAAAAAACCTACACTAACCTCATTTAATTTGTAACATGGTTAAAATTGGCTGTTAGAAAAATATATTTGTTTTCTATATAGATCATTTTACCTGTAAGTCAAACATGCGCCAATCCAGGATACGTCATCTTGCTTCAAACACAATAATAAAATAATTGGGTTTAGTTAATTTTAGTTGTTTTATCATTAAATTTTGATGTCGGTAAGTAACTTTTGCCTGTTTGTGATTTTGTACAAAATTATTACCAACCGACACTATTTCATAAACTAATGAGAAAATCCATAATCTTTAAATGCCAGATTATTAAGCCTGTAAAATGTATTTAAATTTCGTTGGAATTACGTAGTTATGACTAATAGGTGATTTTATACGATTTTTTTTCCAAAAATAAAAACTTTAAAATGCTCTCCTGTAAAGTGGGCTACATGTCGCTTGGTAATTTTTGCCTTTCAAGCGTCGATAAGTTTTACGAGTATATCCAGAGGATAGTATATATTATATCGAGTTAGCGCTGCCGAAGACGATGACAAAAGCTAGTTAGTAAAAATAACTTGACACTTTGTAGTGTGCTAGTAAATTTAATTCACTAGACTTGCTTTTATTCATTCAGTACAAACGATGGTCCACCTCCTCACTTGTACTCTGAGTAATTCCACCTGCACTCTAAGGGACCTGTCCAAGGCCATCACCAACAACGCCGTAAATATGGCAAAGTTTTGGTCGAAGCTCATTTAAACCTAAGGAATCATCGCCACGACGGATATTGTCCCACGTGAGCCCCATATTGGCCTAAAGTACCCAGGGCCTCTAATAGTATAAACATGCGAACGAACAGAATAGTTCATACCGTTCTAAAAATAACGTACCGAAGGAGTTTTCTCGCAACAAAGAAAGTCGTCTACAATATACCAATTTAGTTCGTATATTTTACTGTTTTACCGACTGGTCAACAAGTCCACAGTACCTACGGAACACGAATTTTGTTACCGACTCGCACTTAACCGATCAGTTCGGTACAAACTAGAAATATGTCCACTCATGAGATACTGTGTGTAGATCGAGATTAGCGTCCGCATATATTTGCGTTCAGTTCGAGTCGTCACTCATTCACAGTTCGTACTGTCGACGCGTACAAGTGTCTATTTTACTATTTTGTTTTACTATTAATTTCTCAAAAATGGCAGCACGGGCGTGGCATACTACACCAGACGGTAAGGTTCCATTTGCATTTTTTATAACATTTTATAAGCCAACCTTATTATGTTTTTTCCACCATTTAATGAATATATAAAATTCAAATGAAAACATAGTTTTTCCTTGTAAATAAAATCGTATTTATAAGGAAAAACTATGTTTTCATAGCCTTGTAAATAATGATTAACGTTCGTTTGACATAATTATGACGACACTGATGTCGAGTCCGCAACTACGACTAAAGCAGGTTCTTTTAACAGTGTAAACAGTACAAAAATATAGGTAGTACCTTGAATGTTTCATAGTCTTGAGTGGTGGCACGGACTCTAGTGACGATATTGATGTCAACGATAAATGACTAAATTGATATCAACGATAAATGACGATTTTTATGGTGACAACACTGACAACATACTTTCATGTTGTTGATGTCAGCAAAAGTTACGATGTTGATGTCGACAATAAATGACGATTTTTATGATGACAACTTTGACGATTTTGATGTCAGCAATAGTGACGATGTTGTTTTTGTTGATAGTACCTAAATGACGATTTTTATGACAAAAACTTTGACGATGTTGATATCGAAATACTATAGTCACAATGTTGACTACGCTACGCTGATAACAATAATTACGGTTTTTGTAATCTTTAACTCAATGCTTTATTTATGTTTTTTTTTTTAAATGACTGGCGACAAATAAAACCTTTACTTAAGTAGAAAGATATGATTTGGTTTTCTATAATACCTATGCTTTTGATGGCCAGGTTGCTGCCTAACTAAATAATGATGTTATGGTTTCGCATTTTAATTGGTTCTATTCTTCTAAATTAGTCCTAACTAAGTTTTTAAATGCTGTTTGGTATCATTAATCGTACGTAATTATTTCATACTTTTCAACGATTACAATGTTGTTGTCAGTAACTTGCACTTAGAACAGTGTATAGGTATCATTTTTGAAACCAACAATTTTGTAGCAAATTTTATTATTTGTTATTTCAGGAAAATACAGGATCGAGTCTATTTCGGCAGCCACTTTTCCCGGTTCAATGAGGGTGAGTTTTAGGTTAACTTAATAATATACCTAATTAGTTTATTGAATACATTTTAAACATCAATAAAATGTTACAATATCATTTATTGTGCCTTTTTTAATCTTATAGGTACTAAGAGAAGCTTTCATTCCATTTGAAGCCGCCTGTATAGGATTAGAGGTGGACAAGGATCCCCTAGCAGCAGAAGAGATGTTAGAACTGTGCGCAGACGCAGCATTGGACGGCCTGTCACTGGTTGCAGTTGCCACCGAAACCGGAGAAGTGGTGGCAACTGTTTTCAGTAAATTGCAGGTTGGTGTTATAGTTTTAACTTTATTACCATATTCAGAGATCCCAATTTTCTTTATTGTATTCGGCACACAAGTGTCACAGTGTCTACAGTCAGAAACAAATCTGACTGTTCAAGTCAGTTTCTGTAGACACTCAATAATGAAACTGACTGTTCCTGATGTTTTAGGTGAGAAGTCAGTAATGTGATAGATTGTTGTCGATTTATCAACATTGTCACCACTGCTGACATCAACATTGTCACCACTACTGACATCGATGTCGTCACTAATGCTGACATCAAAATCGTCATATTTATCAAGTGTGACAGTCTATTAGTCGAACAGTCGCAAGTGAAATGCTGGGTTCAATTCCCATATCGGGTAAAGGGTTACTGGGATTTTGTTAAAGGAGTTTCTAGTTGGAAACCACGGAGTCTGTATTTTTCCCAATTAGACTTGAAATGTGCATGTATTTTATTTGGCACTAGCTGTGCCCGCAACTTCGTTCGCGTGGATGTCGGAATTTAACAATGTATTTTTTAGTGCGAAGCGCTTAATTCTCGCCACGGTTTTCATATAAACCCTATATTTAAAGTTTTTTTAGATTTTTCAAGAATCTTTGACGTATTTGTAATAAACGCCCTCTGACGTTTAAATGCAGCACCATTCAATTGCTACTGGATTAGTTTGTGTATCGATTTGAATTTTCGATATTGTTTAATGAATGTTGGTATGGAAAAAATATATCATGGAACCTACTCTAAATCCTATTCCAGCACGCGTGAACGTAAAGCGAAAAAAAGAGATAAAACTCCCATCCATCCCATTCCATCCCGTTCCTTCCCGTTCCATCCCGTTTCGTCCCGTTCCATACCGTACCTTCCCGTTCCACCTCGTTCCATCCCGTTCCATACCGTTTCATACCGTTACTTCCCGTTCCATCCCGTTCCGTCCCGTTCCATACCATTCCATCCCGTTCCATCCCGTTCCATCCCGTTCCATCCCGTTCCATCCCGTTCCATCCCGTTCCATCCCGTTCCATCCCGTTCCATCCCGTTCCATCCCGTTCCATCCCGTTCCATCCCGTTCCATCCCGTTCCATCCCGTTCCATCCCGTTCCATCCCGTTCCATCCCGTTCCATCCCGTTCCATCCCGTTCCATCCCGTTCCATCCCGTTCCATCCCGTTCCATCCCGTTCCATCCCGTTCCATCCCGTACCTTCCCGTTCCACCTCGTTCCATCCCGTTCCATACCGTACCATCCCGTTCCATCCCGTTCCATACCGTTCCATACCATTCCATCCCGTTCCATCCCGTTCCATTCCGTTCCATCCCGTTCCACCTCGTTCCATCCCGTTCCATACCGTTCCATACCGTACCATCCCGTTCCATCCCGTTCCATACCGTTCCATACCATTCCATCCCGTTCCATCCCGTTCCATTCCGTTCCATCCCGTTCCATCCCGTTCCATCCCGTTCCATCCCGTTCCATCCCGTTCCATCCCGTTCCAGCCCGTTCCATCCCGTTCCATCCCGTTCCTTCCCGTTCCATCCCGTTCCATCCCGTTCCATCCCGTTTCATCCCGTTTCATCCCGTTCCATACCGTACTATCCGGTTCCACCTCGTTCCATACCGTACCATCCCGTTCAATCCCGTTCCATACCGTACCATCCCGTTCCATCCCATTCCACTCTACTGTACTCCAAACCACTCCACTCCACACCAAATATGTAGTATATTTCTATACAAAGCTAGATCGCGCTACTAAACTCGGTGAACTGACCGTAATTTTACTTTTCAACAACTCGAACACTTTAAATTCAAATATCTCATGATAGACTGAACCGATTTCAATGAAACAAAAACTAAATGTTACTTCAAGTTACGGTCAATCGTTGTGTATTAAAGTTATCTACATAGCTTTCGTACATTTTACGTGATGCCCGAACAAATAAACATACAAACAGACAAAAATTCTAAAAATGCTAGAAATGGGTTCTATTGGTTGTCCTTTAACACCCTGGCTATATTTTTTGAGTTTTTTTTTAATGTACAAAAAATACTTTTCTGCAGTTTTATTATATGTATATAGATAGATATAGATAGATAGATTAGGTATATCTCTGAATAATAATATATCATTGGATTTACTACAGCTAAAAATATTGAAACACAAAACCCACCATTAGGTTAAGTTACACAATTTAGGTGTCTATGTTTATATTTTTGTTACGAAATCATGTTAAAATGACTGCGCGGATTTCTATAAATAAATAGTATTACGATAAAATAGTGAAGCAGGTGTCCAAATAGTTGATAAAGCGTTGATTCCGAGTTTGACGACGATAACATGACGATACCGTAGCTATCGTTACATGACGATGGCATGACGCGATAATGTTGTCGACAACAAGAGCGAGATAAACAAGTTGATAGATAATTTATTATGTCACATTATTTTTTATACTATGTGTAAAAAATAATGTGACTTATTAAATGTGTCTATGACACTTTGATCAAAACTAAAAATGTGAATTCACTACATTAATAATAACGAGTTAGAAATGAATGAATGAATATAAATGAATGAATTGCTATATAAATTATATTGCCAGGGTAATGGCGCTTGCAACATAATTATTAAAAACACATAAAGAACTATTAACAATAAGTACACAACAATAAAGTATCATCATACATAAATACATAAATTCAGACCATCTTCCCATGGAGGTTGGCCTGATTTTACTGCGGAATACTCCTTGTAAAAAAGAATCAACATTGTAGAATCAAGAATAAATCAACAAATAAATAAATCAACATTATCAGTAGGCACTTAAAAATTGAACCTATTTACGGCATAACACTGATAGTGATAACACTGATGATATGACAAAGTGCTTCGTATCAACGATTAGGAAATGAAAATAGGTTTGACGCGATAACCGATAACTTTCAGCTTTTGTTTATGAAAATTCAAAATCGCTGCAACTCTTGTTTTATTTGTGTAGCTGCACTTGGAAAGATATTGAAGCTTTATGTATCGGGAATTTTATTGACTTCTGTACCAAAAATTCATGTTCTTAAATAAATATATTCTCGACTAAAATATATTACAATGCTAAGCTAAAGAATCTTATGATAAGAACTGATTGATGGTCTCAATTTTTTAATCAAATGAAATTTTCAAATCAAAATCAATCAAATCATTAAAATCGTTGAACAGTCCCTTCATAACATCTGTATATTTTATATTTCAGGAAAAACCAACACCTGGTTCTACAGAAAAGTCATTTTTCGAGATATTTACTGAGGAGCGCTGCAAACGGCCATCTTCTCGCGCCATGATGGAATTCATGGTCGATCTTGACGCACAGTGCAATTATTTCGAGAGGTAAGACATTTTGAGATACATCATACTGTTACTGTAGTTATATCAATAAAAGTGAAATAAATAAAGCAGAGTAATTGATAGACAAACAATACATTACGTAACTGATCGTTTTTTAACATGGTAAAATTCTCAAATGAGTCCTCCCACCCCGGGCAGGGCGGGAGGGACTGTCAGACTTGTACTGACTAAAATCCACGGTGTCCTTCAGTAGCCCTGTATGTCCCGGGGTCACGGTAAGCAAATAATCCCGCGACCCCGGCAGGCTAACTGATCGTGGTAGGTCAATTATGTAATTAAAATCGTAACCGTTCTTTTTCTTAAGTCTCAGATCAGGACCTCGTTGGTTCGTCACTTGAGGGTCTAATCAAACACTTCTTTGTTGGTAGTAGTGGTAGCTTATCAAGAATTGTGCCAGATCTAGATTTGCTAGCATATTGAGAAGAAACAGCACGGCCGTTTTTCCATACAAACGTAGTCCCCTGTTTTCTCCCTGGATAATGCCAGTAGAGCAATAATTTTTTTACAAAAAATCTATGACTACTATTGGCATGTCTCTATGTTTTCCTTTTTCCCATAAATTAATTATGAAAAGAGATATGAACATTCAAAATGGCCAGATTTTCCGTTGTGTTCAAATAATCAGTAAACAAAGACGAGATTATATAAAAAAAGGAAAACATAGGAACACGGCCAATGCCTTTCTTTATTTTTTAAAGGAAAAAGTTGTGAAATCGGTTAAGTTTTGGAGGAGTAATCAGGGGACTACGAATCGTTGATTTTGTGCCATTTTTAAGGTATTTTCGGTCCAAGCTGCAGTTGTCTCCTTCGCGCTCTGTAACTCTGTTGTGGGCACTGCGCGACAGCAATAGATTTTACAAATACCTATTTTTCAATTCTCCAGCCCTTGCTGTTTCCTCTTATGTTCGACAAACGACTTCTCTCTTTGAAAGAGAGAGTGGGCCTTAATCCACTACGCGGGTCCATTAGGGCAATAAGCACGCAGCGTAGAACGAAGCACTAAGCCGAGTCTCTTTGTGAGATTTTGGTATTGGCCTTACTGACTATCCATCTATCTATCTAATATTTCTGTTATTTTAAGCTTAGCATACAATCATAAAACATACATGAAAACTCACGCATTTTCTCGTGGAATTTTCTCATTTTGATACCAGCTAAAAGTTCCTTACATATCGCCTCATCCACATTGATACATAAATTTTTTCTTAAATAGATTCATGTTTTCT
The DNA here is from genome assembly GCA_036375495.1 of Agrotis segetum. Taxonomy (NCBI): domain Eukaryota; kingdom Metazoa; phylum Arthropoda; class Insecta; order Lepidoptera; family Noctuidae; genus Agrotis; species Agrotis segetum. The sequence continues at coordinate 641,216 of JAQSVV010000282.1, read as the reverse complement.
CAGATATGGCGTCGATTGTTTATGCGAAGTAATGTTCCTGGGCACCCTACCTGACCACAGACAGAAAGGTCTTGCAAATTTGCTCGTCAAGACAGCCGTGGAACTGTCAAAGAAATTCAAGGACGGCCCTATCGCCCCATTGACTATCGCAGATTTGGGTCCAAAATACGCATTTATGAAGCCCCGGAAAGTAGTCACAAAGCCACCTCAGTTGTGTACCGCGTTGTGGTCAGCACTGGGTTCTAAGGCAGTTGGAAAAAGACTAGGTTTCGAAGTAATTGTAATCTATAATTTTAAGGATTTGATTTATGATGGAAAACCTTGTTCGGATAGAATTGGCGCTGAGACCACTTGTGAAGGAGCTGCGTTGAGGATTTAATATTGAAAATGTTTCGGAAAAAGGAGATCATTTTCATACCCACCTTCATGTTTCTTATGTTTTCATTTTTGTGTATTTTTGTTTTATCTTTTCTTTATCTTTACTTAAAATAAAATCGTAGAGATGTCATTCCTGTACATTGAATATTTTTTTCTTTTTGTATTTTTTTCGAGTTAAGGAATCGATTCTGATGCCAGATCAACTTTTATTTTTTTTCGAATTTTTTTATGTTTTTTTGATTTAATCTATCTCCGAAACTACTGTAAAGTTGTCGATCAAATTTTCCTCAAATATTCCTAATAATATGCTTCTGTTAATATGCTATGTATTATTACGCTATTTTTCCTGGGAGATAAGCAATTACGAATTTTGTTGTTTTTAACTGTTTGTTGATAGTTGGAAGCTAAACCACTGGATATTATTTAGTCAATTTTTCCTCAAATATTCCTTAAACTGCTCTTCTATTAATAGGATATGTATAATTACGCTATTCCCCTTGGGGGATTAGCAATTTTATAATATGTTGATTTTCAGTCATTGTTGACATTTGTACAAGAACCGCTATTTGAAAATGACTGTCAGCGTACTAGCCAGTCCGGTCGGTAACCTGCTTGACTTTCGTGTAAGGGGTCTCTGGATCAAATCTCGCAGTTTTTTTTTCTCTTTTTGAGTTTTTTTATTTGTCCTGAGAGTTTTAAATAATTTTAAAAAAATGTACATACTGTTGTTTCAATATTATTCGCGATTTTAAATAATTACTATTCTTTTTCAATACTTCTCTGGGATATAAATCTACACCGATTTAAATTGTAGGTAGTAAGTTGCATATTTTTTTAAATTTTATTTGTTTCGAGGTGTGGAATTTTAAAGATTAGAAAAAAATCGGGGTTTCTATAATTTGTGTTTATTTATGTTTTGAATTGGTGCTCAAACCAGTGCATAGATTCTGTTTTAAACGACGATAATTAATTTGTACTCATCGAGTCAGATAATTAGTTATTTTTTAGGTATCACGCGGTATGCTAAAGGGAGAAGAGCAATGCTATCGTACGTTCAATTTGCAGCGATACTGTACATCGACCCAAAAATGATAGTCTAATGTTTAAAATAAACACGTTTGTTTGAAATTAATGTCGCTCAAATATGGACGTTTCCTATGCAAACTATGTACCTAGATATAACATTATTGATTTAAACTAATAATAAAAATGCAAGTATGTTTGTTTTTTACCTTTTCACGCATTACTACCTACTGAATCGATCGTCCCAAAATTTTGCATATACGTTGTCAGGAGTATAGACACGGATATAACGTATCTTTCATCCCGAATAACAGAAGAGAGCTGTTTCCCAGAAAACAATTACGTTCATATTCCAGATGGCGCCACACGATCCGTATTGTTTCTCAAATTCTAAAATAACGCAAGTGAAGCCGCGGGCAAACACTAGTATGTCAAATAAAGCTTTCAAATACGTTATTTCATGTTTCATTTAAATTCAACTACTATCAACTTCACGTTACGCACCTGGTCGCGGAACTGTTCAAAATGGTAACCGTAACCCTGGAACGTAAAGAGCAATTGCAGGAACACTGTGAATATATATATTTGTCACAACAAGTCTGATAGTCCCTTCCGCTTCCCACCGCTAGTTTTCGAAAACCAGAAAATTGGGAAAGCCATATACCGTACTTACAATCTTAAAATATTTAATTTTCGATGGGAAACCTTATTCAGAAAGAGGCTTTAAGACCTTTTGTGACGCCGCTGCAAAGAGAATTGATTAAAATAGATAGCAATTCAGGAAGAGAGATGAAAATTTCAAACGAAAACGTAGTATGAAACTAAAATAAATATTAGATGGAAGATTGAACATTCTCATTTCGGAATCCTAAAAGTTCAATAAAAAATATTGCTGAATGAGATGTTGTGCATTTCAAAAAAAAAAACTTTTTCAAAAAAAATGTGACCGCCTTCAAAAACAACCACAAAAAAGTTTAAAATAACCTACAAAACTTTTCTTTCGGAAGTCGGTGACTTTTTTTTATTAATTTCATTGTCTCTTTTGCCACCGACTTCCGAAAGAATAGTTTTGTAGGTTATTTTAAACTTTTTTGTGGTTGTTTTTGAAGGCGGTCACATTTTTTTTTCAAAAAGTTTTTATTTTACTCTTTTTAGTTTAAATATTCAACCAAAATTCTTGTCAAATACATAATTTTCTTACATGTGCACTAGAATTTTGTAATCCGTAGCACCGGCAATAACATCGTTAACATCTCTTTCATTCATTCCCTATCTCAAAAACTACTGAATCGATTTTGATGAAATTTGCAGTATTCCCTAAGTTGAACGATACCTAGTACAACAAAAAAAGAATTACTTAAATTGGACTGGTAGTTCCGGAGATATGCGAAAACAAACATAATTTTCTTTCTTGAGGAGTTGTACCTTCCATCATCAGCTCAGCTACATGAGATGATGATTTCCTTACGCAAGTACTTGAATTCATAAGATTTGCAAAAAACTATGTGTCAGCCAATAAAATTTGAGGGTTGCCCTCGATTTCTCCAAGATCAGATCATCAGATCCTGAAATGGTGACAATGGGACCACACGGGAAGCACCAGCTTTCGAATAAAAAAGAATCATGAAAATCGGTTCACCCAGTCGCAAGTTATGAGGTAACAAACATTAAAAAAAATACAGTCGAATTGATAATCTCCTCCTTTTTTTGAAGTCGGTTAAAAATGTACCTATTATGTTTATTCACTTGCACTTGCAGCACTTTATATTTTAATGTTAAAAGTTTAATTTTACATGATAGAACGGTTTAGTGAAACAAACTAGTATAAAGGTGATATCTCTACCTACAAATGAAGAAAAAAGGTACGGGGATCTAATAAAGATAAGAAAATAAATCATACAAATTGAAAATTATTGCCTACTACTTAGGGCCTTAGTCCATTTACATTTTAAGAAGAATCCCTACCAACTGCATGCCAACTTAAACAATATTGAATCAACTATACAGACAGTTAACAAATGGAAATCATTACGGGTAGTCTGTACGTCGTTAACATAGCCAGTCTTACTTCGGTCAGATAGACCGACGGACCGACATCTCTAATTGCATCGCCCAACTTCGCCCAAATTGGTTCTAGTTAATTGATTTGGATTCGACATTGAATTTGTCGCTTTGTCGCTTCGTGTCGCGCTACGATTAATCTATTAGTGGGCTATTGTCATCAAGTAGATAGGTCATTTGCATATTGGAGTGTTATCATAATGGATATTGAAATGGTGCTATTATTATAATTTCATAGCAGTACTAGGCTTTTAGAGAGACTGACCATCACTCATAAGAAATGGAAAAAGCTATGTTCGGAGCTTGTTTGCGGGATAAAATCCGGAACAAAGACATTCACCAAAGAACCAGAGTCGCCGACATGGCTCGTAAAATTTTAAGTTGAAGGGGCAATGGGCAGGCCACATCGCTCGTAAAATTATTAACCGATGGGGAAGAAAAGTTCTATGGTGAGTGGCGACCACGGACCGGGAGACGCAGTGTAGACAGGCCAATAAGCTGGAACGACGACGCGGGCGCGAGTCGCGGGCAACCGATGGATGCAAGTGGCGAATGGTCGTTTAACATGGTGGTGGTGGATACTAAAATTATGTTCAGCTGTGGACCTTTTCTTGCTGACGTTGAAGATGATGATGATGATGATGATGATAATAGTTGTAGCAGTGATGGTTGCTAAAAGGATCAAAATATGTTTAGAAATGTTGGAAGTCGCCACGAGGTGGAGTCTGCAGTGGCGAATTCACGTACTGCCAAGAAATTAATTTTATTTATTTGTGAATGTCATTGACTCTACCTTCTGGAAATGAGCTGCCTTGGCTGACCTGGAAATCTATAAACAGACTCAGTTTCCAGGTAGGCCGAAGAAGGAAAATCTTTTTAGGTGGAATTTCATTGATAACTTTGCTCTGGAGTGTAAGTGTGGTGCTGTTCCACAAACGATGAGGCACTTATTATCGTGCCCTGCTGACTGTTCGTAACAGGTGCTGATGGACATCGGAGAGCGCTAAATTCGTGGCCCAATTCTTGGCCAAGTCAATTTAGATTGTCATCAACGCAATAAGAAGAATTGACTCTATATAACTATTACAGTAACACATGAATACTCAAAAATAATATTCAAAGATACAAAAAAGTACTGTCTTTCGTTATACGATATCTTCAACCAATATTTTATCTTACAGCTCACGATCACGTACGAAAGCAAACGACATGCTCGGTTAAAGACACTATTACTATCCTATTATTGTTATACCTCTTTGCAGTACAGTAACCTTTATTCTCATTACCATAAGGTTTATTTCAGAGGTAAAGTGTATGTCGAGGGACAGTAATATTTAAACAGACTGAGCTTATTTCATACGTCACCGAGTTAGAAAATTAGAAAAAGAAAGTATTCACTACTTTTATCCTACGTTTGTCACAATTTACGGTTGTCCGTAATTTGGGTAGCACATGCTTACTCCGTTGTGTTAGTACTATTTGTTTAGGTCGAAATATACCTCCTCTATTGTTTTCGAATCCCTGAAGCGTTGTTTCATTTTTCTTTTATATTACACAGTAGGCATGTTTGCTTACTGTTTTGAAGGGCCTTTGCAAAATAAATAAAGATATTAATATAAAGGTATTGTATCAAACTCAATGTAGTACCTACCTCTATGAAACGTAGGTATATACTTGTTTATAGGCTATATTTTTGCTTATAATAGGCGCGATATGTAATGTTGGTTTTTAGACTTTATCTGTGATTTTGTACATTATTTTTATCTAATAAATCAATAATTGGATAAAATGTTGAATTGCATAATTACTATTAAAATTAAAAAAAAATTGGAATACAAAACCAATTTTCGCTCGATGTTTCGTTTTATTTGATGCCGGATTATATTGTGATGACTGCGCTGATTTATTTTAATAAGGATGTCGTGATAAGATAGAACTTTCGGTGTCCAAATAATTGATAAAGTATCGACTACTTTGATGACAAAAATATGACGAAATCATTGTGTAAGATATTATGACAATGTCATGACGCAACAACTGTTGTGAGCGTAGCGAGACGCTTGCGTAGCGTGTTTACTATGAAAATGGGCGTTTTTCCATTAGCCGGCCCGGCACCGGCATAGCCTTGCACCGGCACCGGGTATTCGTTTTTCCACGGCGCCGGTGTCGGTGCTGGCTTAGTGCGGTACAGTACTGACACTGGCTTAATTTTACTGAGGACATCGGAACGCAACAACGTAAATTTTATTAAAATAAAGGTTTTTTTTCTAAGATAAAAGTTGCCTACGTTACTCCTTATTACATCAGCTACCTGACAATAAAAGTCCCGTCAGGCAATCGGCCCAGCCATTTCAGAGATTAGCCGTATGTAGGTACCGTATGCCTGTAGTACAAAACGGTTATTGTCATAAAATTACAACTAACAGACACTCCAGTTTTATTTATATGTATAGATGTATAGAAGATGTATGGATTAATTTTATGATTTTAATTTTTTATGGTCAAAAAGTAACTCTCTTTTCACTTCTCCTTTTACATAATTTGATTTACACTATCTTTTAGTAATCGTTGAATGTGATGGAATGCGATGTAACAGCGACGAGATCCTCCATTTCCATACAAAAAAAAAAACAATTAACATCATAATAAGGCGGTGAGATTCAACTCCGGACCCGTTTGTTTCTGTTTGTGTCAGCGTAGACTACTGAAACGGATCCAAACGGATCCTCTTCCAATTGTTAGTGGAGCGTTCGCGACGTAATGATCAATTACAGCTGGAATTTGTATTGTGATCCTAGTTTTAATTCGTATTGTTTACATTTGTAATTGCGATATCGGATTCTTCTTTATTGCTCTTTTAGATTTTGGTTTTCGTGTTTTTTCTTTCTAGATCTGAGTCTGAATTTTTGTTGTGTTGTTTACATTTAGGTTCATTACTTATTTGAGTTTTATATTAAAACATAAAAAGGAATATGAATTAATACTATTGATATGAATAGTTGAATGTAAATTTTCATTTTGTTTGGTTTTTCTGTGTTTCAATTTTGTTTGTCTGATCCTGTTTGTATGGTTAGTTTTTAGATCGTTTTTAGCAATATGATAAAGTAAAGAAAATAAACAAAGAAGGGTACAGAATGTAACATAAAAATAAATAATTTAAAAATTAACTTTCCAAACCATCAGACAGGGGTAGGTTATTTTCTGAGACAACTAGTTCACGTGTTCACGTTGACAATACGTTGCCATTTTGCATTACAGCATGCATGGGTAACGTTTTGAGAGACATACATATTATGATCCTATCACTGAGTTCATGTCTCACAAAATAATCTACCTTCAGCTTACTTGAAAATCAGTAAACGTGACTAAATGTGTCTCTTGAATAATATTACCTGTGTTAAAATAAATACCTATAGAATTATATTGGATTCAGGCCGCAGTAATTGCCAAATAAACGTTGCCTACGACTAGTACGTTCTCCTAATTTTATTCCCAATTAAACAGCCTGTATCTTTCCTTTCACTACATTTCCTCTGTCCACTAAAGTCCTCACCAAAGCCACAAGGAACAATTGGTATTCGAGTGAGACAATAATATCCGTGTTTACCAAAGCACATTAAAGCGATCTCAACGGATCCTCAGTTCGGATTCGCTTTGCATAGCACTTGAAATTCAAATGGTGCAGTTCATATTGAGCCTCCCCCTTGTCTAAGTGGCTACGAGTTACGGTTGCCATGGCAACTGTGCCTGCAATACTCCCTTTACTCATCCCATATAGAGTTACAATTGGAATTTTAAGTGGAGTGTGAAGAATTGTTTTTGTGACTGTCATGCTAAATGTTTGTGGAGGTGTTGAAAAAGAAAATTGACCAGGAATTTCTACGATATCATCATATTAGACATTGAAACTTACATACACAAACGCCCAGACCCGCCATTATTAATTGTAGGTCATATTGTTTGATGTGGGAACTGAACCCGTGCCATACAGCGTAGCATGTGATTGCTTATATGCTCAGCCACTGAGCTAATCGTGCCGTATATTCGTGTATTTTGTAATAAACATTCATATTTGGGGGCACGTTAGTGCTCCTGCCAAGACGAGCCAAGCGAAGCGCAAGGGCCTACCTTTTTTCGAAGTGTTTCGCCGTTTTTTTGAACCCTCATAGAGTTGGTTCTGTACTTTCTACTAATATGTTATCATTTACTTATTATTTCACCAAAAAACTAAAATCTCAACACTAATTATATTGCAGTTAAGAAATATTATTTTAGTTCAGAGGCCTTATCATAAGACGCCTGTATGTTATTTACAGCCTTTTTTATTTTTATTGGGACAAACCCACATTTATTACAGCCTACTTGAAGTATGTGTTTAATACTTTTATTATATTATGGAAAATTGAAAAAGCTTCCTATAGTAAACGAACGAGGAACTTTTAACCCCCTTTTATTTTACATCACAAAAACATCCAAAGACATGCATGACTTTTCACGTTTTCTGAGCCTAAGAAACAATAAAGTAATTTCAGTAGATTTGATGATTCATACGAGTACAGACCTTCCAATATGAAACAGTTTAAACAATAAAAACACACTTGTTCCAGTTTTTATGATAAACGAATACTACAAAAGTAGCACAGAATAAAATTACCGTTTAACTTTTAAATAATACCCACGTCAGTTCCATATTCACAAAAAATACTGAAAGTTTTTCTAACTAAAATAAAATTGGGTGAGAACCCTAAATACGACGCGAAAAACCATTTCGGCATAGTTTATTATTTTAACCCATTTCCCGGAAATGCCAGTTGCAAAAATTTGAAACCTCTTTTATGTCGTTAAAAGCCTTAAAACTACTCCGTGAGTGCTTGAAATATTCTTATCTCCATATCCCGAAAGGGACCGGTTATCCTTTCTATAAAAAGATAATTTGGGCTATGATTGTGGGAAGTAGGTCCCTCACGGGGCCTTATAATAGGGCTTCATATTTAAGTTACCATGGCATTTTATTATGGTGGATTGAAAGAACAGTTTTGAGAAAACAAGATTCAGTCAGTTTCAGACAGTTTCCTCCAGCTCCGCCCAAAGCGAGAAATGTACAATGAAGAAAGGAACTTCAGGTTAGTTTTAATAAATTCGGAGTTACGACATTAATTATTACATTCCCTAATCAATGTTTTAGTGCACTAAAATTATTCCTTATTTCCAAACAGTAACATTGCTAAATTAATTAAAACTTCTTAATATTTTACAACTATTTTCGACGTTGTCAACTTTCAGAAAACGCGCTCTGAAGGTTAAATTATCAAATGATTAAATGATCCCTGGTCAGTTACAGCGGTATATAATTGTTCTAAAAAGATTTATTTCAAGCCAGTAACAATTTATTTTCTCTTGAAATTGACTTTATTGGAAAAAGAAAAAGAATAGCTTACGTACATATAGCTTTCAATTCTTCAATGTGGTTCAGGTAAGCCTGTAAATTGTGGTTTCAATTGTTTTACCCCCTTATCATTGTAAGACGGTGCATTTTTCCTATACTGCACCCCTTCGATGTGTTGGGGGTCTTGAATACCCCGTAATACGCATTTGAGGGTTGGGTTAAGGTTGATAGTTTACACGGACACAAATGGTAGGATACAGGTAAGTATTACTACGTACTATTGACAGCTGTTGTATGTTTATTATTTTGATGATTGCGGCTTTTACGTTATTTTAATTTAATAACAAATAATGTAAAACCCACACTGAAAAAAACGTAACGTTATAGTTAAAATGAAACTAATACATGTGTCTCATGAAGCCGGATATTTTCATTCTTAGATTTAATTCTACGGACACTGTAAACATTACATTTAGGTTTCAACACTGTAGCTTTTTCAGATAAAAATAATGCTGTTACAAGACTTTCTTTTGTGACATTTCCACAAAACCTAAAACAATAAATACTACACGAACCCACGTCAGCTACTTAGCAATTCCAACGAATCTAAAGACGGTTCCGTACTCCGTACTTATTCGTTCTGTTCCATACGTGACCGCACATACGTCACTATAAAATACGATAAGGACACGGGACCCGATGAAATTTGCCTTTTACGACGTACTCGTAAAGTAAATATCACTGATGTTGTCCAAAAAAGATGTCCAGAGCGTAAATGCGTGCTTATTAAACCACTTTATTGGCTTATTTAGCTTTTATGTTGGAATTTATTTTGTGTATGGTTTTATGGAGGACGGTTAAGGGACCCTGTTTTATGAACGGTGACATAATGAAATGTATACTAATTAATCATTGGGTTTTTATATTGAGTTTGGGAAGTGATCAGTGGCTAGAAAATAGAAAAATTGGAATGTGATAACATACCTACATAGCTAGTACACACGCCAGCACGTAAACTTACCCTAATCAGACAATTTTTTTTGAATAGATTTATTTAAAATCTGATAGATTGAAGTAGGTTGATGTGCTGGCGTCTGTACGGTGGGCTTCATCAATTGGTTACCCCAGTAACGAACGCAGGTCTTCCAAGGGGGTTACCACGTCGTAACGCGGATTGTCCATACGGTTTGGGAGAAGCAGGCTTTACATTTTTTCTTGCTTCGGTTTTTAGAACGAAGTTCCTTATCGCGCGTTGCGAAAGGATGCTAGAGCTCTAAGAGTGGAGTATAGCTGAGCGGAGCGGAGCGGAGTGGAGTGGAGTGGAGTCGCGACGATTTTTTTTTTGAGTGTATACAGTAACTTTGTTCCATCCGGGTGTGCCTTGACACCTCTCAAGTTTTATTTTTATTTTTTAATGGCAGAGCACGTCCTACAGTCTATTCATTTAATCGAATAATATAGTAAATGCATTTTCTCCAAAAGCTGTTAAGTTTACAGTCATGTCTTTCACCCCAGTAATGTTATGACAGTAATGAAGAATGAAAAATGTTTCAATAAACCACGGCTTTCCATGTGTACATCTTAAAACGATACCAAAATACCATATACAAGGATTCCATGTTCAAACGTTTCCATGGCATCCACATCAAAGAACACGATAACCTCTTTCATACCCAAACTCTTTATTCTCCTACAAAAGGTATTTTGATAAACGTAACAAAAAATGTTTTCTAGACCACATAAATATTCCACAGTAAACAAAAACTATTGTGAAAAAGAAATAAATAAACACAATTCTTTCCCGGTTCCGTTTAAATAAAAAGAAAAAAGTTTTTTTCCAATGCGATGTAAATAACGTCCCATCAGACCACCTCAAGGGCTTGAAAGCAATCTAGGGGCCTACTATTTTTCTTCTGATGGCAACACAAAGCAATTGTCGGTCGGTATTGCCATCAGCGAAAAATAGGTGTAGCCGTGCAGGCGTTCGCGTATTGAATAGCCTTTTTCTATTCATAAAGAATAGATAGGGAAGTGTTATGTATGGAATATGAATATGCTTACTTTTTTATGAGATTATGGATGATATTCCGAAAAATGTTTGAAGAAAATATCTTGTATTCTATCATAACTATGTAGTGTTTTTATGCAACAGCAAGTGTGTCTGTTTACTGTACATAGTGTACGAGTACATAGTGTGATTAGCGACACAAATGAATTATGAGGATATTTTTAAAAGATAATAATTATGGTCTTGACAGTTTTTTTAACCTTCTTATTTGTAAGAAGTGGACTGACCTTTTCATTAAAGATGGACAGATTATTTAGCCGACTAGGCGGTTACAAAAGTCTGACTATACAGCTAAGCTGGTCAATATTGTCTTATTCCTTCTGGGTCCAGGGACCATCAAAAATGTTCCTAGCGTTTCATGTACTCCCTGGGGACTGGTTGGCATTTTTTTTCCATTTCTAGGTGATATATTGTGATAATGCCATTTCAGTACATTATATTTTTGATCGGAAAAGAATAAACATTGTCCTTAGAACTGTATAATTAATTATTAAAAATTATATTTTTCTTACGTTTCTTTCGAATGAAATCTGGAAATTCTACGCCTATGAAAGCATATTTTTCAATTTATAGCAAACGAAACCTGAACTGGCACCAATATACCATCAAAATAAAATCACCCCAACCCTGCTACGGCCAACTAAGCGCTTAAACCCCCGCCTGCTAATGCATAGCCGTCCATTTTTCAAGACACCCGGTCGATGTGGCCCAAACATCAGTAAATCGCTATAAAGTACCCCGTGGGTAGTTTCGGTGAATATAAAGTTGGCAATTCGGTGAAAACTGTTATTTATGTATTTTAGGGTCAGATGTAAGATAAGGTATGAAATAAAAATGTGTTTATGCGATTATCGGTTTTCGGTATCGGGTGTGGTTAAAAACATAAGTGGTGTGTAATGGGGTGACGCTTTTTATGGAAAACACATAATTATGGAGAAGTGAAAAGCTATAGGAGATACCTTGGTCCTATTACGGGACGATGCTATACTAATGTATGTATATAATATATAAGCGTTTATTTTTAATATAAGCGTTTAATATATATTATATGTATCTGTATGTTAAAAGATAAAGGTACATAATTAACCACTTCCCTGTCCGATGAATCACATGTGATCCACGACTATTGTTTAGGTATTGTGTCTGCTGCGCGGACAGTGTTAAATAAAAGTGGGTAGTTGGTATTAAGGGTGTAAAACTAAAAAGGTCCTTCACGAAGGCGAAAATATTGAAGATTCCTATCGTTTTTTCGATGCAGGATGATATTTCTATTTTATCACAGTCATGCCTAACCACAACAATATTTTTCAATGCAATGGTTTTCCAATATTATAGCGGTGGTGTATTAGGGTTGAAGATGCCTTAATAAAAACTTCAGTGCTCGTTAGGTTCCACTCACAGAAAGTACCACTTAAGGAGACCCAATTATTTATAATAATTATCAATAAAATATAAAAAGACTTTTCTCGTCTATTTCGGGATACATTTTTGATATGTAAAAAAAAAATAATGTGATTGAATAAATTGTACATTTAAAGAAAGCTGATACTGTACTGCTGACTGTACAAAAGGGTAAGGTAGAGGACTGTTTTATGTACGTACACCCACATTCACAATTGTGTTTAAGTCTCACGTAAAAGGGGGCTGAGCCTATTAGCCCAGTCAACAAACAGTTATAAAGGGAAAGTCTTGGAACACAATTTTTACCTAGTCCAAACAAAGTTACCAAGTCAAAAATTGTGTTCCAAGACTATCTCTCTACAGCTTGTTTTGAGCATTTGTTGACTGGACTATACAGTCTTTAACCAGACACAAAATTAAGTGAAAAATAAGGCTTCTCAATAATAAACACATTGCTTTTATACTCTAATATTTTACCTAAAAAAATATTTACAAACACGAATATGCGAATACAGTCACACTCACAAGTGTTACAAAAATCGAACCATATTATTCTAACACAAAAATCAAGGTCGCAAATCATAGCAAGAATAATTCTGGGGCTTGAGGGAAAATTGTATTAAATATTATGGAAAGAGAAAGCGGCTTCAGCACACCGTCCGTCTTATCCTGACGAGGGTTACTTATTTATATGCAAACGGAAAATTCTCGTTTTATGTAGGTCAAACCTGAAGAACACACATATAAAATTAACCGCCAAAAGTCTTCCATCCTGGTGACGTTTAGTTTAATTTGTTAATCAATAAATAAGTACCTACGATAGTTTAATTCCATTTTTTCGTTGTTTGCAGTAAAATATACAAAATAAAAAACTTAAAAAAAATGTAACCGACTTCACAAAAAAAGTTCAAAATAACCTACAAAAAAACTTTTCTTTCGAAAGTCGGTGACAAAAAGTCAATGAAACAAAAATAAAGTCACCGACTTTCGAAACAAAAGTTTTTTTGTAGGTTATTTTCGGTTACATTTTTTTTTTGAAAAAGTTTTTTATTTTATCCTTTTAGTTTCACTATTCAACCGAAATTATTGTCAAATACATATTTTCTTACATGTGCACTAAAATGTAATTCTACTGGGACCATTCCAGAAGTAGGTATACCCTATCCAGCAAAAAAAAGAATTTTTCAAATCGGTTGTTAAACGACGGAGTAATGCCCGAACAAACATAAAAAAATGCAAACATTCAAACTGAGAACCTCCTCCTTTTAGAAGGCAGCGACGTTTATAAAAACTTAAAAGTCGCCCCTGACTTTTAAACTTTTATATTTACGTCGTCTTTTAAGTTTATTTTCTGAAAATGAAATAAAACGCCCAAACTTTAACTTTTGAACATAAATAAAGCTGTGAAATGGTACCAAGTAGAATAAGCTCGCTAAATAATTTCGTGACACTTTTTTAACTCAATTAAAAAAATAAACGCCTTAAACTAGGCTACGGAAGCACAAACTTCTCAACATAAATAAGTCTGTAAAGAAAACATAAGGAACATTATGGCACAACTTGAAGCTACTTATTTTCAAACCGTCTCATAAATTTCGAGCCACTCCTAACCTGAGGAAGCAGAGACAGTAATTATTTTCACCTTTTTTTGCTTATTGCATTGCTACTGCTAATTATTTAAAAAAAACAGCCATTAATGAGGTAATTTCGTAATGTAAATGGTACTGTTAAAGAAATACTTTGTAATTAAGACACAGCAGAGCATTAATTGCCCGGTAAATTGTTAAACAATTTTCTTCACGTCTGTACTTTTCTACCTCAATTTATCATCAAACATATGAAGCATAATTATTAATATTAATTGTATGCTTAACTTATTGATATAAAAATATACCCATGCATAATATTGTGCAAGGTATTATCGTATTTTTTCAAACATCGATAAATTATACTTAAAGTAATATATATGTAGTAGATCCTTAATATGTTTTTAATCATAAATCTATTGAAAATACTCTACAGGCAGCATAATTCATCAAAGCATCTGTTTACGAACACAAAAGCCAGAAAATAATTACACGCAGAAGCTCCCACTTGCATACAACAAACTCCCTAATGGTTAATACTCCTAAACAATTTAACAGCAATCAAGGAAGTCCCCATCGCTCCCTATGCATTCAAACTACCTCCACGTATTTATCTCATACAAATCAGCTATAAATCCCTTGCAATGAACAATAGTTCCAATCAAGATACGACTGCAAGGCGACCAACATAATCTTGTCAGATCAGAGGGGGCGCCACTTGTCTAAGTAGAACTCCAATGCCCTATCGAATTCAGTACGCTTAAATGTAGTTCCGGATTTCGCCACCCGTCCGGATATACTGGCTGCTTTCGAGGTATTCAAGCTGGAGGATCAACGATCCAGTGATCATATCTCAGGTACCCTAATGGCAGCAATTTTGCCATTTCAATCAAATATCTACACTATCTGAGAATTTCTACTGCTGTTATGCAAAACGTGGAAGCTCTCAATTATTAAGTAATAATTTTAATTTATTTGAATTAAATTAATTTACAAGGACGTAATTGAAAATCTGGTGTTCAAAAGATGTTTTAACAGGAAACGCGAGATTTGTTTAATTCGTTTTGAAAATTGTTACTCAACGAACTCTTTATACAGAAAGCTGGCGACTTTGATAGAACTTTCCTTTTACATTTTGCGACACTGTTTCAATAAGGATATAACCTAATTCTAACTAATTAATTTATAACAAAAGTCAAACATATTTTAACGGTTAATTAGATACACGACTGACTGTAGAATTATAAATTCCCGAGTTAATTAGGTGTAAGTAAAATTGTTTTGTCTGAAAATTATTTTAAGCAAAACCAATGTAATTTAAATCAATCCCACGCACCATCCCACACTGAAATCATAATAAATCTAGAAATCACTAGCTTAATTTTGTACCGTTCGCATAATAATTTATGCGAAGTCACGCCACATGTCAGATACTTATTCTTTCTTTTGCACAACCCTAAAGCTGGGTTTCCCTTCCTGATCCAGTGCGTAGGGGATAATCAACCCCTTCGCTGGGGGTGTGGGTTGTGAATAATTCAAAATGCTATTTTAAATAGACAGTGTCTGTTTGTGGATAGCCCCTTAGCTGCTACGGATTTTGGCGGTGTGTTATATTTTATTTAGGTGTGAATGTGTTGACTTGTTAATTTGGAGTTAGTATTGATATAGGTAGGTAAGTATAATATGGGCAGATATTGACTGTCATTTTATGGATAGTAGAAGTGTGATTATCATCATTTTCCGCAAGACGTGCTGAACAAGGTCGCGGGATTTATTTCCTCACCGTGACCCCGGAACATAAAGGGCTATTGAAGCACACCGTGCATTTTAGTCAGTACAAGTCTGACAGTAGGGGTAGGAGGACTCATTTGATGATTTACCACGCTAAAAAACTTTTTCCAAAAAAAATGTGACCGCCTTCAAAAACAACCACAAAAAAGGTTAAAATAACCTACAAAACTTTTCTTTCGGAAGTCGGTGACTTTTTTATTAATTTCATTGTCTGTTTTGCCACCGACTTCCGAAAGAAAAGTTTTGTAGGTTATTTTAACCTTTTTTTGTGGTTGTTTTTGAAGGCGGTCGCATTTTTTTTGGAAAAAGTTTTTATTTAACTCTTTTTAGTTTAAATATTCAACCAAAATTCTTGTCAAATGCATCATTTTCATACATGTGCACTAGAATTTCGTAATCCGTAGCACCGGTAATAAAATCGTTAATTAACATCTCTTTCATTCATTCTCTATCTCAAAAACTACTGAACCGATTTTGATGAAATTTGCAGTATTCCCTAAGTTGGACGATACGTAGTACAACAAAAAAAGAATTACTTGAATCGGACTTGTAGTTCCGGAGATATGCGAACACAAACATAATTTTCTTACTTGAGGAGTTGTACCTTCCATCATCAGCTCAGCTACATGAGATGATGATTTCCATACGCAAGTACTTGAATTACTTCATAAGATTTGCGAAAAACTATGTGTCAGCCAATAAAATTTGATGGTTGCCCTCGATTTCTCTAAGATCCAATCATCAGATCCTGAAATGGTGACAATGGGACCACACGGGAAGCACCAGCTTTTGATTGAAAAAGAATCATGAAAATCGGTTCACCCAGTCGCAAGTTATGAGGTAACAAACATAAAAAAAAAAAAAAAAATACAGTCGAATTGATAACCTCCTCCTTTTTTTGAAGAAGGTTAAAAAAAAGACGTGCTGAACAAAGGCCTCCCCCTTAGACCGCTACGTAGAACGGTTGTCGTAGGACGTTGCACGTGACTCAAAATGTCGTCGGTCTACCTAGTCTTAGGCCTGTGTACGCTGCGTATTCCTATTCGTGATCGCAGTGTACTATTAGTAGTACACAATAACAACCAGGTACGAATCTAAACAGCATTAAAACTGCTAAGCCAAACCTGGGAATGAACTTTAGGTTTTTGTTTTGAGATGGAAAATCATCAAAAGAGTCCTCCCGCTCTGAGTGGATCGAAAGGGACTATCAGCCGGTTATCAGACAGTTTAGCGACCCCTTGTCCAAAGATCCATAGACAACGGAAGTTGTTTCAAAATAATTTAATCCTGGTGTTATTTGCGAATATACATTTCTCCCCTAAAATTTGGAGAAAATAAAGCCATTCACTGTAATAATACCTTTCACCCCTTTGCTTATTAATTAATTCATACATCAACATGTTTAGATGTTTCAATGTTTTCGTACCATTTTGGTTTGAATGACCCCCGTTTATGGCCCGGGGTGATGCACTTTGTGTTACGATTTGTGTCAAGCGACACACAGCGTCTTCTGTCTCCTTGTGTTTATGAACCGATTCCTTGCAAGTTGTGAGTTGTAACTGCTCTAAGTAACATTTTGACCTTTGACCTAGAAAGAGCTTATAGACCTTTTGCGTATTTTTTTTTTAAAGTAACTCTTTTTCTATCGCTTCAGTCTGCGCGAATCATTTTGTAAAACGCAACGGAGGTGTGTAAACGGAAGTAGATCAACTAACTGTTTAAAAAGGTAACAACTGTTGTTTGGGTATAAATCATTAGATAGGTGAGCAAGGATAAGCAACGCATGTCAAGGTCTGTATTTGGATGGGTTCACCAAAGTTAGGCAAATCTGGCCGTGGTTTGTCTGTGGATAATTCTTTTATGTCAAAGTAAATAAAAGACAAAGTCATAGTCGAAATCGAATTTGAAGTCGAAGTCGTATTGCATATTACCAAGCTGAGATGTAAATGTTTTTGTTAGTTGTCAGATAAAAAAATCTCAGGCGTTCCTTTTTTATTTTCAATAATTCCGAATAAAACTTCAGCATTCAATGAAGTACATTAAATGAGCGCCCAAAATCAAACGTGTCTACAAAGCCATAAATTCACCGTTCTTTAAATATAAATTTCCTGCAAAATCTTTATCGAATTCCTTTATAAATAGGCCGGATCCTTTGATTTCTGGCTTTCATTTCAATCTATTGACTCCCCAAAATAAAGGGTGGAATTTTAATCTCAGATTCTTCTCGAACAATCTTTTGGTTTTATTGTGAATTTCAATGAAACTTCTTTGCTATGGCGATGCTCTTGATAGTCTGAGTACCTATTGCTTCTGTATCGCTACTATCAAATGCCGCGATCCAAGCGCGCTTCAAGATTGATGCCGCGTATCATCATCATCAGCGTATATTGTTGCCATTGCTGGGACACAGGCCTCCTCTCTGTGAGAGGGACCATAATGCACCACGCGGGCCCAGTGCGGATTGATGGATGTCACATGTCTTCGATTTTTTGGTTCTAGGACATGTTGTCACGTTTTGGGAGCAGTGGTGATGAAATAAATCACACAAAGTAATGCGCATGGCGGGGTGCGAACACACGACGTACAACTCGTTAGTCGGAACCGATACCACTGAGCCACCACTGCTCAGTCGGGACCGATACCACTGGGCGCGTGGAACTCTACAAATAGTAAGTTGATAACTTCCTATTATCGTCAGAAACAAACGCGCATTTGATGACGCGCATCTTCTTCGTTCATGTCGCGCGTTGCAAATACGACAAACGCGTTCAAAATGCGCAAATAAACGAAGCTCCTTAGCGAAAATTTATTTATAAATACGTTTTCATGGCTATAATCAACATCTCTGTGTAGTAATCAAGCGACCACGTGCGTTTGTTCGGGTGGGATACTCGTACAAAGGAATTAATCTTCCTCTCTGTGGCTTTTTCATAACAAGAAAATGAAGATTAGAATTTTGTTCGCTTATTTATTTTCCGTTTGTGGATTTGAACGCTTCTTGAACATTTAGGTTTTGTTTGAAGATCACAACTAAGGCGACTTTATTTTTGAGACAATCATTCATAGTCTTTAATTCAAGCAGTGTATTTTTAGATGGCTGAATAAACAGAGTTATTTTTGTGGCAATTTGTATTCCAGTTTGTTTTTAATCTTCATCTTTTGGGTTTGAGCTTACATGTCCAATTGCCCAGATATAAGAATCACACCTGTACAGAAGTAAGTGACAGTCAATTTTCTTAATTCTTACACTTATAAGTATCCTCTGTGTTGGTCCATGTTATAAATATTATAAAGAATTTCAAAGATATTCTATGGAAAGAAAAAATTGAACTGTGAGCAGGATTTGTTAAACCAGCGACCTCCGGATTTAGTACATCCGACGCTCTTTCCATTCGAGCCATCGAGGTTCATGCTTACTACGTCGAATTCTTCTATCCATATTTATAGTTGTTTATAAAATTTCAGAATTTCGAAAATATCTATCCATCCTTACAAATTTTCTCAAATAAATCAGCTCTAAAAAGTTACATTCACGTTTATATTGTGACAGAGACTAGAAACATTCACCATGATTCTGTTTAAATAATTTAAGAAAAAGTTCTTAAGTAATTTGTGTGTGCTACGACTCATACTATTACTGAATATCTGGTTGACCGAGCTTTGCTCGGTTTTTAAAATGTCTATATCTTGGGAATCGAGCTTTTCTTGAACCTAGTACCTTGATAAATCGATTCCTTGAGCCGAAAAACCCCTAATCTGTAACTTTCATAAAAATTCTTGGAGCCGTTCCCGAGATGCTGAATATATAATTATATATACAAGAATTGCTCGTTTAAAGATATTAGATAGATAGAGTTAGTAGTTTCATGACATCTTCCATTAAAAGAAGTTGAACAAATTCCAAAGTAAGGAGTGATAAAACTTCTGAAATGTCTTGGAAGACTTCCAATATGCAAAAAACGTAACATCTGCTCGTAACGTCCACTTAGATTCCTTTGCCTTTACGGACTATGTGGAAATAAAAAAAACCTTTCCTGCAATTTAAATGTGTGCTATGTAGCGATAGATATATTTTCGTAAAGGGTAGTTTTATTATTTGTCGTTTGCATATAGAAACTGCAATATTTTCCAATCGACAAGACAAATACCGCGTTTTTTTAGTTCGGATTTTGTTCTGTTGCTCTGTACCTATCAGTAATAAAACAAATCACCGTTTTTTTTTAGTATTAGTACGTCTCAAAAGCATTTTGGGGCATCAAGGGTCATGTGTTATCGGGTTCTATGAACTTTCAAACAAAAGAAAAATACAATACTTGAATTCCCGAACTTCTTTAAAAAATATGCTGTAGTGGGAGCTACTATAAAGCCGGAAACACAATCATTATTAACACCCGACGCCACCCGATGAAACGTGATGCGTGTTGGGTCAAATCAAATGTATTGTTTTCTATGACCAGAATCACACTCGAACACCCGACGCGACGACACGCGCTCACTGCAAATCGGGTGTCAACACGTTGCGTCGCGTGGCGTGTTAAATAATGTGTTTCCGGCTTTTTAAAGTTGTGCCGGATTCAAAGAATTGTTTAATTTATTACAATGATTTTTCGGCCAAAATAATCTAGAATATGAACGAAAAACAAAAATAACAGTTATTATGAAAGTTCGTGGAACCGGCTCATTCTTCGGAAAATTCGTACCTATTTAAATATTTTTGCTAATTTGTTATCTTTTCGATTCTGCGAATACAGAGCTCGATTGTTAACCTAAGAAACGAAATCTCGTAAGCCTTGAACACCGTGAAAATCCTTTTTCTAAGTGAAACCTTGGGCTAAGAATAGAATAAAACTTAGGCACAGACGTAAAACAAAATGGCGGCCCTAAAAATGTAAATCACCAGTCTCTCTCCCCCATGTAGCATACCAGCCGAAAATATGACCAAACTAATTTGCTACAAACCGTGTTCCAATTTTCATACAACGACTTCAAGAAACCGCATACATCGCACATCGCGGGCCTAACCTCATTACCCTACGCTGTTTCGCGTCAATTTCTCTAACAGTACCCTTGAGATACCTAAAATGGATACAGAAGGCCCACTCGGTAGAATTAAAGAATACAAGCGCACGCACACTTAAACATAAGTGGAAAGAGATCTCCAACAAAAGTCAGTCGCGAATGCGCTTGCACTTGCTGTACGCGAAACGTGTCCATGTGTGCGTGCGTTTTTGCCCATTCTACGGAGTCGAGGTTCTGTATTCTATCTACATTGCGCTTAAGGGCATTTACCGGTGGCCTTAGCGGCAATAAGTATATATTTGCATGTAACTGAGGGATGTTAATCAAGGAAGTTGTGTGTATTTGAGTTTTCCGCTGAATTTAGGTCGAGAATTGGGGAAAATTTCTTAATTAGCTTTGTGATGAAAGGATTAACGATGTCATAAAATGTGTATTGGAAGATTTGAGGGTGACATTCAAATTGCAATGTTTACACAGATTTGATTGGTTTTATGAGCAGAATTTATACCCATTCCAAATTGTCAGGGTACTTCATTATTTGATTAATACCCAGTTTTGTTAAATTTATTGATGTTTATCTTTTATTGTTAATATTTGCCTATCCTAACTTCTATGTCCGTTCTGTCTATATTTGATTTTAATCAAAATATTAAAGACATTTTTTGATTATAAGCTGATATCTTACTGCTGTACCATACCCGCCCCTTTATCTCAACAAAATATATCCTTAATCACCATAAAATTATCATAGTACCCAGTTGCACCCCATAACATTATGCAAATACAAAACAACACGAACATTTTCATCAACCATTCACCAACGAAAGGTAACGGCACACTATTTACATTATGGGGTAACCATAAAGGACCGACAATGTTGGTTCACGCACCGTTACGTTCGTCCCAAACATACGTTACGGACAACAAGTTCAAGACATGTACATGAAGCCGAAAATCAAACAATAGCGAATGGCGGCGCGATGGCGCTTGGTCGCGAAGGTAATACACATAAAAGCGGAGCGGTGGCGGAGCGGTGGCGGTGCGGTGGCGGAGCGGTGGCGGAGCGGTGGCGGACCGGTGGCAGAGCGGTGGCGGAGCGCCGGCGGAGCGGTGGCGGAGTGGTGGCGGAGCGGTGGTTGCGCGGCGGCGGCGTCGTGTATACCTCTCGATCCCCGAGGAAAATGTTTTTCCACTAAATACTGATCGATTTTAAGACTTATTTTTCCAAAAAAAAGGATTAATATCGGTCTGGAATTTGGTGGCACAAAAACGTGCCATTGGGGATCGGGCGGGGCGGAGTGATAAGTCTGGTAAAAATGAAATAAGGAAACAACTTTTTTAAAAAATTATGATTTATTTTTCAACGTAATTTCCATCTAACTCAATGCACTTCATCCAGCGTTTCTCAAACTTTTCGATCCCTTCCGTAAAGTATGACTTAGGCAACCCTTCGAAATAGGCATTGGTTTCGAGTATGATCTTCTCGTTGGAGCTAAATCTTTTTCCACCGAGCCATTTTTTTAAATTCGGAAACAGAAAATAGTCGCAAGGGGCCAAATCTGGCGAATATGGTGGGTGATATAGCAACTCATATCGCAACTCATGTAATTTGGCCATAGCAATCGCGCAGGTGTGCACTCGTGCGTTGTCTTGGTTGAAGAGGATTTTCTTCTTAGCCAAATGCGGTCGTTTTTCAAGTGAAATTTGGTTAAATTGGTCCAATAAATTGGCATAATATTCGCCATTGATCGTTTTACCCTTCTCTAGGTAGTCAATATGGATTACCCCACGTGCGTCCCAGAAAACTGTAGCCATCACCTTATTGGCCGATAAAACTGCTTTGGCCTTCTTCAGAGCTGGTTCGCCCCTAGCAATCCATTGTTTCGATTGTTCCTCGGTTTCTGGTGTATGGTGGTGGATCCACGTTTCGTCTACCGTTATAAAACGCGCAAAAAATCAGGTTTATTCCGTTGTAACATCGCCAAACCTGCCTTTGAAGTGGTAACTCGCATGCGTTTTTGATCAATAGTCAGTAAACGCGGCAACCATCGCGCGGAGACCTTTTTCATATCTAAATGTTGGTGTAAGATATTGCGCACACGTTTGTCTGAGATGCCTACTAACTCGACTATCTCGCTCACTTTTACCCTTCGGTCATTAAACACTATGTCATGGATTTTAGCGATCATCTCTGGAGTAGTGACCTCAACTGGGCGTCCTGGGCGTTCAGCATCACTTGTGCTTGTACGACCACACCGAAAATCCGTAAACCATTTATAATCATTTTGATCGATGGAGCAGATCTCGCCGGCGGGGTCAGTTTGCCACCGTCCGAGGTTATGTTTTTGAGTTTACTGCCAAGAGTACCTAAGTCTTGTATAAATTCATTAATATTTATCAAGCCTTTGTTTAGTTTCCGTAATAGTTTTTTTGCGCAAAAAATAATGTTTAATCAACACTCGAAATTCACTTTTCTCCATCTTTGCGAAAATGCATTATGTTGTTTTTATTTAATGGCTTTAAAAAAAAACTAACCAGCGATACTGGCTGAAAATTTAAATATAATCCCTCAAAAGAGTTGTGAACAAGGAGGTTACATTCAATTTACGATAATTTTATTCCGAAATAGATTTTTACCAGACTTATCACTCCGCCCTCGTATGAAGGCTTAACCAACTTTCTTTATTATCACATTTATAATTAGGTAGGTATCCTCTGTGTGTTATCATTATCAGGTTCTAAACTATTTTAAATAAAAAAACAGAAAAAAATATAAAAGTTTTATACGGTTTCGGTTAACTGAGAGCAAGGCCGAAGGTTCGCAATTCGGTTTCGGCTGAAAAATTCAGTTACGGTCGGACACTAATGAATGGTCTTCAGGAGGTTATACAAGTGCCCGGGTGCGATCATTTTCTAGAGATTCCTGTACATGCCGACATGCTTTTATCATGAAGGCCGAGCCACCGAGTGTAACCAGATCGCCATAGTTTATACACGGATGAATATTCCAAGCATTACCACAACTTCTGTTTTGTTTAGAAATAAACACAATTTCAACCTTATCCGTAACAGTAGAAGGTTCCTTCCTTTCCTTCCCATATAAAGTCGATTTAAAAAATTATGCAAATTATAAACGTCGTTTATAGATTTAACTCGATAGAAAAGAAATATTTACTAGAGACAGGAATGCAGTTTTTAAGAAAGTGAATGTTCTACTGTTGTGAAAAAGTTAGCGAGGAGCAAAAATTTTATAAATTGAAATTTGAACATTAGTTATTATGAGACGTCATATTACATAGATAGAGTAAATAGGTCATAACATAAGACCCCACTAAAGAAAGAATACTTTGGCAGGACAAATTCAATAGCGAACACACATTACATACTAGGAATCAGGTAAAAGCTATCAACACTTACGCGGTCCGGTTCTACTAAACTCGTTTGTATATGGGCCGTATTATAAAGCAGTACTAGAAAAAGTAAACATGGATATATAATATCTTTTAATTGGCTAAAAAGCAACCGGTATCATTTTTGTTAGTTTTCAATATTTGCCACTTTATAAGCAGTTCGAGAGAGCAGGTTGCTAACGAAAGATTCATCTCTGGGTGTGAAAAACTAGCAGAATTCAATTCACAAATTAAAAATGATTCTGCAGAATGAATGTGAGACATTTCAGTCTAGACAGACATCACAGTAACACAAAATAGTTGATATAATGTATCCGAATTATTTAATAGACATTTCCGCAAAATTTTTAGTGTGAAATCAGTTCCTGTCCCCTGTCCACAGCACTGAAACATAATTAGTAAGATTTTATCTTTCTCTGGCTAGTGTCTTGGAACGCCTGGAAAATTATTTGCCCGGATTCAGATGGGTCCGTGAACCCGTCTTTCCAGAGGCAGTGGAATGAGCCGCTCCTAGGTGGTACGGTACAATCTTGTTAATACGTCAGCCAATTCTGTAGAGCGTGCTGGCCTGCTGGCTGTGGGCGAATGGGCAGCTTCAGGCACTATCGTCATTCAACATAGACCATGCTTGACACTACTTTCCGGATCGCTACATGCCTGCGTTTGGGCGCTGCTTACGCGCTCCACATCGCTTCAACGAAGCAGTCGGACTGTCAGCAAGAGTGCGGGTCGGTTAGACGGCACGGCCTTAATGACATTATACGTCGTGCTTTTGTCATCGCCAAGATGCCAGCCGTTTTAAATCCCACTGGCTTGGCACGTTGGTCTGACTATAATGCATGGAAGCTGGGCAACAGTGTCGAACCCCTTGCGCCATCCCTTCGTTTTGGTACGGCGTTTGCTGCTGCGGCTGCTTGCAAGTGCTGAAAACCTCAAACAGCATAAATACAATGGCTTGACTAGCAGCTATGTATTTGAGCCGTTTGGAGTTTTTAAAGAACTTGCAAAACGTATAGTCGATTCTTCGCGTGTGACCAGAGGGCTGGCCTATTTCTTGGTCAAAGAATTAGCATTGCCATGATTGCCATCCAACGTCGCAATGAAGTCAATGCTGCCAGCGATCTGGGCATTTATCCCGTTAACAGTGATGTGGATAAATTTTTTGATGCTCTTTGTTAGGTTATTTTAAAATGTCACTTACGATATATCTTCCGTGATTATATGTTTGTTTGAGTTCCCGATATTTCGACGCATTTAAGCGCCATGATCGCGGGTTAACTGGAGATTGCGGGTGGATGAAAATAAATTGTTAGGAGCAGACAAATCTGTCTACCCTCCTTTTTCAAAGAAAGAGGGTAGACAGATTTTGATTTAAACCCGCAATCATGGTGCTTGCAACAGTGTCTAAATATCGTGAACTAAAACAAACATATAATCACGGAAGATATCCCTTATGTGACATTTTAAATTTAGAGACAAACCGTGAAAGCTTAAAACAGGTTATTTTAATTCTTATTAGTTTAGTTATTACAGTATTTAGATAAATACACCTAACAATACCATCAGATTATCACATATACCACTTACTAAAAACAAAAATAACACGATTATGGAAAACAGCTACAGAAGTCATAACGGTAGTAATAGGAGCAACAGGAATACTTAGTAGCGAAAAGCATACATAGATATTGTGATAAATTAGATGCAGACATACACATACGTATATATAATACAGAAACAAGCAGCTATTCATAAAGTTATCATCTTAGCAAAGTATTAAAGGATACATAATTTGTAACTTCTTAACAGGGGATCTGAACCTCTTTTTCTCTGAGGGTCTCATTGCGGGAGCAAACAAAAACCACCAAAATAATTAAATTATAATTTAAAGGTAATATTAATGTCCAAAATAAGTGTTAAAATTAATAAAGAAAATGAAAACGTCATTCTTCTCAACGTGAGTCATTAGCTTATGTCCATAATGTCATTCTTCTCAATGTGTGTCATTATCCTGGCAGTACAAATCCAGGACAATGATGTTGAGAAAAATGATAAATCGGAAAAAAACTTGGTTAAACCTGTTTTGCGCACATGCTATTTCAAAAAACGTTTCATAATTGTGTAAGTACACAAAACCTTCATACTTTTTTGCTAAATGAATATATTAAAAAAAATATTTGACGGATTAATAAATGAAAATGTAAATGACGTTTGAAGTGAACATTTGAGGAGAATGAATTTCTAAATCATATCTGCTAAAAACGAACGCCTGTATCTTCAGCAAAGCTTGTCGCCCGGCTGTGGTGCGGGGAGGTCTGTTCGCACAGCCACCAGTTTCCCTCCCTCCTGTCTCTTAATCTACATAATATTGAAAACAAACATAGCGCAGGACAATGACGCACATTTTTTGACCCTGAGTTTTCTCTTTATTTACTTAGCGAGTATTGCCCATGTTTTCAAGAATATGTAGATTGATTATGTATAATTACGGCCATCAACATAAAATAGCTAAATAAAGTCAACATTTTTTTTTATCATCAAAATATAGCCCGCATGTGCCGTGGCGACACATGAAAAAATGGCAATTTTGTGTGGTTTTTTTTTAATATCTTTTTTTTTATTGACTTTTTACGATGATGATTTAAAGCGCCATTTTTGTTGATTATTTAGCTTTTAAGACTAGCACTTAAAAAAATATATATATACACACGTTCTCGAGAAATTGCCGAGGACATTAATTTTGAGCCTCTCGGAGATTGACCCGTTACCGACCGGACTGGCTAGTACACTGACAGTGATATTCAAATAGCGGTTTTTGTACAAATGTCAACAATGACTGAAAATCAACATATTATAAAATTGCTAATCCCCCAAGGGGAATAGCGTAATTATACATATCCTATTAATAGAACAGCAGTTTAAGGAATATTTGAGGAAAAATTGACTAAATAATATCCAGTGGTTTAGCTTCCAATTATCAACAAACATCTAAAAACAACAAAATTCAAAATTGCTTATCTCTCAGGAAAAATAGCGTAATAATATATAGCATATAAACAGAAGCATATTATTAGGAATATTTGAGGAAAATTTGATCGACAACTTTACAGTAGTTTCGGAGATAGATCAAATAAAAAAAACATAAAAAATTTCGAAAAAAAATAAAAGTTGATCTGGCATCAGAATCGATCCCTTATCTCGAAAAAAATACAAAAAGAAAAAAATATTCAATGTACAGGAATGACATCTCTACGATTTTATTATATGTAAAGATAAAGATAAAGATAAAGATAAAGATTAATGAGTCGCAATTTTCAAAGAAAAATTCTTACCGCGATCAGGATTTAAACCTCGACCTCCGGATTCAGTACATCCGACGCTCATTCCAACCGAGCCGCCAAGGTTCGTGACCCATTTCTAATGGTTTACAAAATTTCAGAAACATCCATCCATCCTCACAAACTTTCTCATTCACAACAGTCGGCTCTTAAAGTTTTTTAATAAAATAGTTATTTATAATCGCGTTTATATACCTTATCTTTATTTATATGGTGAAAGTTTCTGTTTAAATAATTATTAAAAAAATGAAATAAGATTCTGTATACTTTCATGACATCCCCCAGTAGGAGAAGTTGAACAAATTCGTCGTCCCATACATACGTTAAGGACAACAAGTCCCTGTAAATAGGTTTATGAGCCAACAATTAATGCTGAAATTAAGTTAAGTTCAGTTTTAGGTCAATATTTACTTGTGTTTGTGTTTCGTGCGTTGCTATGTATTGTATTTGCTTCATAACTCTTGGCGAGTTATGAAGCAAATACTACGAATTTAATTAATGATTTTGTGGAAATTTAGGCAGTGGTCCGACCGGCGCGCGGCGATGAGAAAACGAGTAACAATCGGCGATTTTCTCTCTCATGAAGCGCACAATTAATGTACATTCCTTGTATACGAAAGAGATGCATATATTAATCGTTGCTCTCTGACTGTTCACACTGCCGGCGACAACGCGCTTTATTAGTTTTGTCTCTGAGCGACGAGCTTTCCAAAATAAACTCTCTCAGCGATACTCGTTCAGCAATGCTCGCTCGGCTCGCTTGATCATTTCTTTACAGAGGACTGAGCGACCGCGGGCGAGTGGCGCGAGCAATCGCTCGTCGCACTTGCACACCGGCGACAAAACTATCGAAACTACACTTGCTTCCCCATTTCTAGTTCTACTCGTTACTCGTTCATCGTTGGCGGTCGGACCACTGCCTTACTCTGAGATTTGTTTTCGAAAGTGCCTGTATGCGCCTATACTCTTGCCATTTTAGGTTCCGTATGGTTCTGTGAAATAGAACTACCTAGTCACCTACTTTTGCAAAGCAGTATACTAGCGTAGGAGTAAGTGGAATATATATAAGGAAGAATACATCCTACCATCTGAGCCCAGTTGCTGCGGGAGATGTCCTATTGTCCAAGGCGTCAGACCTTGCGCTGCGATTTCCAACCACATTGGGAGCTGGTTTGCGGGCTGCGCGTAATTGGTAGCTTGAACCCCTGATTCATGATTAGGCCCGGGTCGCCGCGTAGTATACCACGCGCAACATAAGGATCTGTCAGCAAATTTGTGGACCCCATTGGGCCAAACACCGGCCAAAGTTGCAGAACTGTCACACCAGTCTGGACCCGGCTTAGACAGTTACCTCTGTCCTGATCCTGAACGTAAAGAACTCTTGAAAGAACAGGGTGGATAGATTTAGACAGTAATAATCTCTTCTTCTCCACCCAAAGTGAGAGGACCCATTTGGCGATATCACTACCCCAAAAAAAGTCTGACTTCTTTCATTTAATTCTATTTTAGTTTAATTAATCTTTAATCTATTTATACACTTCTAAGTAGGTACCTACTCACTTATTAAGACCACTTACTTATTCTTCGTCTAGCCTTAATTAAGATAACCTTACCTGCGTTAAGTTAAGTGCGTAAACAAGACCTTAAAGCCACAATTTATTGCTTCATTAATTAGTAAGAAGATACATAATAGTGACATATTTATTTAAGACGTTTAGTGCCAGTCGGTCTCATATAAGGGTTATATAATTTATTGTTTCAAATAATTAAACTTATCACATAACCATCTACTTCAATTCGCAAGTAACAAGATTTAGAAAGTTCCAAAGAATTTCTTAATTTAAGTTGCAAAGCAGTGCTTGAAAACTTTTTCTTTAAACCAGTCTTCCCCTCTAAAATACACCTATCGAGGTGCCGATTCACAAACAACACGAGACTCCTTGGAATCGGAATGAAGTCATTTCCTTTTCACTATTTCCGTTCCATTTTCAAGTCGCTCCCTTACTTCCTGTCTCACGTACCAACTTTGTTCTCGTCAAAAAAAGTGTATCTTGATTGTGAACTCTTTGCATTTATACCTTCTTGTTTAAAAGTAATTTGACACCATGAATAATGAACAAAATTTAAATAAATATATCTGGAACGATAACGTTTGTTCCCTACCGTCATTACTAGGGTTAAGATCAGATACGAAGCCTATAAAATCGCTTAACCCTTTCTATTATACATCATACCTATTAATACTTAATAGGGACGTAATTGCGTTTCTCCAGGGTTCCACAAAAAGGTTTCCATCAGCTTTCATCTGAAGATTAAAAGGGGACACTTAATCCTGACTATAAGCCGATATAATTAAGATGAACGTAACACTATATCTTAGGGAGGGATGCGGTGATCTCGGCTAATGCAGGTGCATTAGGGACAAAGAGAATTCTTGAGAACCTACATTTACATTAAAGCGCCAATTCCTTGCTTCGATTACGGTATAATATCGTCAATTTGCGTCTCGACGAGTCTTCGAATTGCTACGTCTCGATTCGAGTTTGATGGAAGTGGATACGTATTTAAGTTTCCGATTTCATGTGGAGTGCTATCTCGTGTTGACAGATATGTAATAGTCTGAAGTGGTACGCATATAGAGTGGTAGAGGATGTGAGATGGTATATCTTTGGTATGTTTTGAAAATCGTTCGCTCATTTTAAGGTCACACTTAGTCTATAGATTGTAGACTCTTTTTTAGAGATTGTAACTCAAGTTATGTACCATTATACTCGTATATTATGGTACTAAATGATATTCAAATCAGAATGTTTTTTTTTTCAGTTGTTTGGAGCAATACAAATAATTTGCTAATATCTGAACAACCCGGTTTTGCTCGCGAATTTTGTTATATTTTGTCCGTTGTTTGGTTCAGCGATACAAATAATTTGCTAATATCTGAACAACCAGGTTTTGCTCGCGAATTTAACGCCCACTAATATTATATGGTCGACAAATAAAGCTACGAAACTGAGCAATACTATAGTATCTCATCGGTGAAAAAATTTTTGGAATTATATTAATCCAAACTCTACGGTCAAACTTACGAGTACATACCTACCATAATATTATAAAAGATTAATTTTCCGAGAAGGAAGATATACAGAGGCTGTATTCAGTAAAACGTCTTTTTGCAAAAAGAATATTAACAGGAAAACAAATACACTAACCAATGTGGTACTGCATTTGAAAATTAAAAATAAAAAGTACAAAAATCCCGAACGCCAAATTCCAAATCAATGCCCATAGGATTTAAACTTTTTGAAATACGTGCAGCATAGAAAGAGTACCGCACAACATCTGCTCGCACGAAACAAAACTAAACGGAATCATTCCACGCTTTTCCTTCCAGTTATTTTGAAATCGTCGCCGTTTTTACGCCTCCAGGATTTTTAATTAAAGTTGTCGGTGCGATACGGGCCCCGGGACCGTTTTAAAAATTCATTAAAATCCTTTAGCGGAAAAATTTTGTACACAACTAATTTATTTTACGCTTTACAGCGGAAAGTGAAGCGATTTACGCTTTAGCACGATGCGCTTCTGATGGGGAAGTTATCGCTTTAATTGCAGGGTGCTGCAGTTTGGTAATTGTGTGTGTGTGTAATAATTAATATCCAATTAAGCCTACTAAAATATTTCTATTCTTATTATTTGGTATTTTAGTTTAAATGGTAATTCCGTTCAATACTTTTTGACTGTGACTTTACCTGTTCAGAAAACCAACTATGAACATTTCATAACATCTTGAACTAAATATGAAACAACACAATAAGATTTGAATGAATAATTGATAAGATTCAACAAGTAAAAGTAGAATATGTTGGAACAATACAATACTGTTATCACAAGCCTACTTTAACCGTTTAGTATAAAGTTTGATATTGATTTTCCTCAAATAGAAATATACTCGTACATACATCATCGATTCATCATTGACTGTCGCTACGTTAAGGTGATGAGATGTCTGTATAGAACCGGGTTTACAACCAGTGTGTCCTACCCGTACCTAATGACTTACGGAGCCGAAACGTGGACACTTACGTCATATACGCACTTACGTCAATTTTTGCGTAAGGTAAATATTTTTATTCAAATCTGTAGTACAGGTTGTCTGGAAGAATCGCTGTTAGCAATAAGACCGCCATTAAAACCATAGAATTTGCAATATTACAATATCCAATATACAATAAAGTATCCATGTTCTATTTAGTTATCTATCAATACACCCTTTCAAAGCAGATATAAATATAATTATATAGGTAAACATATTGAAATCAACCCCTACTACGAGAAATAGATACCACCTCAGAAGCAGTTACTAATTGGAAAGACAAACTAATTACCCGATACAAACTAGACAAGTAAATCCGTATAACGCTTCGAACACAATTTTCTCCATTTCCCAACACTTGACTAGAGAAGCATTTAATTTACCCGAGTCCCATAAATCGATAGGTACCTCGTAAATGGATGTTGGTAAACAATAATGTGACACCGTACGTGTTCGCCATTTTGAAATATAAGCTTTCTCGATAATGGTGAACGGAGGATAGGTTTTTTTTTTTAAAACTACAATGTGATTAATATATAAATGCTCGATGCGATGTAGCGATTTATATATTAATTAATATATAAATCGCTACATCGCATCTTTGAAAACTTCGGTTTTCAAAGATGCGAGACGAAGAATAACTTTGCTACCTCACTACAGCGACGAAATGCAGTGGGGCCGGTTCGATTTTTGGTGTAGAAAATAATTATCACAAGAACTTAAACTGAATATTTGAAATGTTGCTGGAAACTGAGCATTTGAATAAAAAGTATAACTTGTTATCCAAAACCGTAAATGGCTTGAAACATTAATAAAAAAGGGAATAGTTGACACTGTTTTGCTTATCAACGTCCCGTCTCGTTGAAGACTAAATGCGTTTTCAATAGCTAGTCACTGGATCAGTGGATTACCCGGGTTACTATCGAATAAACAGAATCTTCATTTAGCTAAAACTGGGTTACTCATTACCATTTAGACCCGGAACGGTTCGAATATTAAACGGGCGTCGGATTATAGGGGAATAGCTGCGAGGTGCGAATTGAATTAGATGTACCGAATTTGTGTTTGTTCATTTGTATATTGTTGTACACAAATAGTTAGGCTTTTGTGTGTACTGTGCTCAGTTGGTTTATTGCTTCAAATGGTTAGGTACTGGCTTTTATTAAAAAAAAACAGTGAGAAAGAGGTATAAAAGGGGATTAGATAACTTATGTGGATGGATGTTTGTTGCTATTTCATGCAAAACTAAAATTTCATGGATTTGTAAATACAATATAGTATTTTTTTCCTCTGTTTCTATCAGCAGAAAGTACAATTAATTGTTTGATTAATCGTAGGAGTATGGATGTTTTAGTTTAACTTTTAAACGTTTAATAATAAATATAAACAATTCCTTGCCACTGTTGCTCCTCTCAATTTTAATCGAGACTGGGATATTGCCCGTCATTATTAAGCGAATGTTTTCAATTAATTTGACGTGCTTCTTTCTCCTTACCAAAAGCATTGTTTAATTTAACTTTCACACTAGAATCGAAGCCATCTTAGAGAAGTAAACTGCGTTTGTAGATAGTACGTATTAAGGAGTGGCATGAGTGCTAAACGTTGTTCCAGTCGTTGTTTCCAGTAAATGCTTGAGGAAACATTTCGTGCGTTTGAGAGCAGTTTCTACGTCCATAATCCTGCAAACGTTTGCCGTCTTATTTTGTAGAATACAGGTTGCACCTATAAGGTTTGTTTTTTTTAGCGTGGTAAAATCATCAAATGAGTCCTCCAACCCCGGGCAGGGCGGGAGGGACTGTCAGACTTCTACTGACTAAAATCCACGGTGTCCTTTATAGCCTGTTTTGTTCCGGGGTTACGGTAAGGGAATAATCCCGCGACCCCGGCAGGCTGCACCTATAAGGAAGTATGATAAAGCCAGATATGATAAAGTTTTAAATTGTTTTAGGGACTTTTCATCAGCCGGAAGACGCCCACTGCTCAATAAAGGTCTCCTTCTTAGGTTTTCATGCCGAACGACAATCCGCTATTTGCATCCATCGATTGCCATCGACTCTCACCCTGTCATCCGTCCACTTTAGTGAGAGGCTAGCCTCAGTTGGGTCACTCGAGAATCCTTTTACCCTATTGTTTCAGTTCTATAATTTCTATGAGCGATGTGGCGTGCCCATTCTCACCTCAACTTACTAAGAGATATGTCGATGATTCTGGTTCTTTGACGAATATCTTTATTGTATAAAATTATAAATGTTAAATTGTGGTGCATGTAAGGTTTAGTTGTTTCTGTATAAAATAAACATTGAACAATATTTCAACCGAAGTTATTATCCGAATCAGTATGGCCACAACAAATCGATCGGGTAGTGGATACCCGACAGTCGTAACTATAATACCATGTAGCACAATTCAGATCACAATGGCACACTTAGTACAAATCGGTTCAATCGTTTATTGTACGGATAATACACATACACATGCAGTATTAAGCATGTGTGGGTATATAAAATATAAAGTATTATTATGTAAGTAGTATTATTATGCCATTTTTTATGTGTAATGGGTTAGCTCTTGACCTTAGTCTAGGTCAGGAGTGACTAAGACAAGGTCAACGATGAAGCGAGCTGAAAAGAAGCCTTATTACTCTAACTTTAGGTATGCGTTTGGAAACATAGACGTAGGCAGAGAGCTCCACTCCTTCGCTGTCCGCATTATAAAAGACGTTTGGAAACGCTTAGTGCGAATTGGTGATACAGCAATAAGGTGAGGATGATCATTTGCCGTGCGTCTAGATGTGCGATGATAAAAGGGGGCTTGTGGGATGAGGTCGGAGAGTTCCATTCTATTGGAGCAGAGATTTGTAGTCTGTCTTTGGAAAATATTGATCAAGTTATCATCATTATCATCAGCCTATAACGATCCCACTGCTGACACAGGCCTCCTCTTTGTGAGATTGAGTGAGCCATATTCCATCACGAAGGTCCAATACGAGTTTGCAAATGCCATAAATGTCTTAAATTTTTTGTTCGAAGACATGCCACGATGCTTTCTTTTATCGTTTTGAGAGCAATAGTGTCGAAATAAATTACGCAAAGTACCACCCTACTAGTAAATCGGGGCCAATACCACTGGTCAACCACTGCTCCTTTAAACTACTTTTTCCTCCCCCCGCATGAAGAAATTGGCATTTCTTGGAGCTAGAACTCTACATGTTGTAAGCTTCAGAGGAAACTCACCCCTTTTGATAGTGACATCACTACCAAGGGGGGGTGAGATTTCTCTGAAGTTGATTGTACAAACCCTCTCAAGGTGCATTATACCTCACTCCCTCTCACAGAGAGGAAACCTGTGTCCCAGCCATTGCTTGACGGGAACATAATTGATTGATTATAGTCTGCATTTGTGGTCATGGTAACATCATAGCGGCACACGTCAATACAGGCAAACTAAATAGAAAGAAAAAGTACAAAAAAAAAGAAACAAAAAAAATAGGAGTTTGTGCCACACGGCTGCACCAAATTCAGTCAAAATGTTACACAACTGGTGCGTGACGCTGGATTTCAACGGGACCTGAAAATGTGAGGTGTTTGCTGTAAATCGGTTTTAGACTATCAATGGTAGAACTATTTCCAACTTCAGAATGACAATATTGGTAAAAAAAGGCTAAAATTTAAATGCGCATCAATAATTCTTTTTGTATATCAAAATGGATAAATGGTCCCCAAATCTAAAACTCGCTTTAGCAAGATTTCAGGGACACCCCAAAGTTCGGTTTGGTTAGGTTCCTTTAAACCTTGTACACAGAAATAGAAACCCCGCGAAGCGGGGCTTTGTCGACCCTGTTTAGGTAGATTTTTTTTATTACACACACAATAGGTTTATTTCTTTATTACTTAGGAAACGTTATTTGGTGACCATTTATCCATTTTGGTAACCGTTTAGATTTTTTTTGGTAGTAAAATTGGTACTTTTTTGGGCGGTGTATAAACACAAGCCCAAAAAAATACCAAAACACTGTTCTTAGATTTTATGGATATTTGATTTAATTGTGATGAACCAAACCATAAATACAGCAGACTCTTTTCACTGAATAAAAACACAAAACACTTTATTTATTTTAAAACAACGCTCTTTGCCGGACAACTAATTAAGTGAGGAATTAATTTCGCCACTAACTAAGTACCTAGCTCACACGTAGATTTTAATCCACCCTTTAATTAGGATCAGGCGAAAATGTTAGCTGTTTACTATGTAAAATCAACATCGCCACTGTATTCATTCTATCCTAGTCCTAATTATCCTAATCCAAATTTATATAATAAAAGTTAAAGTAAGTTTATTTTGCAGCTTTTTACACCTAAACAAACTGAACTGATGAAATACTGTTGAAGAGAAAAAAACACGAACGTTCATAAGAATAGATGGCGCATGTGTCGCGAATTTGATAGTTTACCGCTGTACTAGCTTTTTTTTGAGTTTTTTTTTTGCGTTTTTTTAAGTTCGATGGTTAATGTAATCAAAGATTTTGTATAAAAGTTCAGGAACAAAATATTTTTCACCTTACATGCTCGGAAATATTCTATTTGTGATTCGAAATCTGAGCACAAAACTCCATTTTCGAAAAGTGTTTTCTTTCTACACATACACTGACAGGCGAGCCGGCCCCACTATATTTCCTCGCTTAGTGAGATGAAAAGTTGTGTGTTGCACTCGGCAGCAAAGATATTCTGCGTCTCGTACCTTTGAAAACTTCACTACGCTCAGGATTCTATATTTGAAACTAAATCCTAGAAACTTTCGCTTACTCAGTTTTCAATTCTTGAAGTACTCGTGTCAAAAAACAACTTTGCAGTCTTGAACTAACATGTAAAATACTATCATAATGCTATCGGCTTCGCCCGCATGGAGTTCGTTAACTGTCCTAGGAGATTATAATACCGGGATAAAAAGTAACCTATTAATCTTTGACCTGTCAATCTACCTGTGTGCCCATCTAGGTCTGTTCAGCAGTTTTGACGAAGTTCAAGCGCGAGTTGTTATTTAGCCATCTGAAAGGTAACTACAATGCTCCTGGCTGTCTCTAAAGGTAAGCGTCCACAGGTCCGTATCGTACGAATCGGACGCATAACATCAAACGGATTTCTGTATCGGCAGCGAACGGATTGCCGACGCGAGTATCAGCAATCGGATTGCCGATGCCACCTTCATCGCGTTCACTGAACGGCATTCCGTATGACGTCATCGCTACGCATCGCATGTAGCTAGGCATTGTCGATGAGCCGTCCGTACGATGCGGATCAGTGGACGCAGTTGTATAAGTTTTAATACAAGGCAAACTCAAATCCGTTACGTACGATACGTCCGATACGTGCGAAGCGGACCTGTGGACTCTTACCATTATTCAACATCATCATCATCATCAGCCTATATTGTCCCCACTGCTGGGACACAGGCCGCTTCTCTGTGAGAGGGAGTGGGCCATAATCTACAACGCGGGCCCAGTGCGGATTAGTGGATGTCACACACTAGGACATGCCGGTTTCCTCATGATGTTTTCCTTCACAGTTTTGAGAGCAGTGGTGATGAAATAAATTACACAAAGTAATG
Source organism: Agrotis segetum (assembly GCA_036375495.1). Lineage (NCBI taxonomy): Eukaryota > Metazoa > Arthropoda > Insecta > Lepidoptera > Noctuidae > Agrotis > Agrotis segetum. Next base: position 604,061 of record JAQSVV010000282.1, on the reverse strand, counting down.
CGCCCCGCGGGGTTGAAACCCACGACCTACAACTCGTAAGTCGGGACCGATACCACTGAGCCACCACTACTCAACCTTATTCAACATACTTCATACCAATGCAAAGATAACCGTAAAATAAATCTTCAATCAACTTATAGCACGTATACGAAGCACAAAATCATTTTCATAACCATTTTCAAAAATTTCCCCCAAGCGTATACAAACTCGATCACACCCTTTAAATGGCTGCAGCCTTATAAAATACAACAGCCTTTCAGCCACTTTCTTGCAACCTGTGTCATCTATACAAAATGTGACATTCAATACACGCCTCTCCTATTGTTAAACGTAGCCCCTTTGATACGTCTTTCACTTCAAAAAACCTTATCTTTGAACCTCAACGTTCAACATCCAATCTTATTTACTGAACAGGAAAGTTTAAAACGATTTGTGAGGTAAAATGTTTTTCTAAGACTGGAGAAAATGTTTAACAGTAATGTCGTTGAAAAAGAAAACGCCACGTGTGGAAATGCAAACAGTGTATTGGGAATAGTCCTGTTTTTACCAAAGTAGGGTATTAGATGTTTTGTATTGATACTTACCAACCCTTTTATGAAAACGCTTTATAAATTCGGTGCAGCGTTTTTTAATGGCAGTCTTCTTAGATGACTTTCGAATATTGGCAGGTAATTTTATACGTTCTTTGTGGAAAGAACGAAACACGTTCCCGTATTTCTACGGTGACTACAGAGGATTTATTTTCAATGACTTATCCAAAATAGTAAATGGTCTCGAAATACCCTGTTTGTTGTTGAAATGAATTTTATTGTCATGATTTATTTGTAATGGACCAAACTTTTAAGTGGCAGACAGGAACAAAATCAATAAAAAAGTATTTATCGATTGTGTTTATTTATCGAAAACTAACACTGCGTACATAAAGAGCGTAAAGACTTACAGCCGATTTGTACAGACTTTGTAGAAGATCGTTATATTTTTGATATATTCCACAGATATATGAGATCCCTTCTTATTTAAAATTACCCGAGACAAACAAAAACTACATAATTATTTACGTATTATTTTAAATTCATGTGCAAAATTAAATTTTAAACCAGTTACAAAACCACTAAGACGTACGTCAGCATGTATAAGAAGTTAAACATTCAACTTTTCATTATAATATATCTTCAAAGTGCTTGAACTCATACAAAGGAAAATTAATTAACGTTGGTATAAATAAAATTAATAAGATGATCTCTTATTCTGTAAGCATAGAATGTGGAATCATAATTAAAATTCTATTTTATTTTAACCTTCAAAGATGCTCCGCATGATGTGAAGAGAGGCATTTTTTAAAGAATTATTGTTATATTTATAAATAGAGCCTATTTTTATTTAAGTATATATTTTAAGCAGTACTTTCCCAAAGTCTAGCAAGGTATAAAAATAAACAACTCCGAAACATTTAGCTACGAATGATTCAAACTAAATTGATAAAAGTAAAGTAAAAACGCCAGTTGTAAACTGAGAATACAATAATTAGATATCCATTTAGCATTTTGGTCTAGCTTTCTACGAAAAACACAACAGGTAACCCTCAAAAATTGTGATATGAAGTTAATATTTGTTTAAAAACTAACATTTTCAATTTCATAATCAAAGTATTTTCGTAACATTTACGTCACGTACTAGCTAGCGCCTCTAAATCTTAAATAGGTATATACAATCGTTTCATAGTATTTAGTTGCTTATATCCTCCGGAATGTTGCTGTAATGTTCCTTTTCTGCCTATTTGGTTATTATGAGAAAAGTAAGTAGGTAATAGAAAATACTACCAGAATAAAAATGTGTCTATTTCCTGTGTTATTTCAGATTAAAAGCTATTTCAGTTCAAAATTTTTAAAATATCAAAGTAGGAAGATTGATGCAAAAACTACGTAGGTAATTGAAGTTTATAAACCCCAAGTTTCTATCCAAGTAATAAACATTATTTTCCGCTATAAACTAGTCTGGAAGTAGCCTTCACTGGTTAGCTGTTTACAAGCAATTTCAGTGTAATCTATTGGTTCATAAAAGATTGGACGTGTCGAGGAAGACTTAGGGGTTAGCTCTAGGAGCTGGGTGAGTAATAGGTATGCATTAAACTGTTATTTTTTCTCCTGTTATCCTGTTCTGTTCCTAAGATATGGTAACTGTAGTTATATGGTAAATGTTGGAATAATATAATCAAACTTCAACTTGTTCTACATTACTAGCTGTTTCCAGCGGCTTCCCTCGCCTTTATGTGGAAAATTATCCCACGAGAACGTAATTCTATCATAGAAACAAACCGTGAAAGCTTAAAACAGTGTTTAGCGTACTATTTTGTTTCACGAACCTTAATACTGAACGAAAAGTTCACGTCGACCGTCTTTATTAGACTCAACACTTGATAATAAACCGTTATGAGCGCCTCACGTAATTGAAAATTTAATCTACATAATAAAAGCAGGTACGCCAAAATAAATTAGGAACAAAACCGCTCAACAGGTTTGTAGCATCACTATGTGATTATTAGAGAGTAGAGACATAGCGACAATGATACAAATGTGTTGAGACCTCCTCTATCCTCTACCATTTATCTTGCGACGCGAATTTTCTCTGTTAATATTTCAGCAGAATCAAATTACGCAACTCGTAACATTACGGGAACATATTGGGAGACGAATGGGGCTCTACTATGTGAAATACGTATGGAAACGTCTTATGGACGACATGGGACGTTTCCCGGGAGTTATTCGCTTCCTAATGTCCGAAATCTAGGTCGTTGCCGCCGTAATTTGAAGCAGTTTAAAGGGTGACCGTTTTATGTTTCTGTAAAGCGTTTTGTTGTTCTTCTTTTTAAAGGAATGTTTTATTTAAATGGCTTTATTCAATGAGGACTGAAACAAAGCAAAAACAGAATTTTACATAAGTTGGCTGCTTGATGTTATTTAGAAATACTTTTAAAACTCTAGCTGTTGCGTTAACCATTAATCCAATTCGTCGAATCGTTACACCGGGAGAAATAATTGTATCTACAGCGTTATTCGAGACTTAACCTAAGCCAAATCTATGTAATAATATAAAATCTATGTATGTAAGTTAAAATATTATATTTTTTTAACCTTGCCCCTCTCTAGGAATATCGTCCTCGTGAGTACCTACGTTTGCAAACATAGAATAGAAACTCACATACACAAACACCCACTGGAGCCGAAATGAGCCATCTTGTGTATCATGCCAATAACAATTCTAATGTTGAAAAATAACATGTAAATACTACACATAATAATTATATGGTGCTATGGGCGATCAATTAAAAATTGTGAATTCGTTAATATAGGTAAATAAATTGATGAAGGGATGTATTTGCTGCAGTATTTACTTAAAAACTATGAGATTGTTAAATACAGTAAAGGTGTCGGTAATAAAACAAACAAAAAATGCTCGAGTTTAATTTATTTAAGGTTGGTTCTATGAAACTTAGTTTCATTATTTTACCGTAGTATACTGTTAAAAAAAAAAGAAAAAGAATGCTAATTGCCTTCGCAAAAGAAATCCATCAAACGAGAAAACATTTTATTTTCTTCTAACTCAAAGAAAATGAACACCAAGTAATCTGTTATTGTAGATAAGCAAAATGGCGGAGCACTCTTCCTCGGTCTATAATTTATTTTACAGCTAACTCAAGATTTAGAGATATTTCAGGGCCATTAAATCTGAATAAGATATTCAAAATAAGCAACGCAAACGATTAAGACTGGGGAAATTAGGTCAGATTTTAGGGTTCCGTATCCTACGAGTCTTCATTGGCCACATCTCTCGCAGGACAGACTTACAACTTTTGGGTAGACGTGTCCTGGAGTGGTGTCAAAGTCAATTCATTTATTTCAATTAGGCCATCAAAGAAGCACTTTTAAACGTCTTCTATACGCCGAAGAGACATAATGTCTCCGCCCCGTCTTCGTCTTACGTCTTTTTTATGTGGCCCGCGACTTACCTTGACCGCGACTAGGCAAACATAATGTTGAGACTGTAGAGCGCCCGCGCCGTCC